>OU015747.1:93734356-93781409 GCA_907169655.1 Acomys percivali
CACACACACACACACACACACACACACACACACACACACACACACACCCTTTTTCTGATCACCCAAGTTACAAATATTCGAAAAACATCAGATCAGAAGAATTTCAAAACTGATGGTCAAGACACTCTGAGATACTTGGGAGTGTCTAAACACATGTGGAGTCACCTAGAAGGATAGTCAACACACATAAAATTGTCTTTAGAAGTTTTCATCTGCTCTCAAAACTTAAGAGTCAAATTTCTGTCTAACATAGTTTGCGATGGGTACTAATTGAGCATCTAGTAAAACTGGTGGAGTCTTAAACTTTGAGGAGTGTATGCAAAATGTAGGTTTTAGAAAATTCAAAGTAATGGTTGCATTTGACCTGAGTATCTGTAACTACTTATGAGAAAGCCAAATGATGAGCAGAAGGGTGGAGTCTCTTTCCAAGAATTAAATAAATGGTTAACCCGGAAAAAACAAAAAACAAAATCTCTCGGCTGGATTAAGAAGAGTGAGTAAATGAATGAGATATTCTTTCGAAATTAAACAATACACATTCTTTTTTTCTCATAATGCCTTGAGGAGACTCAAGAAAAGAAATTATTTTAAATTTTAAAACAAGAATATAAAATACAAGAAAATCAGTTACTAGCGTGGTTTAGACCCAACCTGAGACCACGTCATTGGGCTTCATGGATGAGGTAAAGCATGTCCAGATTGTTGCCATTTGGCTTTTATACCTGGTAGAGATATGTGAATATCAATTTGATCTCCATATAGACACAACAGTGTTTGTATGCAGTCGCGACTTACCAAGAGAGGTTACAATTGTGAGGACTTTTCTTACAGAGAAATTGGTACACAGTGTATTAGATGGCTGGGCATGGTAATGGATAAGCAGAAAACATGGTTATCTTTCGTTATTGAAACTCCATGTCGCCCGATGAGAGTGGTCTTTGTTTACATTTTGCTTAAAAGCAGCCCACCCTTTTACCCTTTGCTCGTTGCTTCATTTATCTCCACTGAGCTCATGTTTTATTGTGCTTACTTATTTAGAGTGTGAATTCTGAGAGTGCAGGCCTCTGTTCTGCCCCGAGCTGTGTCCCCAGAACCTTTGCTGGACCCTGCCACATAGCAGGCAGAGGAGAAATGCTTGTTAACTAAGTGAATGGCTCAACGCATGATCACATTATTTTCTTTTTACCAAAATGTTATGTAGCATAATCACCTACTTTACTAAGTACATTTGGCTCAGAATTACCTTAGACTATTTGCAAATAGCAAACATTGTTTCAAAGAGAGAAGACTTGGTATTCGTAAGTGTTTTAAACAGCATGGTACATGCTTCAAATATGATTATATGGAAATTCAGTTCTTGATAGTTTTTTTCTCCCCAAACAGAGGAATTGGAGCAAGATAATGATGGATGCGAATGGGTTAAAAATGTGAAACATTTCCCTTTATGAGTATTTGAAGTTTGAATTACAGAATTAAGAATCATATATTAGAAACTTGGCAGGATATCCCACCTCTTTCTATTCAAACACTTCTGTATTATCTGGCTTTCTGTGACTGTAACAAATACATGAGATAATCAGCTTATAGACACAGTTGCGGAGGTTTCAGTGTTGGCTGGCTGCCTTGGACTTACGTCAGGACTCATGGTAGAATTTATGGGGGGGAAAAGCCACTTTTTTCATGTGAGGGAAATAAAGGAGACAGAAGATAAGCCCATGGTCTCTCAATAACCTTCAAGGGCATGCTACCAATGACAAAAACTATCTCCTTAGGCCACTTCTCCGTAAAGGTCTGTCATCTCCCTGAAGTGCCATGGGCTGGGGCCAAGCCTTTAACACATGGACCTTTTATTTTATTTTTAATTTTTAATTAAATATTTTTACATATATATTTATATTATTACACACATATACAATACATTACCTACAGTAAGAAGAACCATGAAGCAATCAGGAATTATATGTTAAATCCATAGTGTTTTGGCTATTTGTATTTGGCAGCCTTGAAGAAAACATCTTTCCTGTCTTGGTAAGTCTAAAATTCTGAGTGCAAATCAATATCTATCATACCTCGTCATTATCATCTTAAAACATCTATCTAGACCTAAAAACATCTTAACTCCTAAACAACTAAGCTTCATTGTAAAACTGAACTATCTGGTCTTCAACCCCATCAGAGAACTGAGAAGGAATAAAATTATACCAGGAGTGCAGGCCAGCAGCTTCCCAAATGAGAAGATGACAGAGACAGTTTGCTGCCTGAACAGTCACCCAAAATTCTCTATAATGTTGGAGCATCATCTTCAGCCTTCTGGCCCAATATATCTGACAAGCATATTTGTGAGGCGGGAGCTATTGAATACTTGCTTATCCTGTCTTGGCAGAGTTTGGCTGTCGACTCTGCCTGTCTCCAAGCTTGCTCATTTTTAGGTAGAATTTTATCTGTGGTAGAAATGAGGACATTTTGCCCAGTAGTTTGTTTGCCATATTTGAAGCCGTCTCCATAAGGAAGTTCTTTGATGCTCATTATCTTCTTTGAGGTAGGCTGGGTGTTGCCAGGAGTTAACCTGTCCCATTGTAAGTGTATCTTTGACATAATAATAAAAAAAATCTTTAAATGCCATATTCTGTACGTCTATGAGGTTTTTGAATACTTTCTAACTATTTTACATTATCTTTCTATTGAATCATATCTATCTGTTGCATCTCAGGTGTATATTTTTTTGTGATAAAAATAGACAAGTAATTGATATGACCATGGTTCAATCAACTATCAATTATTTTATACAACTTACTTATTCTAAACAGTCTGCAATAGCACTTACAAAGTATTGGAAGTAAACTTTATTTTATAGTTGAGTTGTATGGGTACAATACCACATATTAGAGTAGAAATGTATATAATGTGTGTAAAGAATAATCTTAAATTTGAGTTCTATAGCAATGTATCTAAAATTAAACTTATATACAAAATTCTATATCAGTGAATTAAAAATAACCTTGTGAGTAACAATTAAGGCATTAAGTTGATTAACTAATCTACTTTTTGTACTATCATCCCTATATATTTCTATATGCCCCCTTCTTTATTTTCAATCCTATCTCTAAACTTAAGAATGAAAGATAAAGGAAAGGAGAGACATCCCTGAATCCAACCTTGTTTTCTCTCTAAATAAAACCAATAATAAGTTATAACTAACTTGCAATGAAAATAAATATCAATCACCCAAGAAAGCAACCCAAAGCCTACAGAACTCCCCTTAAGGGAAATGGGGCCTCATTCTCTTAAGGTTTCTTCTGGATGATTTAGGATGAATAATACCTTTGTAGGGGCCCAAATAAAATTGGGGAAAATGGTTGAACAAGTTAGAAATAGCATTTGTGGTCCAGTTTCTAAATGTAGAGAAATTCCAGGCTTAGTTAGAACCTGTGTGGGACAGTCTGAAATGCTGGACCAATTGGGATTGGAGCTTTCTTTGAAACTGTCCTGGGAGCTGTCCTGTTCTGATGAGGAACATCAACTGAATCACTTAGTGCTGGAACATGAAAGATGCAGGATGTCAGTGTCCAGTATGCTGAGAAGAATGAATCCTGTCAGGTCTGATTCAATATCAGTGTCTGGTTCTTTTGTTCTCAAAACATACAATTTCTTACAAGCATTATACAATCCTAAAATTATAAATGTATATGGTATGCATGATGCACAGAGCAATTAAGGCTGGTTCTCTGCTTTTTGTATGAACAGAAAAAGGACATCTGTAAATCTTCATTCATGACATATGAAGAATGGCATCTAATAGTAATTCACAGGGAGTCTGGTGCCAACAAGAAGCATTGCCTACACATACACACTCATGTCTCAGCCAGTCTCAGAGCTGTTCCCATGTAGTGGGATTAGCAATATGTCACCTGCTTGTTCCGCAGTTTGAATTTTCACATCCTGATTGTATCTCCCTTCCTCATCCCCTTCTGATCCCCCTCCCTTCCTCATCATCTCTATCTCCCTCCCCTAGTCCTCAGAAAGGGGAGCCCTCCTTCCCTTACATTGCCTCCCCTATCAAGTCTCATATGTACTTCCTGTATCCTCTTCCTCTGTGGCCTGGCAAGGCCACCCTGTCAGGGGGAAGTGATCAATGTTGGGGGACCAGATTCCATGTCAGAAGTAGTCCCTACTCCTCATATGTGGGACCCACAAGGAGACTGTGATGCCTCTCAACTACGTCTGAGCAGAGGGGCTAGGTCTACATCATATATGGTCCTTGGTTGGTGCATCAGTCTCTGTAGTGTAGTGTAGTTATCCTGTATCCAGTTATGAATGAATATATACCATGTGTGTCTCTCTGGGTCTGGGTTACCTCACTCAGGATAATCTTTTCTAGTTCTATCCATTTGCCTTCAAATTTCAAGATTTCCTTATTTTTAATAGCTGAGAAGTATTCCATTGTATCACAGTTTCTTTATCCATTCTTCAGTTGAGGACGTCTAGTTTGTTTCCAGATTCTGGCTATTACAAATAAAGCTGCTATGAACATAGTTGAGCAAATGTCCTTGTTGTATGGTAGAGCATCTTTCCCAGGAGTGGTATGGCTGGGTCTTGAGGTAGAATTATTCCCAGTTTCCCAAAAAAGCACCAGATTGATTTCAAAGGTGGTTGAGGGGATCTGAGCCCAACGCTTAGGGGGTGTCCCACAGGCCTTCTTGAGGTGCAGGGCTCTGCTTATGTGCTCTGTGTCATATATGTGCTAGGTTGGTTAGCAGCTGGTAGGCACAGAGATATTCGAGCCTAAGGCTGCTCAAGGAATGGCAACTAATGCGAAGTGTGGCCCACGCAGGTCTTCGCTCTGCGTTTCGTTTCTGATCTGTGACCTAGATGGGCCAGGCCAATTAGCTGCAGGTGGGCTGAGAGAGCTCCAAGCAGGAAGTTGTGCAAGGGATGGCAGCTAATGCGGCTTGTGGCTCGCACAGGTCTCTCCTCAGCCTGTCTGCTCTGTGACCTAGCTGTGTCAAGCTAGTAGGCTTCAGGCGGGTGGGGAGAGGTCCGAGCCCGAAGCTGCTTGCGGGGTGGCAGCTAATGTGGAGTGTGGCTGGCTCTGGGACTCAGCTCTGTCTGTCTGCTCTGCGTTCCAGATCAGATGGGCAGCATACAGGAAGAGAGAGCCCAAAGCTGTATGGGTGTCCCACGGTCTTTCTCAAGACGGCAGCTAAGGTGGGTTGTCTCCTGGGACTTTTCTGTGATTTAGCTGGGTGGCCAGGGGTCAGACCCACCTGTGGTCCACACAATGTGGACTCCTCTCACCTGGGACTAAGGAGCACTGTAGCTCTCAGTTTAGTCTTTAGGTCGCTGTGCAGTTCTGCCTGTCCTGCTGATCAGGAGTTGTATGATAGGAGCTGCCATCTTGGATCTCCCTCCCTTTATTTTATTTTTATTTTTAACTGTGTGCCTATTTGGGAAGACGTGTAGATGTGCATGTGAGTGTAGGCCTTTGTGAAATCTATAGAGTGAACTGTATTCCCTTAGAGCTGGAGTTACAGGTGGCTGTGAGCAGCCCGAGGTGCTGCTAATTAAACCTTGCTCCTCAGTAAGATCTGCTGGCGCTCTTAACAACTAAGCTTCTCTCCAGCCCACACATGGGCCTTTGAAGAATGTTTGAGACCCAGGAATAGCAACCTCTCCATGCAAATATTTGTTTTTCCTAAATAAATTCATCTAGTCAGATAGAAAAAGAAGAGTCAGGGAATCCACAAGAATCTTTACTTTGATTTTCTGGTCACCAGGCTGGCCCAGCAGAGTCAACATCAGAGTCTCTTTCTGGTTCATCCTTCTGGTTAGTTACTTCTATGTCTGTTTTCTTTCAGTGGATCCATCTACCCCCTCACCCCGACCACCAGCTTATTATGTACTTTGTTGGGAAACAAGATAAGCCAAAATACAAGTTTGCCAATGGTCTTAGCCTTCAACATCTAGTAATTTTCACACAATTTCATTTTCTCAATTCAGTGAAGAGAATGGATTTTGTGGAAATCCATGGTTTGCATTTGGTTATTTTATATAGAGCACAGGCACTGACTAAAACGTTTACTGATTTAAAATGATTTCATTTTGTTGATGAGATTCAAAGTGAGGTACATTCCAGGAAGTGTAATGTAGGAATTATAGGCAGGCTGCATTTGGGGATAAACATAAAACGAAATTAGAAAGATGAAATAGACATCTTGTTCTTATTTCTCAAAAAAGCTAAACACAACCAAGAAAACATAAGCATAAAAGCTCCAATGAAAACATTGTGATAAATTGTTATTACCTTTGATTTGACAAAGTCTTCTCCAATGCGACACTGAAAACACTGGCAACAAACGAAAGAGTTGCTAGGCTTCATGCAACCAAAGCTTTTGTATTTCTTAATGTACCATCAACCCAATGAGAAGACGGTCCACAGAGAGGAGGAATGCTGTCTGAATCATGGGTATCATAAAGATCTTGTATCTAAATGGTGAAAAGAATTTCCATCACCCTGTAGTAAAAACAGAAATAAGTGACCAGAAATGGTAAAAGGACCTAAACCAACCAGAGATGGTCTAGAGATGTACAAATGGCTTATAGATACATGAAAATATGCTCATCATTATTAGTCACCAGGGAAGGGAAAATATGAATGAATGTAGGCTCAATTTTCTTAACAAATATATTTTATTACAAACTTATCAACTGAGAGTACCTCACTTATAGCCTGAATACAATAACAAAACCATAAGGATGTCAGTTCTGAGGAGCAATTCTCCTGGTGTAATCAGCAGAATTTCTTCTGCTGGAACCTGGAGCAACCAGAACCCGGAACCTCAGCAGGAGCCCAGAGTCCTGAAGCCTTCCCTTGAGCGGTTCTCTCTAGGAGCGTCTCAAAGTGGAGCGACGAACAGCCAAAACTATCCCACGTCTCCAAAAGCCCTGCCTCCAGTTTTGGGCTCATTTATATATCTCCTCCCAGAGTCTGTTCACGGGATCGTTCCAGCTGGCAACAATCAAGCTCCCGCATGAGGTGGTTTGTCTTCTAGTGGATTAACATCACCTGTTCTCTCACAAAACCGTTCACCATCCTGCACTTGGGATCATAACAAAAACAGTTTTATCTCTCCTTCAAATGAGCCACTAGAGATGGCTAGATTTAAAAGTTAGAAAATAAGAACAGGGGAGGATGCAAAGAAAGTGGAACATTTATACTTGGCTGGTAGCAATTCACAGAGGCCTGGCTTTGCAACGTTCTTGACAGTTCCTCAGACTGTTAAACACATGAACTAGCACATGGCATACCCCCACTTCTAGTACATACTCAAATACACAAAGACGTATCTCTACAAGGTAATGTGTACATGTGCATTTACAGTAATATTTTTCATGACAGCTCAAAGGTGGTAATAACCAGTGTCTGTCAATGAGTGGATGAACAGATGAGACATGCTAGGCCTATGTTACAGGATGGTAATTAGGAACAAAATATGGGCATACCTAATAATGGAGACGAACTTTAAAAAGTATGAATGAAAGAAGTAAGTCACAAAGTCCATAAAATCTATTCCTTTGAAACTCTGGAATAGGAACTATGAAGGCAGAAAGTAGACTAGCTACAATATGAAATAGTAGATAAGAAGTTTATCTTATCTACATAAATTAGCACAACATAAGGTAACATCTACACATATTATCTACAAAGGACAGTGGATTCGGGATCCTATGAATGGCGGGGCTAGGGATGGAGTGATATAAATGTTATAAAATTGAAGTGTATCAGTGAATATGCTGATCTGCATCGAATGCAAACTCTAGTGCGTGTGAACATGTCTCAGCAAGGCCAGTATAAGATGGGAACGCCAGATGGGAACTCATTCCTTGCACAACCACATACTATGAGTATTAGGTGGCATTAAATATGGTCATTTCAGGTAATATTTAGTTTTATTTGTCTTTTCGACGATTTAAATATGAATCTGACTTGCTAAATTTGTACATGCCTTTATATCATCATGAATTTTTCTTTTTGCTTTTCTTTTTACAAGAATATGAGAGAAGACTTTTTTTTTTCTCCCTGAAAGCTTAGTAATGGTCACCAAATAACAATTTAATTATTAAGTATTGGAGAGGTAGCTCACCGGCTAGACTGCATACTCCTTGACCTAGGTTTTTTGTTTGTTTGTTTGTTTGTTTGTTTTTCAGTTTAACAAAAGCTAGTGTCGTCTGGGAAGCAGGAACCTTACTTCTACCAGAGAGCCTGCAAACAAGTGTGTGGGATGTTTTCTTGACTAATGACTGATATGGGAGGGCCCAGGCTGCTGGAGGTGCTGCCATCCCTGCACAGGTGGTCTTCAGTGGGTTTTAAAGAAGATGCCGAACAAGACATGGAGAACAGGCCAGTAAGCAGCATTTCTCCGTGTCCTCTGCTTCCTCCTGCCTCTGGCTTCTCTTTGTGATGGACTCCGTCTGTAAGCTGAAGTAAACCTTTTCCTCCTAGATTGCTTTTGGCGATGATGTTCATCACAGCAATGGAAACCCTAGCTAGGTCACTACTCTTGGGAGAGGATGGGAGTTTGGATCCTAGCACTAATGCCAGGCCCCTTACACATGCCGGTCACTCCAGTTCTGGGGGATCTCCGGTCTCTGCAGGCTCCTGCGCCCATGAGCACATTCTTACATACAGATACACAGACATAGACACACATGTAATTAGAAATAACAAAACAAGTATTTTCTGATAAAGCTTACAATACTACAAACACCATTAATCAGATACTATAGGGAATAAGGGACGGAATTATATCAGGTTTTATCTATGCTCTGAAGGAATTAATTCTAAAGTATGAAATTCCACAAGAATGAAATGATCTACTCAAGCTGTTCCTTATAGCACAACAAACAAAACTTCCCACTGAGGCCCAAATGTAACAGAATTTGGTCTGGTCACATCTTAGGCTTTGCACACCCAAGTCTTCATTGAAAAACCATCAGTCTCCGCTATGGTGATTCATAACAACACTCAACTACCTGCTAAGCATCCAGAAATGCTGGTCTGCTTGACGCGCCGAAATGCAAGAGGCCTTGAGAACAATACAGCGCTGTGCTTGCCCACCTGGCCACATTATTATCTTCTCTTTAAATGCAAAATTGAATTTTTTAAACTAGTAGCAGCTAATTACTATCTAAGGTTAATGTTTGACAATGCTCCTGTCACAAATTTGAATGTCATCTTGGAAAAAAGAAGGCAAAACCTGTTGGTAAGTTTCAAAGGGCTCATATACATCATCAATTGTTCACGGCAGTGTGAGAGAAGTTTCCATTAAGTGTAACTGATAGCAATATAAATATATTATTTTATCATAAAGTTATCATTTTATTCCACTAGAATCCATTTAGATGGTTAGCTCATTATCAATGGCATTTGAGAATGAGACAATATACCAATCTTAGCTTCTAATTTTTCAAATGTTGGTGAAAACATTTTAATTCTATTCAGACTAAAGGAAAATCAGGAAACAGCAATTTTAAAGAATTTGAATGCAAATTAACTTTTCTTATATTTGCTTCCACTTTGCCTTCAATGCACAATACTCAAATAATTATAAATCCATTCCTACATTGTGCAGTGACATAACTTGGCCTTCATTTAGCAGCAAGAGAGTTATAAACACAAACACGGCACTAATTTACACAGAAATCCTAAATTATCCACACTAGGTACTTGTAGCTTTTCTACGTTACATGTTAAACAAAAAGAAAACCTAAATTTAAAACATGGTGCCAAAAGCTCCTATATTTTATTTGAAAAAAAAAACAAAACTAGATATCTCATTTAAAATGTAATATGAAAAACCGCCCTCCAGGAAGACATGACTGCCATGCTATCTTCCTTTATAGAAGTGCAGAAAATTAAAATAACTGCCTAGCACAATAAGCAGCAGGGTTATGAATAAGCAAAACCAATCATGTGCCAAATGTCATGTTTTCATCATATCTAAATTCCATGCAGCCGCCATGCTGCTCTAGCGAGCCCATATTACGTGATAGGCATACGCGGTATTAGTGGATGGAGAAGATGCATGAGAATCTGAAAGAGAACAACCTACGGTTACCATCTACATCTAGATTAAAGATACCGTGCTAGAACTTGTATCATGGGGCTGGAGAGGTGGCTCAGAGGTTAAGAGCACTGACTGCTCTTCCAGAGGTCCTGAGTTCAATTCCCAGCACCCGCATGATGCCTCACAACCATCTATAATGTGATCTGGTGGCCTCTTCTGGCACGTTTGTGTGCGTGTAGACAGAGCACTCTGTCAGGTGCTCTTGGGTATCTCTAATGGATACTCTGTGTCCAGGGTCCTCAGATCTTATTTTCATTTTTGGGCAGTGGCAGCTGTTTTAGGCTAATTAATTAATTAGGATAGAATTTCTCTTGTAACAGAGCCCTGACTGTCCTGAACTTGATTTGTCGTCCAGGTTGGCCTTGAATTCACAGAGATCTGGCTGCCTCTGCCACCATGCCTTTTTAAAAAAAAAAACAAAAAACACTTTTAGATATGTAATTGTTACTTTCTGTCTGGAAACCCCAAGATCTCTGTGGCCTTCAGTCTCCAGATCTCTAGCTGTCCGTCAGTGGTTCTCCCCTCTCGGACTGGCATCTCACTTTTCTGTCTGAGAGCATCTTCTTTCCAGGATGTTCTATTTTCCCATTCCATGGGATGAACTCAGTGGTAACCTAGACAACCATCCCTCACACAAGACCCCTGTAACATTACCAGCACCAAAGTATCAAGTATACCTTTGAGTGCCTTTCGGTGTGTGGTGGGAGAAAGGAGTTTTAAATTGGACTTGACTTCTTGGTCACTTTCCTCTGCTGCACAGTAGTTAATGGTGGTGTGTTGTTGCTGAGTCTTAGGTGGGGATCAGCGAGGACTAAATGACTGAGTTACATTTTTTTTTCCTGCTCACAGAAGACTTGCTAGTGTTTGTTACGTTCAAGCTTATGATACAATTGTAATAGTCAACAGACATGGAAAGTGTTGAAAACCTGAGATCACTGCCTGGCTGCACCCCGCCCCCGCTAGATTCAGATTTAGACTTTAGCACTTAAGCAACATGTACTGTGTGCGGGATTCCCCATCCACTTTAAGTACAACTGTTTCACCCTTGGAGTGAGTTGTTCTGAAAACTACAGGAGACAATGTTAAGAAAGTATGAGCAGTTTCTTATCAGCTGCCCACTTTGTAAACAACAGGTAGTCATTAAGTGATCTACCCTTTTGAATAGACAATGGACACTTCCTTGGGAGTTTAGGAACCTGACTCTACTATATTGGCTTCCACTTTACCATGTCTGCCTTTGGCAGCCCATAGAGACAGACGATCTATCTGATGCTTAACAGACATCTGAGCTTGAGCAAGATGAGTGAGGGATTTTGTGTCTCGGTTTTGATGAATATAAATCTAGGTTAATATATTTCTTAGTTTGCTGTTAGACTTAGGAGGGAATTTAATATGCTTAGAACATTGCCTCTCACACACTAGAAGCTTGGAAACAGTTGGGCAGCATCAGTGTCACTTGACGCTTTCTTGATTGCTTCCTTCTGCCGTGTCACCTGTTCCCCGACTCAGGTGCAAAGAATAGTCTGATTATGAGTGAAAAGGCTTAAAAATAGGAACGTTCCATAATTGCCCTACAAACTCTGCAAAGCAATCTGTTTTTACATTCATTATTCTGACATCTAGAAGTGATCAAAACTGGATTTTTAGCTAATCTCTCCTTAACAGCTTTATTGAAGAGTAATTACCACAAACTGTCCACATTTGGTGCATGGAGACAAGTGAGTTTTGACACCTGTGAAACTGTCATGGCAGTTAGCGAATACACCCTCCACCCCTACAGCTTTCTTTGTGCTTCTTGTCATCCATCTGTCTGCACATACTGTCCCTGCCAAGGTAGAAACTATTAGATTTCTTCTGTTATTTATGGTTGCTGGAATTTTATATAAGAGCTGTACACTAGTTCGTGTACATCTTATTTCATCTCCTGTGATCATTGTGTTGTTGATGCAAGACCAGTGTAGATCAACAGTATGTTTTGTCTTTGCTCTGCTATGATTGTTTGTGTACAAGTCTTCGGATGTTAGTTTTCATTTTTGTGGAATAAAGCTAGATGTTTGGTTGTGAAATTTTCATGCACGCATGTAATGTACTTAGATCATGTTTATCCCTCTTGTTCTCTGAAACTATTCCTGCCCTGTGTCCTGTGGGCCCTCTGTGTCCACCTGACCTTATTCTGCCCTTTGCCATGTATATATAATGTTCACTTCTAGTCTGGCATGCAATGCACATTCTGTAGTCTGACCCAGCCCAATGATCCTGCCTGATCTTAGCCTAACCACATCTTCCCGAATCCTTAGAACTAACACAGTTTGATTTGAACATCCTGTTGTATGACCAGTCTGGAGAGTTCTGCCTGCCTCCAGGCTTTGGCCAGAATGTATATCTGGGTATCAGGCCAGCCTTTTGTGTCAGCCTGCATTCTTGGATGCTCTGCAGGACTTGCAGCAAGCTCTGCTGGTCAGAGTCTCTTCTCTTTAGCAGTCCTTACTGCTTGTAAAAACCTTAGGCAAAGGTCTTGTGATTCCTGTTAGTTTCAGGAATTTCCTGAAACTTTTGAGCTATTTACTTCCTGGTCTGTCCGTTTTGTTTACTTTGAGAGTCTCATCAAGATTCTCTCCAGGGTGGAATGCTTCAATTAAAAGGAAACTACTACACAGATGTGTCTAAGTCATGAACTCTGTAATTTTCTTTTCTACTACACCTAGCTTAGTTGGTGAAGCATTCCACTAGGTTTTGTACTTGACTAACTTAGCTATTAATTTCTAAGACTTCTAGTTTTTCAGTATTTTCCTTTCTTTATCAAACTTGTCTCTTGTCATCTGGGTTGTCTTCTTCATTCAAATATTTTAAAGTATTTTCTTGGACTTCACTAACCTTTTTCAAAAGTCTTCATCTACCAGGAGATTGTGATAGATGTGAGGACATCCTACTGGGACTCTGGGTAAGAGAAATATAGGGGATAGGGAAATAGAAGGACCCGAGGGTCCTAGAAACCTACAAGAAGAACATTGTGATGGGCAGATCTGGGTCCAGGAGAGTCTGCTCAAACAAATGCACTAATCAAGGACAATACAAATAGTAAACATCGAACCTCTACTCTGATCTACCCAATGGACAGGGCATTCTCCACAGTTATGTGGAGAGCGGGGACTGATTCTGACATGAACTCTGGTGCCCCATATTTGACTGTTGGCACTCAAAGAAAGATCAAGAAGGCTACCAACATGAGACTTGATAGCCTATGACCATATAGTGGGGGAGGAGGTCCCCCTTGGTCTTAGACCTAGGAGAGGGGAATAGGGTGAAAGCGGGAGTGAGGGAGGAACAAGAGGATACAAGTGATGGGATAACAATTGGGTTGTAATGTGAATGAATTATTTAAATAATTTAAAAAATGAAAAAAAAGGTGTATGTGTGTGTGCATGTATGCACCCACAGAGGCAGATGGACTGGGTCAGATGCCTTGGAGATGGAGTTATAGGTGTTCATGGGCTTTCCACATGTGAGTGGTAGGAACCTAACTTGGTTCTTGGAAGAGCAAAAAGTGTGCTTGACCACTGAGTCATCTCTTCAGCCCCCCTTTAAATCTTTTTAAAAGTAATTTTTTAAAAAAAATAATTCTTCCTCTGGCATTTTATTTACTTCAGTATCTTTGGAGTGAGTTGTTAAGGGATTATGAAATTTTTAACTAGTCATTCTGCCTTATATTTTTAAATAAAGAAATTTATTTATTTATTATTTATTCACTTTACAGTCTGGTCATAGCTCCATCCCTCCTCACCTTCCAATCCCATCCCCCACTTCCTATTCTCCCTCCCCCTCCCCTATTCCTCAGAAAAGGGGAACCACCCCCTTTGGATCCACCCCAGCTCATCAAGTCACATCAGGACTTAGTGTGTCCTCTTTCCCTGTGGCCTGGCAAGCAGTCCTGCCAGGGGGGAAGTAATGAAAAAGCTGTGCCTTATAACTTTTAAGTGTTTGTTGTATTTTTATGTTGAGCTTGGTGTGCCAGGATCGATATCTTTTCTAATTTCATATGAGAGCATTTTTTTGCAAAGCAGTCATATTTTGATGATGTACCCTGGGATACTGTGCTATTGTGAAGTGTTATATCTTTCTTCAACTGGATTCTGCAGTTTTCTTTCTAATTCCTTGGTGGAGACTACCACACTTTGACACAGTGAATATATATCTGAACTTCACCTTACTGCTTTCTTTTTATGTATAAAAGATTGGGAGGTCATTTCTAGTGTACCAATCATGTGTGTTATGGAGAGTGGAGTATATAAACATTACCACTGAAATATTCTTCTAGTTTTACAGGAGGTCTTCTAGCTCCCCGTCCAAGCTGTGCCCTTGTTGGAAGCTTGTGACTGGGTTTGGGATTATCTCAGCCCTATGCTTTGAGTTACAATACTCCCTCAAGATTAGATGTAGGGGAGGTGTAGCTGGCTTTAAGCTATCCTGGGACTGCTCATGGCATAGTGTGGCCCCAAACACAGTATACTCTGAATGTCATTCTTAACCCCCAGCACTGAGTGGAACAAGGCAAATAAATTACAGTGAACTAGGAACTGAAATAATGTAAAAAACGACACACAGCTGTAACAACATGACCAGCAACAGTGGGTAAACTAGAGAGGTTTTACAGATGAATAAACAAACAAACAAACAAACAAACAAACCAAAACCAAAACCAAACGGTAAAAAGAAACCAGAAACTGGAAAGCAAAAGAAAACTGCGAGAGTTCAAAAAGTGAAAAAGGAGAAGACAAGAGAAAGGTGATAATTAAAATATAGTAATTACAAAAACAAATTGGTAAATACAGAGAGAATAAATTGGCTATTAGAAGGAGAAGGGGGAAGGAGAAATATATATATATATATATATATATATATATATGAAAAAGAAAACGCACACACACACAGGAAGTTACTAAAAACTAAGCACAGCCTCTGCTCGTCCACTGGGTGGTGGTGTGGGCACTCTTTCCTGTGCCTTCCTGGGTATAAGCACTCTGGAGAGAGGGAAGGTGGGAGAGCTTTGTGTTTCCGGCTGGTCACTCGGGTGTGGTCTGAGATGAGAGTTAAGCTGCAATGCTTTGTTTTTCTGTTTCATATTACAAAGAGTCACAGAGCCAAAGCTTCGTCAGCTGGAGTTTTCTCTGTACAGATTATCTCAGCACCTCATGCAGAAGACTGGGGGATAAGCACTGCCATATGTGGATCTGGGTCACCATCATGAAATACACACTGTGCTACATGGATGGGCATAGCAGGCCTCAGGCTTTCTCCTCCTGACTGTGGTCTCCGAGGTCTAATCCCTGTCTGTCATCTGATGTCCCTGCTTACTTCCCTGCTCCTCCTGACTAGACCCATGAGCTGCATGCGAAGAGAAAGCCAACTGCGCTCCACTTCCACACACCAGCACACCTAGTTATAGCAACGGTGAGGACTGAACCCAATGGTTCCTGTACTCTATGCACCTGTTCCACCACAATCTTCTCTTTCTTTCTAATCAACTGTATTGAAGTTTCCTCAAGTTTATCAGATAATCCTATTGAGTCTCCTTTTTCTCTATTTGGTTGATTTTTTTAATATACTGGTTATATTTCGTTTTAATCTACTCAAAGTCACATTTCCATAACTTTAGTTGGAACTGGAGGAATCTCATTAGCCTAACTATATTTGGAATGCTATATTTTCAACTGTATCTTCATTACAGTCAGTGGTTCCAGGTTAAAGTGATAAGATTGCTATAGTAACAGGTGAACAGGGGAGACTGACTTTTCCCTTCTGTGCAATTCAGCCAGCCCTAGGGATGGGAAGGACTGTGAAAGCCCTCCACACAGATGTGGTCTCTGGCCTTGTCCCTCTTGCTTTAGGGCCTCTGCATCTTTACCCTTCAGTCAGCCGCAGAGAGGCAGAGGGGTTTCAGGGACTTGGACTGCCAATCAAGGTCCATCACGACACCTCATCATCTACCTCGCCGAGCACAGCTCTATCTTACAGCCTCTCCCAAACGTAGGGCTGTGTAGCTCGCGTGGTGTCAATGGGTGTTCAGGAAGAAAGGCCACCCAGATGCTGAACAACCGTGGATGCTCAGATCTCCTGCCAGTCCTACTGAGCCTGAGGTAATGCTGCCTCAAGCAGCTTGCAGAGTTCTGAGAATCCTAGCTTGGCCACAGCTGCTTTCTCCCAAGGTACCTTATCCGGTTTGAATGTATAGAGCCACCAAACCACGTTGCTCCTTAACCCTAACAAGAGTGTGTGTCCTATGAGTCTAGTTCTTGCCTCAGTGTCCTGACTGTAGTCAGCTTCCCTATTGGTCTTACGTTTTCCTGGGGCATCAGTAAAAATGTCTTGGACTTTTATACCTTAGCAATCTTTGTTAGTTCCCAGATACCTCAAATATTGCTGGGGGCTGGGGAGCTCTGCTTCAAATTAGGTGAGCCCACACCTCTATCCAGAGTCATAGGGTACCATCCAGCACAATGGATGCATTAAGTATACAGTGGCTTGTTATAGCCTGACTCCCAGACTACTTAAATAACACTGTCGGTGCAAAGACAGTCACATTTATGTATCATCCTTGGGCTTTGTAATCTGAATCCCAGGCACCCTGTATATACTTTTATACTTTCAAGTATTTTTATGGACTAGAGCATGGAAAACTCCAAAAGTAACAGTTTCATTTAAAATGATGTAGTACTGAGTGCTTCCAAACCTCTCTGTGATTCAGAATTTCTTTTAATATAATTCTTTAAACTAGGAAATGCTTTTCTTCTCTTGTGTATGCATGTGCATGCTTCTGTATAGATGTGCAAGTTCATGCACACACGTGTGCATGGGGAGGCCAGAGGATGTCCTGATAGTCCTCATGTGTCATGCACTGTTTTGTTTTGTTTTGTTTCGTTTTTCTGAGATAGGGTCTGTCACTGGCCTGGAACTCACCAGGTAGGGAAGACTGACTACTCAGGAAGCCCCAGGGATCTACCACGCTCTGCCCCCTCCCACTCAGTGTGAGGATTGCAAGTATGTGAAAATATGCTCATTTATGCAGGTTCTGGGGTCCAACTCAGGTCCTCACACTTGTAAGGCAAACACTTCACTGACTAAGCTATTTTTCTAGGCCTAAAAAGTGGCTTTAAAAATTTATAATATATAACTCAGTGGGGAAAAGCCATGTTACACAAAATAAACGACCTCCCGATTTAAAAAAGAATAATATGTGATTTACACTATTTTTATTGCAGTGCTGTAAGTAAGGGGTGTATTCATTAGACACAGACATCTGTGTCACAGAGGCATATTTCATTCATTCATTCATTCATTCACTAATTAAGTTTTCATGCTGGGATTGAACTCAGAGTCTTTGTACATAAGACAAATGCTCTATTGATAAGATATCCCTATAGCACTTTTTGCTTTCTTCTCTTTTAAAAACTATCACCTTGGCACTTCTTACCTGAAGTAAAACATATTTGGCCTTGGCTTCGTGTTGCTTTGATGGTCAGTTGATGTATAAAGGATACTTCATCGCACATCTTTTTGCTAACCATAGTTGATTGTGTTTTCAGGCACTTTTTAGTCAGAGTGTCCAAATGTGCTCATTGATCTAAGGGCCCGAGAGCTGAATTCAGTTTAGCCTTTTGAAAAAGTAGCTCCCCTTGTCTACATACTCCGCTCATTAGCCACTACGTCATTGCTGGCCCTGTAATGTTTTGTTAGCACCATTGTCCTCAGAAGCACAGGTTAGCAATTTTCTGCTTTGCTCTCTGCGGCACGGGTAGTAGACACGTTTCTTTGATAACCTCTGTCTTCTCTATAAAGTTTTCAGCTCGATTTAAATTGACACGTGTTAGTGTGATGAGGAGAAAGCAAGAATTTCCATGACATGTGCACTTTCTGCCAAACAAAGTGCCTCTGGGTGTTTGGAAAGAAACCACAAGACCTGTCCATCTTCTCAGCCTAGAGGTGCTGCGGTAGTGGTAGTGGGCCGTGTCACTTAAGTAAGTGGAAGCGTTAACTCATTTGACTTTCCCCTCATATCGATCCTTCCTCTCCCGAGAGGACCAATGTTGATTTTCATCGTTGTTATTCTTGGGATGGGGAAGCTGTCAAAGGAGAGAGAGAGAGAGGGTGACTGAAAATGGGACTGTAACGAGTGTATAACCAATTACCACATACATGGGGCTGACAAGCAGTATGAAACACAAATCTTTGTTCTCAACCAAAGTGCTTCATTTCTAATGGAGATTACGGTAAGAGGCAGTTAGTTGCGTAAGGGAAAATGATGTCTCAGGAGTCTGCACCAGCTTGGCCACAAGTTAATACCATGGCCGGTGCTTAAGGGTGAACAGTAAGACTATATTATCTTTTAACAGATGCCGCTCACATGCAGTCCAAACAGGGCTGTTACCAGCAAATTTCGGATGCTCTCAGAACACTTGGGGAGAGCCAAAAAAAACAAACCCAGGGGGAGAGACACACAGAACTCAAGAGGGGACAAACCAGCGTAGAGAGCTGGAACTTCACCCTGCAGAGAAATGAAAACAGGCTGCTGCTGCATATTCATTGCTTTCCTACTAATTGTTTACATGGGACGAAGCAAAATTTTACAAACCAAGAAGTGCGTATGTTTTTTAAAATTCCCTTTTCATTGGAAATGGTATGTCCTGAAGAGAGTTGGAGAAAAGAGAAATACAGACTGGAGAGGGTTTCTTCTTCATCCTTTAATATGAGAAAACAAACAAACAACGAAAACCACCATTTCTTTGTTGCCAGGAAAGCTGGCTAGGTTCAACACTACGGGTTTTGTGGACAAGCAAAACAATCCTGCATTAACACAGTAAGAGTCTATTCATCTCTCATAAATGCATATGTCTAACTCTCATTAATATTAATGGAGTTGCATACAAGCATTGAGGCGATAATAGACCCCTATTAAAATCCATTTGTATTCATGAGCTATTTTTTAAAAGGTTACTCTTCAGTCACTTTTTTTTTTTTTTTGAGAAATGTGGGTGAGTGAGCTTCTTAACTTCAAAGGATATTTCAAATGGAGCTGACTAAATGTGTAAGAACCCAATTAAAGTTTATTTGCAAGAGATTTCCATGAGAAACTTGACAGTAAATTGACACAGTTGCCCCCCAGAATCACGCTGCCTGGCTCTAGTAATTCGTGTTAACTAGAAAGCATTAAATGGGTCCCGTTTCTTGCTTCTCTTAGTCTTTGTATTCTGAACGTGACTGATGGACAGCTGTCAGTCTGTCCACAACTGAAGCCATCAAAGGGACACCTGCAGCTGGAGAGCAACTCAAGCCAGTCTGTGTGGCATCGGCATCCAAACTGCACATCATAGGTCTTTCAAACCCGGAGAGGCCTTACACTGTCTTGGGCTGGGAGTCTATGGGAACCACATGGTCAGGACATAAATGCTGTTTGCTAAAGAACTTACTCTGATCTATTGATTCCTGATATGGACTGATAATGAAGGAGAAGGAGAGAGTGATGGGAAAAGAAGTCAGTGGAGCACAGCCCAGTTGTTTTTCATGCAGTCCTTGTGCTTGTGTGAGCAGGAGGCAATGGGATGGGGAAGGGAAGCAACAGTGTCTGAGCTCACTCTCCCGGTTCAAGTGGTAAATTTTTTTTTCTGGATGCTATTATTAAAGCCATATTTTGTTCTTTTGGGAGAAAAAAAAACTTATACTTCCAGAATTAACATTTAAAGGCAATCCAAATATTCCTGAAAGCAAGACATATTAGATAAAGGAGGCGACTCGCTTGTCAATAATTCCTCCTTGTGAAAAGGACTAAATTCAGATCACTGAATTCAGTCAAATGTTATATTGTGTGTTTTCTTGGCTAAGCCTTGTGTGAGATATTGAGGGCCTCAGATATTTAAAATCTAGATAGGAGAGAAAATATGCATTGAAATTACAATTTATATTTTGAGCAGCTTCATGTACAGCTTCAGAGAGGTGGCATGTATAATGCTAAACACAGGTGGAGTAGTATGAGCAGAATAGCCACAGTATGTTAAAGAACACACGCAGTGATGGAGCAGGGAGCAAGATACAGAGATGAAGATTTCAGAAATACATGCCTCTTGCATAATAGTGCAACCTGACCCCCAAACTTGTCCATATATTTATGTATTTGTATATTTATATGTACATCTGCACATACATGCACATTAAATAGTGCACTCCATTGCATCTAGTTATAAACATTAAAATGCATATATGAAACTTCACTGACTATTTAGTGCCTAACAAGTGCTAAGACTATTATATTAAAGTGTGTAGAACAACCCAGAAGGATAAAGCCTTGAATTCTGGCTAACTCTCTACTGCTGTGGGTTTCACATGAGGTCCACTGTGAGGGCACAACAAACATTACAGCGCAGCGTGACCAGATTTCCTACTTAACTGTGTGCTCACACACCTCAATTAAAAGCCCAGTTTAGGGGCTCAGAGGTTAAGAGCAGTATCTGTCTTCCACAGGTCCTGAGTTCAGTTCCCAGCAACCACATGCAGACACACATGTGGGCATAATACTATATAAATAAATAAACAAATACATAAATCTTAGATAGCCCTGTTTAGTAAGGTTCTGGGCTAGATGATCAGATAAAGGGAAGACAGACATGTTTTCATCCTTGTCCTGGATTGTTTGACAGTGGGAGAGGCCGCAGATGGATGTAGTAGGTAAAGTCACTGATGGGGTATATGACAGCTACTATGAGCAGGCTGGGAGGGCGACAGGATGGAATTACTTCCAAGAGATCTCGTCAGGGGTTAAAAAGACAAGTGTGTTATACAAAGTATGATTTGTCGAGTGCTGTTATCAGGCTAGGGGGCCCAAGGGGCTTAACAAAACTTCGTGGGAAAGGACAGAGAGCACAGGCTTGTGCATCTTGTGAATGTGTGTTATTCGGGAGCTAAGGCAGGCAAGTCACTGTGGAACTTTGGGGGTTTACAAAGCAAGGACAGATAGAGTCATCGCTGTGCCCGTGTGGAGGATGTCGGAATGGAGGTGATGCTGGAGACACAGAGCCCCAGAACCCTTTGCACGCAGATGTGTATGCAGAGCTAGAAACAAAGCCCCCGTGGTATGCAGAGGAGACGGCATGTTGGGAAGCTCTTCTGGGGGTCGGAACTGTGGTGTGTTGTGTACAAGCTGAAAGAGGAGGAATGTAGTGCAATCTGTATATTTCTCTGTGTTGTAGACAAAATAATAATAATAAACAGGATGGCGGCATAGGATATCACCTCAGGCGTGAGAAGCAATCAAGTATAAATTGGGGCACTTGAAGTTTGGGGCAAATGTAAGAAATTCAATTGGAGACACCTCTTGGCTGTCAGCTCAAAACTAAAATTCAGAGAAATTTTGGAGCCCCAAATATACATTTGTGCATTTCGTTGATGGCCGTGACTGATGGCTGGTTAGAGACAGGAAGCAAAACTTAAACTGGCACAACAGCCATGACCAGTGAAAAACCTGTGAGAGCCGTGGAGCCAGCACAGCCGTGTGGCACAGTCCAGCAAAGCGGAGCCGAATGCTGTGTTGCCATTCTCCTGTCTCTCACTTTAGGTTTCTGATGTCTACGTGTTGCATTTGTTGGTAACTTTTTGACTCGTTTATGTCTTTTCCCCAGAAACAGTATTTCTGCTCTCGAAGAAGTAACCTTATCTAGCCCTACCTGGGAGTCTTCCTTGCCATGGAGATTGTAAAAAGCACAAAAAATGTTGGGTAGCTCCAGAGTTCTTTTGGCATGCCTGTTGTTAAGCAAACTCAAAAACAATAGATTTGGCAACAGATCAGATTACAGGCTTCATCCTATATGTAATCTACAGGTCATTGCCCCCTGTGAATAAAAACTTAATAACAAAGTTAGTTTGTCTAAAACATTCTTTGGTAATATACAGAGATGCTATAAAAAGATTATAAAAGAATAAGAGAATTTGCCAACGATAAGGAGACTGGCTTGCATAGGGTACAGTGAGGTCTTTTAACTAAAAATACAAAGAGAGGAAACAAATGAATAGAGCAAGTCAGCCTACAGCCTGGGAGAGCTTTCGAACTTTTGGGCTAGATTAGCTCACAAATTGTACTTCGGCTACCATGCCTTGTTCAGGGCTTGGTGGCTCAGATATTTTTCTATCTGTTTAATGTTTCACTTTCCTGAAGAATAGAATGTCACACTCATAAATTATTACATAGATTAAAATGATGTGGGCTGGAGAGATGGCTCAGTGATTAAGAGCACCTTCTGCTCTTCCAAAGGTTCTGAGCTCAGTTCCCAGCAACTACATGTGGTTGTATCAGAAGGGTGATCTGATGCCCTCTTCTGGCCTACAAGTGTATATGCAGGCAGAACACTGTATACATAATAAATAAATAAATAAATAAATAAATAAATAAATAAATAAATCCTACTTTCTTATCTTTACAATAAAATAAAATAAAATGATTTGAGACTGATAATACCTATTCTGTCTGTATTGTAACACTTTTCCAAGGACAAAAATGATATGATCTGTATCTCTTTCGAAATCACACATTTGCCTCTTTTGTGGCCTCTGTATTAACAAAGGAATATCCTAGTTGCTATGTCAGTCAGAGATGCAAGATTCTCCCAGCCACGTCTCTGTCTCACTCATCCATTACTCCCTCTACCTGCTCCTTCTCTCCTCTGCTGGGGCCTGTTTGGCTGCTGAGGCTGGCCCGGCCCTGAATTCTTACTCTCTGTGTGTGGGTGTGTGCTGTTATCTGTTTGCATTTCTCTTCATCAAAGCATTGGTATCTGGGGAGATGGTCATCCTGCCTCGCAATCCAAGGGCCTCAGGGACTGGCTTCGCCTCTGCGTCTGAGGGAGGCAGGTGACTCAGGCCTAATGTACTGTGCTTTGCATCCTGTCTCATAGCCATGGGATTCAGTGAGTGAGCCACACTGGCCAATGGGGGTGAAATTCCTAGACCTTAGTTATAGAATTTGAGGACCATTATCTGTCATGTTGGGATAACGGAAAATGGTGTCAGTCTGTAGCAGGTGACAACTCTTTTGCTGTCAGATGGGAAGACCAAGACACTAAAGCAACACAATGGAGAGAGCCGAAGGAATGAGAGGAAGAAATAGAAAGAATACCAAGAAGCCAGCTGAGCTGTCTGGAAGAGATTTAGACCAGTGTCACTTGAAAAGGACACTCTCCAATCTGTTGAGCTGCCTGCAG
This sequence comes from Acomys percivali, assembly GCA_907169655.1. Lineage (NCBI taxonomy): Eukaryota > Metazoa > Chordata > Mammalia > Rodentia > Muridae > Acomys > Acomys percivali. Next base: position 93,757,719 of record OU015747.1, read on the forward strand.
GGTGCTCCATGTTCTCAGCTTTTGTGAGCTGTCATCCATGCTGGGGTGAGTTTTGGTGACATGGCTGTCTTTGAGCCACTTATGCTCCTGTAAGTAACCCCAGTAAAACTCACTGTTTCACCAACTTGGACTCTGGTGATGTCCGTACTTTGTTCTGTCTGGAGTTTCTTGTCTGGGGTGAGTAGACATGTGAGCAGCATCTTTCCCAGGAAAAGCCATCTCTCCATAGTGAAAAAAAAAAGTGTTGAGATAATTTGCCCTAGACAGAGATCCTATGGTAGTGCTAAGATTCAACGCTTGGCCATTCTGTCTGAGAGACTCCACTTTTCCACTGTGGTCTTTGCCCTCCACTGTAATGGAAAGCCAGAGATGATTCTCAGATGCAGGGTGGCTCTGGAGTCTTCCCCAATCACATTTTTAAAAAGAAGATTTATTTATTATTATGTATATAGTGCTTTGCCCTCATGCACACCTGCAGGCCAGAAGACGGCATCAGATCACATTATAGATGATTGTGAGCCACCATGTGGTTGCTGGGAATTGAACTCAGGACCTCGGAAATCAGTGCTCTTAACCCCTGGGCCATCTCTCCAGCTCTCCCCCCTCATCACTTTTTATTAATGGCAAATACAAAACAAATATAGAAAGAACAACAAAATTCATTATTAGGAACATGCTGTGTCCCAAATTCTGTTCATCTTTTTCAGCCAGCTATGGATTAAGCAAAGGGGCATTTCAGAGTGCGTAAGAGGATTGCAGCCAGTTGTGCGCACAATTCACATGCTAAAATGTCTGTAGCTGGCAATTTAAAGAGCTTAAGATGCTTGTTATGATCCTCTTTAAGGGCAACATTAATGAATGCTTACCAAAAAAGATGGAAAAGTCAATAATTTTATTTAGCCTGTGGTTACACAACTTACTATGCTTCCCTCAGCCCTGTGGTTTTGTTGCTGTTGTTTTGGTTTTTTGTTTGTTTGGTTTTGTTTTGTATAAAGATGAGCTTTGCCTTGGCTCCATCACAGGACAAGCTGAGATGTGCAACAGTTAACATCACAGCAGCCTAAGACGCACACGTCCTCGGCTGCTGAGATGTGCAACAGTTAACATCACAGCAGCCTAAGACGCACACGTCCTCGGCATGATTGCTCTAATGAAGTCTGTGTCTTTACCTGGGCATGTAACATAAAACAGGGAAATCCCCACAACTTGTTAGTTAATGGTCTTTTGCTTTTCCTCAAGTTTTCTTTCCTTTGTAAATATTAAAAAGTATCTATATGTAGTTCTGGCATGCATAAATTTGAAGGAAAAGTTACTTCTAGGGCTGAAAAAAGATCAGGAAAAAACTATGACCTAGTATTCAGTGTACATGAAAACCGGGACCCAATTACTTTTATGTGTTAGTTTATTCACGCTTTACATTTTCTGACATTATTTACTCTGGGACTTAGGACTTGACAATTTTTTGTTTTTTTTACATCTATGCAGTTTTTCTGTTGAGAGAAAGACTTAAACCTTTGAAGAGGTCCCTTATAATTAAAATGGTTTCTTAAGTAAAAAGAAAAACTAAAACTGTAAACACTTAATTTAAATAACAACTAATTATTTACCCACATCTATGGGTGTGTACTCTCTGCCTGCCTGGTACCTGAGGTGGTCAGAAGAGGGCATCAAATCCCCTGAAACTACTGGATAGTTGTGAGCCACTGTGTAGGTGCTGGGAACTGCACCTGGGTCCTCTTTAAGAACAACGAGTTTTCTTAACCACGAAGCTATCTGTCTAGCCCCTAAAGCATTTTTTTTTAAAAATAAAATGATTGTAATTCCCTTACGGCTCTGTAGTAAGTTTTATATTTGAAAATAACTGACATTTGCATGTTCAATATGCAACTCAAATATTTTCCAGAAGATGTATATGTGCATTTTTTGTTTTGTTTTGTTTTTGTTTTTATCTGCAACATGGTTTTATTTTTTTCCATAAATGAATCCACTAGAGAACCTAACAGCATAAATATATTTCTTTTTTTTTTACATAAATATATTTCTAATGAATTAAATGGAAACATCATGAATCCATATAGTGCTTCTAGACTGAACCAAACATTTTCATGAATACACTTTCTGTAGCCACACAGGAGATGGCATTGGTGAGCAGCAGGTTGGCAATGAGTAAATGCTGCTCAGCAGGTCAAACATGTACAACTGGAGAAGCATCTGAAATTTAGCTACTCTACCTGGCAAAACACAAATTTGGAAAGAAGACAACCCATGCTGCAAATTAAAAAAAAATTCTGCATAGACTTAGAAATCTAGTATAGTACGCATACACACAAGAGACATAAATATCTTTGGAAAGAGTTCCAATAAACTTTGCCTTTGAATATTATTTTCCTGTATTTTTGTTTTTGAGGTTTTAAATTTTTTAAAATATATTTTATTAATTTATTCATATTACATCTCAATTGTTATACCAATATGTGTGGTTTTTGAAAATTATTCCTAACATTTTTGACTCTTTCTGAAAAACAAAAAAAGCAGAAAGCTGTGTGAGTGCATAAACTGTTCTAACTTTTAAATCCATGCCTAGACATGTTAGGTTACATAGTCATGTTTTATTTTATGTGACATACAGAATAGAGTAGATATACAGAATAGAAGGTGCATAGGACTTTTAAGTCTAGTTTGACCATCCTCTAATTAGTTGGTTCTTACAGTGGCTCTTGATCCTAAGCAGGTCTTGTTTTTCTCATCTATAAAATCCAATGGACGGGCTGAGGTTACCATGCAGGGCACATTCTGTGAGGTAACAGTGTCGATGTAAGTCAGGAGTATTTTAGAAACAGTTATTCTCTGCTTTCATCTGAGGCTGCTGAACCGTAATCTGCATCTTAACAAAATATCAGAATATTTATATGGTGACTGTAGTTTGTGAGAAGCCGAGGTGGCTTGAACAGCACAGAATCTGAAACTGTTCTTGCCACAAATTTTATGGTTTTACATAGAAATGTCTACACACTCTGAAACCATAGAAAATATCCCGAGATATAGCATACATCTGGCACATGCCTCCGCTAACCACAGGAAAACAGTTGCCCTCTGTATGACCTTGGGTAAGCTATTTAATTTTATGCTCTTGTATATAAAATTCAGACAATAGAATCTAATTCTTAGGGATGGTATATTAAGCAAAAGTTCTGTATTTTGAAATAACAAATCTGTCTCAGGCTGACCTGGAGCTTACTCTACAGCCAGGCTCATCTCAAACACAAGGAGAGCCTCCTGCCTCAGTTTCCCAAGGGTTGGACTTGCAGGCACAGGCCACCCTGACTGGATAAAATAAGTAGCTTGTAATATAATAAGATCAACCACACTAGTTTTTCACCATGATATTCCTCTCCCCATCTATTACCAATTTGTGTTAATCCACAAAGAGTTTGAGTTGAATGAATTTAATTCCATCAACAACAATACCTTTTCTTTTTTTCCAGGCTAAGCTGAGCTATTCATCCCAGTTAATGTTAATGTCCTATTACATTCTCTGACGTTCTTTGAACCCCTCCCCTTTCCATAAGTATAGAATGTTACTTCTCCTTGTGACGTGTCAGGCTTCTGACAGGCAAAGTTCATAATCTATAGCTATTTAAAGGAGGTTTTGATGTCCGCACTTGAAAGAGAAAAGCATAGAGCCCCTGTCTCAACCCGTGTCACCCTCCCATCATGCTCAGATTCATACACAGTGCGAGGAAGAGAGCTGGTGACAAAGGAGGAATCTGTGGGCCTACTGGAAAGCGGACTACGTCTCTCTGCTTTCCAGCTAGATACCTGGCACAATGCTTGGGGATTATCAGGGAATAAAGAGGGCCTAAAGTGTTGAAGCGCAGACTCGCCTCGTGAATGTTTAGAAATGGGGGAACGTTTGCTTTTAGGTTTCAAGACATCAAAATGTGGAAAGCGGACTCAGAAAATAAGGAGTAGCCGGATACATTAAGACTGTAGTGTATCAGGCAGGATAGTGAAAATCAAATATGGAGGGGGAGTAAAATGGAAGTTGAGCCATTGAGCTTGGTCTCAGAGCTCCTGAAACCTGGCATCCCGTAAGTGCAAGGTCCTTGGCGGGAATCATGTGGACGTTTCCATGGGGCCTATGGAGACAGACAAAGACTGTGGATTGCAAACAAATTCTTCATGTCTCGAATGGGTTTTGGGATATATTTCAGTTAAAAGCAATAAGATGCAGATAGGTAGATGACTGTCGTGAAGGATGAAGTGTATTCATAATCCCCCTAGAGGTGGGAGACATAGCTGTGTGAAGAGGATGGCAGAAGAAAAGTCTCCGCGGGGTGAACTCTTTACAACGTGTACCGTGAGAGACGGGGCTGCGGGGGGGGGGGGGGGGGGGGGGGACAGACTAGGCCCCTCATTGTGGTGCACACGAGACACAGAAGTGTTTACATGTGCTTGTGGGTTGTGCGATGTGAAAATCGTCTTCCTCACAAAAGGAAGTACCAGTGGCAGGTACCAGTGGCTGTGATAGATTATAGAAGAGGAAATTAGAAAATTAAGTGATGGGTCTCGTACCTGGGCCAGACTGAGAAAAGAGCCCCTATAGCGCTGTGGGTCCTGGTGAGCTGTAGGGAGGGCCCTCCGTATTAGCAACACCCTAAGAAAGCAGCTGGGTTCCTGGGGGCAGAGTGTCAACGATTCCTGGCCTCCACCACGAAATCTAGGCACCTGATGACGTTAAAAGACATAGGTAGTTTAGATAGCTGCGGGCTAGCATGGCTCTGGTCACCACTATACCCTGGGTCAGAGGAGCAGCGTTTGGTGCTGACACTGCACAGTGTTGTCATAAGCCCGGGGATAAAGGGTGTATGTGTGTAACCTTGTCACCCTATAGGGCATAGGAATTTAGGGTTAGAAATGAAATCCATTACGAAAGCACTGGATTTTGTGTGAGGTAGCGATGCATGTTACAAGCTGGCAGTCACTTAGCCTGTAGGTTGACATTTTCCCATTTGTGGAGGTAGAGCTATGTAATGGGGATAAATATGTGGGAACGGTATCTGCTGTCCACTCTGCCATGAGCTGTGAGAGCAACTCAAGTGGTAGAGGAACCCTGCTCCAACTTGTGCTCCTGGAACACGTGGCTGCATTTCCCAAAACACCCAGCGTCCTCTTCCAGGTCCCAAACACTGTGCTTCTCTGTAGTTGGTCAGGTTGCCCTTAATGTGTGTCAAGTTCTGAGATGCCGCCTGGACCAGTTTTTCTCCAGCCTCTTGACTACAAGTGCTCTTGGCACTTGGTGCTTGGTCTTGAACACCCCAAAAAGCTTCTGTTTCTGCTTCTTACAATGATTACATTATTTAATTAGGGATTAAAATTAAGAAACACTTATAAACATAATACATCAATTATCTATTCACACAAATAACGTGCCTCAGTGAGTAAAGGCTGTTTCCCTTGTTTTGTTTTGTTTTTATTGTTTTTGGTTTTTCTTTTCAAAGAAGGGAGCTGGCTTCTCATAGCTGTCTCTTCAAGCCAATCTGTTGTGATCTCTCCCTCCTCTTTCTTTTGTTTTTTTTTTTAGACAAGGTCTCAAACTCGCATAGACCCACCTGCCTCTGCCTCCTGAGTGCTGCGATTGAAGTAAGTGAGCCCCGGGCCACTTGTTATGATGTCATGTTTCAGGTCTCACTTGGGTGCTACATGGTGAGAGCAGGGGTAGGATGGGGGTGGGCTGTGCATCTTTCAAGGAGGATCTCAGGAACCTGGTCCTGGTGGTGCAGTGTGAAAACTGCTAGTTTTCATTTATCATGAAGTTTTCTGTCCTGTTTATCCATTTATATTTCAAACTGGTATTTAAAGGTTTTAATTAGTGCAGTTCGCAATTTGTTTAACACTCCACAGTGCATTTCTTTCTTTCTTTTTTGCCAATGTTTTGCAAGAGTGTTCACACATTAGTTTTTGACTCAAACGTAGAAATAATTGTGATTTTCCAAAGGCACTTTGTAAAATTATAATTAGAATGGTATTATTTAAAAAGAGATTTGGAGAGACTTGACATGTTTATAATGTCAGACTTTTCTGTTTTGTTCTAACTCTTAGAAAGGAGAGCCTTGGCCTGTTCCTTAGTGGAACAGGGTCAAGGCCAGTAGGAAATGGCTGAAGTCCACATCTGGATTAAAGTTCTGTGAGGAGAATGGGCATTTCTAACCTTAGCAACTGCTTTTGATGTGATGTTAAATGAAAAAGGCTCACTTTCCCAGGGTTCGATCTTAAACTACGGAATTTGGCAATTGGTCACTTTTCTGTAAGTTTCACTAGAGTGCTGTGTTTGTATAACACCTGTAGATGCTTATATGAATCTTGCAGAAATTGCAATCACTAAGCCTGAATTTGAGCACAGTGTGTGTACAAGAGCATTATGGGCATGCAGTGCTGAGGCTTTTTATAGTCGCCTGTGAGCTTTATCCCCACTTCACTAGAGATGAGGTCACTCTCATCTCTCCAAGGCTCAGCTTCCTCATCACTAAAACAGGAATACAACAGTGTCCTTACTTCAGAGGATAGTGAGGACTGTGCAGTGCAGTGTGGACTTTGTGCCTTACAAATGCCGGCAGCATCGGGCTGGTGCTTTGAGATTAGGTGGTTGCCTAGATAGTGAAAACCTTGGTATTTTCTAGCTTTATTTCCAGAGTCAGGAGTCCACATGGGAAAAGAAGTCAAGTTCCTGGGGATGTGAGCCATTTTGTTGTTCAGTTTAGGTTTATGTAGTAGGAATTTTACTTGAAAAAAGTCTTTAAGCTGTTGAATACCTAGGGTGTAGTCCAAATCCACTTAAAAGTTTTAAAGAGTTATTTATTTTCTTTTATATGCATGAGTACTTTGCATGAATGTATGTCTATGTACCATGTGTGTGCTCGGTACCCATGGACATTAGAAGACAATGCATTGGGTGCCCTGGAACTGGGGTTAGGGATGGTCATGAGCCATTGTGTCGGTTCTGGGAACTGAACCCAGGTCCTTCGCAACTGAAACAAGTGCTCTTAGCTACTGAACCATCTCTCTTGCCATCCAAACTCATTTTTACAATGAAGAAACTAATAAATAGAGAAATCATTTGCCTAATTGCTCCTCCTAACAGTACCACCAAGACCAGAATCATGGGTAAAACTTAGCATATGTCATACACTCAACTTCTCAAAACTTTAAAATTTAGCTTCCTTAGACATTTGGCTTGGGAATGACTTTTTGTTCCTTTCCGTCTGCAGCCAGGCAATGGCCATAAGTAAAGTCAACATAAACATACAGTATAGACGTCCTCTGATCTGTCAAACCTGTAAACCCTACCTTAGGACTAAGAAGCATTTACGCACACAACATTTCATGAGTCTTTTTGCATGTAGACATTAGGAAAGCTATGCATTAAAAAAACAGACCCTTAGCAGAAGTGTATTTTATTTGGGGAAGAAAAGAAAATTCAGGTGAAAGGTTGATATAGCCTCTCACTGAAGCATGCATTTCCCTCCCAAATAATTCAAGTGTGTGTGATTCTAGCATGCAAGTAGGAAGAGTGAATGGGTGCTGTGTTTTGTGCTGCTTTTTCCCTTTAAGTGAATTTCTTATATAGGCACAAATAGATGGATCATTGCATTAGCATCCAACCCTGAAAGCAAAAGGATGATGTGATAGATTCCTTTCCCAACATGTCTGGATCTCAGCATAGCAGACCTCAGCTAGAATCTGAATTAGTCTGACTTGGAGGGGCATGATACCATGGTGGTTTCTTCTGCTGAACAGAGGAGGCATATGAATGATGCCTGGTGTGTGATGCTCACACTCTGATGCTCTGTACAGAGCAAGTGGCTAAGCAGCACTTGAATTCAAGTGGCTCCCACCTGGGAGGACTTTCAGAGAAACAGTCAGGTGTATGTGCTCTTCACAGCCACCTCACACTTTGGGGCATTGCCAGTGTCTGACATGAAGAAGCCATGTTAAGAGGTCTGAGGATCTTTCCAATTTCTTGGTCACAGTTGTACTATGCTTTCCTATCTTATCATCAGAGACCAGAAACCCATATCAGGAAAAATTGAAAGCAGATGATTTAAGTAAAATAGTCAAAGTTTCTTAGCTTTGCTGAGCCCTTTAGTTCTGCAAGGTAGTGGATAAGAATCTTTAAATTTCCTGTTAAACATATTGGGCATGGCTTGAAGTTTGTACTCCTGAGTTACAGCTACATGGAAACCTTCTGTAGCAGGCCTTCCACCCCAGGGTCACATGGTAAACTCTGCAGAGAGCAGTGGGACTTCGGATCAGTAGGTGTTACGTATGTATGCAGACAGTACACTTTCTCACTAATGGGCCTTTGTTTCAGAAAATGATCTGTACTGAATGCCGAGCCCCCTTTAAACCAGGAAAATGTAAGGCTCATTTTACACAGATTCTGTTTTTAATTATAATTTGACAAAAGAAATAACCACATTACCCATTTGATTTGCCAGAACCTTATCTACTACCACCTGTTGAGCCCAAGGCACTCAAATGCTGACATATTGCAGGGAACAAAATTATGTAGCTAGCATACTAACTAGCATGAATGCCAACAAAAGCATAATATAGCCTTTGTACTTGAAATAAAACAAAAATACATTAAGCTACCAACTGCAAAGGTTTAAGAAAGCCACATTTAATTATACACAAACAGATCCTTCTGACAAAGAAATATAATGAAAAATGGTCTTGGAGTTAAAAGGCTGAAGTTTGCATGGTCTACACTCGAAACTCTCATGAGCTTAAACAAAAACAGGATTTCACGGTACAGTTGACTTATATTAAATATGACAAGGGGATACCGAACTTGTTTTCATGAACTGATGGGTTCAAGAGAGGAACATTTGCAGGACAAGGGGAGAGCAAAATGCATTGTCAGAACTGGCAGAACAAAATGCTCTAATTAGTTATTAGCTCATGAGTGAACAGCTAGCTCATGGGGCTCGAGCTGTGGAGAGTGTACTACCCTTGGAAGGCCCCCTGCCCTTGCTGCTGCAGACACAAAGTGCCTCAACTTACAGAAAGTCAGTGCTGGGAGATTCAGAGCAGTCATCCAGAGGTGTGTCCCTTCCCCCTCGATAAAGGCCGACATGGGGGAAAAAGCAATGCACAGGATTTGGATGCGTTACGCACGATGTCTGCTTGTAGTTAAGCCTTTTACCCTGGGCTCTAGGAGTATTATTTAATTTATCTTTTCAGCAAATCCTAAAAGTATGTGTTGTTATTAGTATGTCCGGGTGATGATTATAATGTGAAGAAGTTAACTCTTCTCCTAAAGCTGCTTATGAGTGATCCCAAGTGGGTCCCATCTTGGCATATGTTCTCAATCTTCGTATGGTGAGCGTTGACGAAGATGTAGCAATAATCGGTGAAAAAGAGAGGTCATGAATTTGAAAGAGAGCAAGTAAAGGGATATATGGGGGGCTTTGGAGGGTAGAAAGGGAAGGGAGGAATGATGTGATCATATTAAAGTTTCAAAATAAAAGAGATAATTAAATCTGTGACGGTCTTCTTGAAAAGATGACTTAAAACTTGTGGCTTAGTATACTAAAGAGGTAACTTGTATGCTACCTCAAACTGTAACTGCATGAGAAGTGGTTGTTAATGGAATGGCAGCATTCTATGTAGAGATTGAAAAAAAAAAAAAAGGGATTCTATAACAGTACAGAACAGATGGTCCTTTAGGTCCAAAAGACTATCTGATCATGGGGGCCTAAATATCCCCATGTGAAGAGAAAACAATTGAATTCACATAGCTGTCTCTCACAGTTGATTGTTTAATTATCTTTAATTCTGATTTTCATCTAGTCTGTCAAATGTCTAATTTCTTCGTTAGGCTCTGAGACAAATTGATCCACTAGGAGAGATCACTCTAAGGAGATGACCAAAGCCTGTGAGTCAGGCACCATTTATTCTAAGCTAATAATGGCTGTTCAGGCTTTACTTTGCCTGAATAATTCCCTTTACATTAAATTGCTTCAATATACCAGCCAGTAGGCGTTCTTGCATCTGATATTAAACTCAAGGACCAGAACCTAAAGTGCATTAATTTCACTGAGGCTCAACTTACCAGACCTTTGGGCTGTCCTTTGTCTTTTTTTTGGGTCCTGGAGGATAAACAAAGCCTCCAGTGTTCTCAGTTAAGTCCCCGTATTTGCATAGATGCTGAAAACAAAGCCAAGTATTAAAGCATCTCGTCTAATAGGAATCATGCTTAGTTCTCACCACGTTCTTCTGTTACACTTGCTCATTCATTTATTTACTTTAGTTTCACATACTCCGGGCTGCCATTAACTCTCTGGGCACCATCTATTTTAGATGAAGGCATCGGGATCTTTCTAATCTGCTAAATGTCAAAGTGTAATGTTTTATCAGTGGGACCCTAAAGTCTAACATCAAAAGTGCTATTGAGTTGTACAGTATGTTTACACACTATCATGATAAGTGATTTTGAAAAGTATGTCACTCATTAAAATGTGCCAGAAGCTTTCGCAACTTTTGCAAGTGACAAAACTGATTGCCAAATTATTTATATAACTTTTCTGTCGTCTGGAGGACTACAGAATGCTTCAGTGGTCAGCTGTCACTGACTTAAACTCTTAATAATTTCTGAATAATTTAAATACATTATAGTTAACCTCACCCAGCTATTAATTGGTAAAAGCACACGATGTCTTCAAAATGTATATATATTTTCCTGAAACACATGCTGCTTTTGGGTGAAAAAAAAACTTACAAAGATGGATTCAACTCAATAAGGTTGAAAATATTCATGATTTAAGTGAAATGTGCTTAAAATAACATCTCCCATCTCTGAGTTGATAGAAGGAAGTTGTAGAATTTGAATGCGTTTATAAGTATATATATTTTCATATACACAACCCGAAATATACAGCAGGAGAGCACTTCAATTAGAAGCAAATGCCCTGTATTTTGAGCAGCTATGTCAAGTATTTGTGCTGCTGAGATCTGGCAAAAACTTCACCTGGCACTGTGAAGCAAAAAGCATTTAGTTAGCAAATATTTTCAGACCGCTTGTTACGAGACAGATACTCAATAGGTCTTTAACACAGGAGACTCTCCTCATTAAGTGATGCCCTCTGCCCTTATGGGGCATGCAGCTAAGAGGGGGGCAGAGCAACACATAATCCACACACGGGCTTTTTGAAATTGAGTAGCTCGGGGGAAACCTCAATAAATAATTGACACTGGACAGAGACTTGAGTTTCTTGATTTCAAGGAAGAGGAAGCAGCCAGTATAAAGGCTTGGTGGAGGAATATGCATGTTGATGGAGGACCAATAAGTGGGTCAGTGTGGCTAAAGCAAAGTGGGTGAAGGAAGATGGTAAGAAGGTGCGAGGTCCCATAGGACAGGACATTTAGAGCACAACAGCAGAAAGACATGAGTTGCCTTGCCTTTTAACATGATTATTCTGCCTCATCCACTGACAGCATTCTGTGGGGGGCGCTAGGTAAGTGGTGGTGAACACACCCAGTGGTCTATTGCAATAGTTGAGGAGACAGGTGATGTAATCTGGGTAAGGGAGTAATACAAGAGGAGAAAGAATGGGCTGCGTTTTGGGTGAATTTTAAAGACAGACCCCACAGAGTTTTCTGAGATGAATCACACGAGTCAAAGATAATGTTGAGATTTTTATTGCAAGCAGCTGAAGAAGTTGACTTTGCTGTTGGGTCAGCAGGCTTAACTGTTGGTAGAGAAGCTTTCTGGTTGTGAAGTTGAGATGTTTGGTGAACCAACGAAAGTCTCAGACAGGGAGCTGGGCGTCTGCTTTGGTGTTCCCGCGATTGTCCGGACTGGAGATGTGACTTGGGAATTTAATGGCGCTCACTACATGCCTGTCAAATGATTATCAAGAGAAGGAGACAGCAAGTAAGTCTCTGTAGCAGTCCAAATGCCAGGAAAGAAGGGATTAGGCATGACAACTGAGGAGGACCAAGGAATGGCAAACTGTGAGCTCCCAGATACTACATGTAAAAAGGAAGGCCAGGGCTGGAGAGATGGCCCAGTGGTGAAGGGTGCATGCTGTTCTTGCAGAGGACCCGCACCAACATGGCAACTCACAACCTGTAGTTCTAGATCCAAGAGATTTGATATTCTCATCTGACCTCTCCAGGGTACCAGGAATATTTGGTACACATGTGTACCGAACACAGACATACATGTGAGCAAACCACTCATATGTGTTGTGGTGCTTTGACTAGGAATGGTCCACCCATAGACTCATATATTTGAAGGCTCGGTCATTATGGAGTGGTGCTTCTTGACAGGAATTAGGAGGTGTGGCCTTGTTGGAGGAAGTGAGTCACTAAGAGTAGGCTTTGGGGTTTCAAATGCTCAAGCCAGGCCAGGTGTCTCTCTCTTCCTGCCTGCAGATCCAAATGCAGAACTCATCTCTCAGGCAGCATGTCTACCTGTATGCTTTTCACTATCATGATAATGCACTAAACCCCTGAATGTAAGTCAGACCCACTTAAGTGCATTCTTTTCTAAGAGTTGCTGTGGTCATGGCATCTCAACTGAACACTGACTAAGACATGCCTAAAATAAGTAAATCTAAATAGACAAACAAATAAAAATAAAATAGGGGCTGGAGAGATGGTTCAGAGGTTAAGAGCACTGACTGCTCTTCTAAAGGTCCTGAGTTCAATCCCTAGCAACAACATGGTGGCTCACAACTATCCACAATGAGATCTGTGCCCTCTTCTGGCCTGCTGGTGTACATACAAGCAGAACACTGTATACATAATAAATAAATATTAAAAAAAAAATAGGAGGGGCAAACAGTTGTGTCCAGTTCTGATGTTATAGCCAGTAAATGGGGCTGAAGATTGTCCAATGGATGCCAAAATGTGTGTGTGTGGGTGATTGGCTACTTGAGGCAGAGTGATGGTTTAACCCAGTTATCCGTACATTTATACACAGTTTAAATGAACTTTTACTTAATTGTAGGGCACAAAAGTCAATGAGCCTGACTATACAACTTAATGGAGAGGAATATTTGCCTCATTAAAGCTTGATTTATAATAGTTAAACAACAGCAATGACAAAAAAAAAAACCAAACTTATCTCAACATTTGTGGATTTCTGGGGGAATGCTAAGGTTCTAGAGAACACAATTTCAAAACTATTCATGCTGTGACAGGAGCTGGGAATGTCCCATCCTAAGACCTGCCTGGGGAACCAGGTGCTCACATAGCTACAGGCTCTAATACAGAGACAGGTTAGTGCGCACCAGTTATGTGGCTTGCCAGGCAGGGCAATCTCACTGAGACTTCATTTTCTAAGATGTTAAAAATGGATCGTGACCTTTTCTACACTGGTTTTTGCCAACACTAAGTCTTTTACTATATGTCGAAGTGCTCAGTGTCCAAAGCATGCCACGTGAAGGAGGCACACAGTAAATGCTGTATGGATCTTTGCCGGATATATTGAAAGAAATAAAAAAAGGATTTCCAAATCTTTAGAAAAACAAAGGGAACAGAAAATAAATAAAGGAATGAAGGGTGATTATTATTTGATATGAAAAGAAGTGATCTTTTTTTTAGAGAGCTTTTTCTTGTAGGATAGACACATGGAATAAAATGCCCTGCCTTAGAATGGGACAGAAAGGTTTTCAGTACTAGACTGAGTGCCCTGAAACACTGAATGATGTAACAACACCTAATTTAACAAACCAACCATCTCACTGTTAGTTTTTTTTTTTTTTAATTTAATGTTCTCTTCAGCTTTCCTGGAAAGCACTAGGAAGTAACCAACAAAATACATGTGTTGAAAGGTACAGTGCATCCGTGCACCTTTCTAATAAACAGACACTGTGTTCTAGAGTTGAAGGGTTAGCGGTGCTGGCTCCTTGTTTGCAGAGAGACCTGGGTCAGCTCACTGTTACCAAGCTGGAACTGAACACTGCATAGCTCTCTCGCCACAGATGCAGCAAGACCACCTCTTGTCTGCAGGTCCAAATGAACCCAGTCGCCCCCAAACGAACTTTTCTTGACATCCAAGAAAGAGCCAGGAGTATCCATGGGTTATTTGCTTCCAATTATTCAAGTATACGAGCCAAAATTCAGTGATACAAAAGATTACATGTTAGTGGTTCCCAATCTTGGCTGCTCGCCAGCAGCATCAAGGAAGCTTGTTTGTGGAACACATTCCCAAGGATTACCCCAGAATGCTGATTCAGGTACAACCATTGGCTCTGCCCTTACCAGAATATAAGGCCCGCTGTAGGCAGGCTCACTTTGAGACTAATAGACACAGAACAGTGGTTTCCTTCAGCGGCGACAACCACATTCCTGTTCTGGTTCAAGGCACGGAGCTAGACAGCTGTCCGATTCACACAGCTCCTCGTTCGTTCCACCCCTTGCTCTGTTCGGGTACCACAGAGGGGGGGGTGGGGGTCGGGGTGGGGGGGTGGGGATTAGGAATGACCCTTCGGTTTGAACTCTTATCACTTCCTCTCCCTTGCGCTTCTCACCTCTCCCTCCCGCCCCCTAGAATTCCCTTTGCTTTTTCTCCCAGGTTTCCTGTAATGCTTCCTGTCTCGGGTGGTGGGTGGTGGGTGGTGGTGGTGGTGGTGAGTGGTGGCAGGTCATTGAGGGATCCTGCTAACAGGTTAATTCAGAGTGTAGAGCAACTACAAGGAAATTTAGAAGCACCTTGAGTAGAACTTGAACGTGTTCATGTAGTTTATATATTTTCTTATGTCAAAGGACCCTAACTACTCAGTATTTCTTTACTTCCTACCCTTTCATTGGAGGGGGAAGGGCATGGCAGTCAAGTAATCTAACCTTATTGTATTGAACATTCTTTCTGAAATTAGCTTCAGTTTCAAAAGTTTTACTTATACTAAAGAGTTCGGGGGTCTTTCAAACATAAAGGATTGAAAAATAATTCAATAAACGTTATGTATCCCCCATGCAAAATTAGCAGACTTCAACATCTTGCTACAATTTAATCCTTACATGTTGCTGGCAAGAGTCTAAATGAATCCAGCCACTTTAGTAGGTTGTTTGACAATATGCCCTAGAACTAATCTTATGCATGTATTGCAACTCAGAAATTTCACTCCTGGGTTTGTACCCAATCTAAGTGCACACATATGTTCATTTAGCAGATGTAAAAAAAAAAACCACAAAAAACCTTATTGTGGTATTTATAATAGTCCCAACCTGAAGCCTCTCAAATGTCTATCAAAAGAGAAACTAAGACAAATTGAGATAATAGTCATAAGATGAAGTGCTAAACAACAATGAAAAGAACAAACTATTTTCCCCTCACAAGATGAATGAGTCTGACAGACAAAATTTGATGTCAAGTGAAACAGACACAAGAGGGTACATTGTGTTATGTTATCGCTATTTAAATAAATAATATACAAAGCTAATAACTGATGATAGAAGTTAACAACTGTTTCTACTGTTTCTCTCTGGGATCCTGAGAACATCTTTTTATTATTTAATTAGTTTTTTAATGATTACAATATAATTTCATCATTTTCATCTTTTTTCCCCTTCCTTTTCCTCCCTCCAAGCCCTCTGATATACCTCTCCTTGCTCTCTTTCAAATTCATGGCCTCTATTAATTGTTCTACATGCATGTATGTGCATATACATTTGTTCTCTGGGGTTCTTTCTCTTCTGCATGCTGTGCTCTGCTCACGGCCACATCTCACTGGGATGCTTTCACTAGAGCAGTGCAGATTTGTAGCTCACTTGCTGTCTGGCCAGAACTCTGGTAGAAGGGTTTCTTGGGGAATTGGGTGGAAAACAAGCATAGCGTTTGCTGGCTAGGCTTGTGTTGCTTTGAAAATACAATATCCTGAGACGTTTAACAGGCTTTTAATCCTACTTGTTTTCATGAGTTCCATATGAAAGGATCCACAGCCAAGAATCTTGCCTAGACTTAAAAAGCACTCCTGAGGTCCTGCTTGTCCCTCCACCCAGCCCCAGGAGGGCGTGCTTGAGGTCATGTATATCATAAGCATGAGGAGAAAGATGGAAAATTCTAACATCTTTGCCACTGGAGGGGCTTGAACTATGTGACCTAAAAGCCTAAAAGGAAGTGGATTATTTTTTTAATGTAAAGTTATTCAAACATATTTACCTCACTGGCTTCTTGTTCTATACCACAAAAAATATTGCATTCTTCTTCTGGAGGCTTTTTCTAAAACAAGAGGCTGCAAATTACTTAGTATGCCAAAGCAAGCTGAGCTTTAATATGTCTGAGAGCAGTTTTTCTACTGCTTTCAATATTCCATGTGAATTTGGCTAGATAGAAAATTACGGTACCAGTGGGAGAAACTTTTTCTTTCCTTTATGGCTTTAAAAATATTACTCCTTTATCTTTTGGATTGTGACTAATGAAATTTCTTGTCCTGCATCTATCACAGCCCATCAGGGAGTATAGGAATGAGCATTGGTAACTGGCTCTGGACGGGGAATTCCTCTGTTGGTGTCAGTTTCCCATCTTTAAATGGATACTTCCATTGCGATGGCCTTTTTTTCCTTCTTTAAAATTTTTAAAAATATTATCTATTTATTTCTTATGTATATGGTGCTCTGCTTGAATGTATGCCTGAATGCCAGAAGAGGATATCAGATCACATTATAGATGTCTGTGAGCCACCATGTGGTTGCTGGGAATTGAACTCAGGACCTCTGGAAGAGTAGTCAGTGCCCTTAACCACTGAACCATCTCTCCAGGCCCCTCGTTTTCTTTCTGATGCTACAAATTGGGTATAGAAAAAAGGAGGGAGGACTTCTTGCGTTTTGGTATGTGGCTGTGGGATCATGAGGGACTTTTTGGGTCTGTTGGAGAGGATCATCTAGAGATGCAGACCAAGGCCTTGGTTTACAGTGCAAGAGTTTTTGGGATGGCGTTCCCCCTGGAGAAGCCTTTGGATGCAGCAAGCCCTCAACTGCATCTACTTGCATTCTTTTTCTAAATTTTAATTTTATTAATTTATTTCGATTACAACTAAATTGTAATCTCATCACTTGTATCTTCCCATTCCTCCCTCCCTCCCACTTTCACCCTATTCCCCTCCCCTAGGTCTATAACCAAGGGGACCTTCTCCCCCACTATATAGTCATAGGCTACCAAGTCTCATCTTGGTAGCCTGCCTATTCTTTCTCTGAGTGCCATCAGGCCTCCCCAACAAGGGGAAGTAGTCCAATATGGGGAATGAGAGTTCATGTCAAAGTCAGTCCCCGCTCTCCACATAACTGTGAAGAATGTCCTGTCCATTGGGTAGATCAGAATAGGGGTTCGATGTTTACTATTGTATTGTCCTTGGTTAGTGCAATAGTTTGAGCAGACCCCCCATGGGCCCCGATCCACCCATCATGATGTTCTTTTGGTAAGTTTCTAGGACCCTCTGTCTGGGTCCTTCTATTTCCCCATCTCCTATATTTCTCTTACTTAGAGTCTCAGTAGGATGTCCTCACATCTATCCCAATCTCCTGGTAAGTGAAGACTTTGATGGGATGTGCCTTTTGGGCTAGTGCCCAATTATAAGTGAGTATATACCATGTGAGTCTTTCTGCTTCTGGGTTAACTCACTCAGAGGTTGGACCTGAATGCTGATGCTCAGTGTCTTGTGGATTTGCAGCTAAGCTATGGCCAGTGGGGTATTACTGGAAGGAAGAGCCACTTCTTTGAGGGGGGAAAAAAAGAAAGGAAAAAAAATCAAGTAAAGTAAAAATCAAAAAGAGATTGAAAATTGGGCCCCAGAGAAGCACAAATAACATCAATAGGCAAGGACGGGAGATCCAAAGAATCTCAATTCAAAAGTATCTATAATGCTAATAGCTGGGAGCCAGAGGCACTGGAAACCAGCTTGCATTATATAGTGAGACCCTGTCTCAAACAAGCAAACAAATCATAAAAATACACCAAGCATATAGGGCATGAAGGAAAGCTAGACCAACAATTTTAGTATCTGATAAAATGAAAGTCAAAATAAGAAGACTGACAGGGAGTACAAGAGTCCCCGGAACAAGAAACACAGCCATGAGGAACTGTGCTCACACAGCAACAGAGCCTCCAAAGATGAAAAGCAACAAACAGACAAAACCTAAGAATACACTTCAGCTAACCAGATGGGGACACTAACCATGCTTGAAATAAACCAAGAAGGAAAAGGAGTAATGTATATGCGTACAGTCAAATACAGAGCTAAGAAACGAAGAGAGCAAACTTCATACATTACGTTATTTATTGATATTATGGAAAAATAAATCTTTGTATGTGTTTACTTGTTAAGCACCCATCTTTTGGACTCCTTAAGGTGAAATATTTTTACATTTTGCCTTTCAGTGATTATATTGCATTGTATTCCTCTTTTGGGTCTTTAAAAATATACCAAGTTTAGTTGATTTTCATGTAATATCTTTTTTTTTTTAGTGTCTTCCTGATTTTGTATCAATCTCTTTCCCTTTTCATGTTCCATTTTTAGTTTCATATCACACACACAAATACATATACACACATAAACAATTTTAAATCTAGGTGCTGCATATAAGAGAAAGCATGTGATGCTTTTATGTGCGGGTATTCCTTATTTTGCTTAACACAGTGACCTTTATCCAGTTCGTGAAAAATGTCGCTATGATTTCATATTTCTTTACCTCTAAATAAGATTTCACCATGTAAATTGGAGTCCTTTTTAGAAAGTCTGTAGATGCCTTTATCTTGAAGTGGTTTTCTCCAGCCATTTCAAAGTTTCAGGTCCTACATTAAGATATTTGATCCATATTGATTTCTGTGTAGGGTAAAAGATATCGATATAGTTTCATTCTTCTAACTGTGGAAATCCTGTTTTCCCAGCACCGTTTGTTAAAGAGGCTTTTCTGCATGCTTTTGGCATATTTACCTCACAAATGTGGGTGGCTATCACTGTGCATTTACTTCTGGGTTTTCTACTCTATTCGGTTGGTCCACATGTCTTTTTTTTTTTTTTTTTCCATTACCATGTTATTTGTATTATGGAGGCTTTGTAATGTAAGATCAGGCATTGTGATATCTCTGGTAATACTCTTTCTGCTGTGGATTCCATGTGAATTTTAAGATTAGGGGGAAGGCTAGTGAGGTTGGTTGCTCAGTGGGTAAAGGTTCTTATGGCCAAGCCCGATGACCTGAGTTTGATTCCCAGGACTTACCTGATGGAACGAGAAAACTGACTTTCCCAAGTTGCCCTCTGGTGTCTCCATATGCACTGTGGTGCACATGTGCGCACACACATTCATTAATAAATCTAATAATACTTGTTAGTAATGTTTTTTTAAAATTAGTTCTTTGAACGTTACATATAACATGCTTTGAACATATTCCACGGCCCCTCCCCTAACTCTTGCCAGGTTTATTCCCTTCCCCCATATGCATCCAACTTTGTGTCCTCTTTTTAAGAAAAACAAATAAATTGTTCTGCTAAAATATTCTGGGTTGTGTGGCCTTCCCTTGGAGAGTGGTTGACTTACCCTCTAGAGAAAACTGTTTCTCCTCCTCCCAGCAGCCAACAACTGTCAGTGGCTCTGTAGCTATGTGTGGAATTGTGGGCCCCTCTTCTCTCTCCCCTGCTGGCATCTGGTCTGGCCTGAGCTTGCACAGGTTTTGCCCATCTGAGTTTGTATGTGCAGCTGCCTCGCTCTGTTCAGAAGATAATGTTTCCTTGTGGTCGTCCGCTACTTCTGGTTCTTACATTTTTTTTTTCTGTCTCCTCTTCCACAAAGATCCCTGAGCCTCGGGAGGGAGTGCAACACAACTGTTTCATTTAGGTCTGAACATTTTGTGGGTCGCTGCGTTAATCGCCACCTACTGCAAATAGGTTCTTTTCAGATGAGGACTAAGAGAGACAGATTGGCTTGTGAATGTTAACAATGAGTCATTATGAGTTGATGTAATACTGTGCCCGTTTAGCACCATGACAGTAGTAGGCTTTCCCCCAGCAATAGACTCTTATGCTGGCAGTAGTGCCAGGATTTAGATCCAACCCAGAAGTGTTTGTGTACGTCTATGATGTCATGCCACTATTACTCCACTGGCTATGTACTGCCAGGCCAGTCACTGTTTAATTCCTAGGGTTAGTAGCTAGAAAATCACTGATTACTTTTCTCCTCTGGTAACTTGCATAGTATTTTTCAGTTCTCTGAAACCTAGCCAGGGATGGAGCTTTCGGGTCCATAACAACTCGATGTCTTCATCTTCTATGACTAAAGTGTGTGTTTTCTTGGCATCATTAAGTTCTGAAGGTTAACCATGAGAAATTATAACAGCCTATGATCTTTGTGGGGAGGGTCTATGCAACCTCACAGACCAATGACTGGAAAAGAAGTAACCCCTTTTCTGGCACTGGGCTTTTCATTTGTTAACCTCTGGGGCATTGTTATCCTGTTAACATACCTACATTTTAATTATATATGCATATTAGGTTAAATTTATTATTAATTTTTATATAATTTAAAATGTATTCAATACAATTAATTTACCATTTATCATATTTATAACACCTCATTCATAATTTTATACATTAATTTTATATATTACCAAATACAATTATAAACATAATTAATATTATATAGTTAATCTGTTAATAAAATTTACATGTTTCTAATTATATATAGTGTTTTGGTAAGCTTCTACATGTCTTTTTTCCAAAGGTCTTTTGTGCTACTTTTTTAAAAAGTTTTTTTTTCCCTAGTTTTGTGAAGTATGTCATGGAAATGTTGATAGAGTTTGCATTGGATCTGTAAGTTGCTTTCAGTAATACGTTCATTTTACCAAGGTCGATTGTGCCAATGTGCAGGCATGGAGGATGTGCTGCTGTCTTCTAGTGCCCTCCTCAGTTTCTTTCTTGAGCTCCTTCACATTTTTCTTGTAGATCCGTTTCATCTCCTTGGTTATGTTTGTAGCTGGCTCTGCAGGTGGAGAGAGGCCACCTGGTCTCAGCCAATCAGACAATTTAGTTGGCTGCTCCCTCCTTTTGGAGAGGTGTTTCTGAGCCCTCCCACCTGGCCGTAGTAACCCTGTCTCTGGTGTTCTGGGGACTTCCCTCTCCACGTTAGGTCTTCAGTTTGTCTGAGGTTGAGAGGGAGGAGGGAGGGCAAGCCACGCTTGTCAGTACCTAAACCCCCGGGTATTCTCTTCTCATCCAAGTTGTAGCTGGTTTTTATTTATTTACTTTTTTTTTTCTGCCGATGCCCCACAGTTCTTGACTCAGAATATTTGCACCCATCCATGAGATTGCGCCAAGGCCACTACACTTTTTGTGTATTCATGTTGTCACTGTGGGGGGGGTAACTGAAAAATAGCCCCAGGCTATTCACTCCAGAGGTCTCCGGGAGAGACCTCGGCGTCAGACTTCTGTGGAGAGTCTCAGACTTTTGTGTTGAACTGCGCCACTGTGTCTCTATTAAAGGTAGACTGGGCTCCCAGCTGTGCCTGGCCAACCCACTCATTCTCAGGCCAGCTTATCTTTCCCAACAAACCAGTGCCGAGGCGAGAAAGCACCTCCCTTGACGAGGATCCTACACAGGCGGCGTGGTTCATTCCGCTCCTGGCTGTAGTTCTTTTTTTTTTTTTTTTTTTTTTCCATTCTCACCACTTTTATTCAACATAGAGTTTGAGATTATAACCACAGAAATAGGGCAAGAGAAAGAAACAAAAGGGACACAAATATAGAAGACGTTCAGTCATTCCTACTTGTAGATAGGATTTTATTTTATTTTATTTTATTTTTTATTTATTTTTTTTATTAAATTTTATTTTTATTTTTTATTTTTTTTAATTAATTTATTCTTGTTACATCTCTATGGTTATCCCATCCCTTGTATCCTCCCATTCTCCCCTCCCTCCCATTTTCCCCTTATTCCCCTCCCCTATGACTGTTCCTCAGAGGGATTACCTCCCTCTGTATATGCTCATAGGGTATCAAGTCTCTTCTCAGTGACCTGCTGTCCTTCCTCTGAGTGCCACTAGGTCTCCCCCGCCAGGGGACATAGTCAGATGTGAGGCACCAGAGTACTTGAGAAAGTCAAATCCCTCTCTCCACTCAAGTGTGGAGACTGTCTTGTCCATGGGCTAGATCAGGGTAGGGGTTTAAATTTTTCCGCCTGTATTGTCCTTGGCTAGGGCCTTAGTTTGAGTGGGACCCCATGACCCAAATCTGCCTATCATAATGTTCTACTTGTAGGTTTCTAGAACCCACTGGATCCTTCTACATTGCTATTCACCCATTGTTCTCTCATCTAGAGTCCCAATAGGATGTCCTCCCCTCGGTCCCAGTTTCCTGGTAAGGGAAGGCTTTCATGAGACATGTCCATTGGGCTAGTATGCAGATATAAGTGAGTATATACCATTTGAGTCTTTCTGCTTCTGGGTTAACTCACTCATTATGATCATCTCTAGCTCAATCCATTTATCCACAAATTTCGGGAATTCCTTGTTTTTAATAGCTGAGTAGTATTCCATAGTGTATATGTACCATAGTTTCTTTATCCATTCTTCTACTGAGGGACATTTAGGCTGTAGTTCTAACGGAGGCTTTGGAGCGCTCACTGTGCCTTGTATATTAGCTTTCTCTCACTTTGCTTTTTCCTTGCAATTTTCAACTGTCCTATCTCCCTTGGTTTGTTTCTGAAAGCTTTCCCCTTTTTTTCTGTCTTGGTGATGGAGTTTTTTCTTGTCTACATCAAGTCTTCTTCTTTGCCGGTTACACAGGGACAGGGACGGCTTCTGATCTGCGTCTTGTCTAGAACTCCCCAGGGGTGAGGCATTCTGAGCTAACGCGCCTCCAGCCGCCATCGCCTTTGTCCTCTCTAAAACCCTCCACTATGAGCTTGCCGGAGATGCATAGAAGTTGTTTTTGTTTTTGTTTTTTAGTTTTTCCTCCTCTAAATATCTCTGCTGCAGACTAGATCATTTCTCCAACTGTGTCTCCTAAATTACTGATTTTCTTTGATATCTAGTTGGCTTTTTCCATTTGTGGAATTTTCATCTTCATCGATTGCATTTTCCTCCTCTAGAATTGCCTTTGAATACTTTCTATGGTGCTAATTCTTTTGTGCCACACTTACTTTTTCATTTCCCATGTAACTGCTGAATCATGGCTAGGACCTGCACTGTCCCTCCCCACCTCCCTACTTACATATTGAGGGCTTAACTTTTACTTTCTTAGTCCGAGACTGTTTGTGGAGACAGGGTCTTTAAAGAGACAATTTAAGTGACGCCATTAATTCATATCTGATTAAATGAAACTTGAGGCAAAGATAGCACAAGGGGCAAAGTGAGACACTGAGGCAATTAAATGGTTCCTGGAGAAAGAAGCTAGACTCATGATGGCTGTAACACCGACCGAATGAAATTGGTCTCAGATCAGTACATGCTCACATGCAGGGCACAGACCAAGTGAAGAAAGAAGAGAAAGTAGATACCCCTAAACCAAAGACAGAGGCCTCAAAGGAAGCCCATCCTGTAGACACTGTGGCTGACCTCTGGGACTTGAGACAGTGCTCCTACTGTGTGAATGCCTCTGTCTGGGGTACACTGTTAGGGCAGCATGAACAAGCAAAGAGAAAACTCAAGCCAGTCTCTCTCTCTCTCTCTCTCTCTCTCTCTCTCTCTCTCTC
>OU015747.1:93781839-93809396 GCA_907169655.1 Acomys percivali
TGCTGGGGATCCAAGCTCAGGACCTCATGCTGGGGATCCAAGCTCAGGATCTCATGTTTGTGTGAGCCATGTCCTCAGGCTCCAGGCGAGGGCTATTTTCAAATCTTAAATTTTCTATTTTGAAATATTACAACTTTGTAGGTCCCCGGATTTGGCTCCTCAATCTAGGTCATGCGCAAGATGGCAGGAGCAGAAAGTGACTGCTGTAATTTCAAAGAACTCCTCCCCTTCTTCAAAGCCACAAGCAGAACTAAGTTCCCATTTCCTTGTGTTAGTGGTAACTTCTGTGCAGTTTTCAGTCCCCGAGAGAGTGCAGCTTCTTCATTTCACTTGGGGGCGTAGTGCTAAGGCTGCTCCAGCTGGCCCTGAGAAAACACATCTCTGATAGGAGAACCTGCTCATCCTATCAGCACCCCGGGCAGGTGTGAAAGTAGTCCAATTGCTTGCTCTTCACGCCTCGGTTCCTCTTCTATTCAACATTCTGCATGTTTTCTTTACATTTTAAGAAAAGCTTTAGATCTCAAATGTGCATCAAAATAGGTAAATATTTTAATAAGTCAACAGCAGGAGGATGTCAAGTTTTATTTTCTCCTCTTCTGCTGGAACCAGAGGCGTTTTTCTCATGGCCCCGGTGCTATAGGCATCCAGTCATAAAGACTCCTTGAAAGTCATGATGTTTGGGACCAGCAAGAGCTTTTCAATAATAACACATTTAATATTGATTTTATACAACATAGCATTTATAACCCTCTCTCTGTTTCATAGCAAAAAGTACATGTCAGTTCAGACTCCTTAAAGTACTTCAAAGCTTTTTCTTCCCGATTCTACATGACCCTAAGAGACAATTTTCCACTTTGCCTTTGAGTGAATTAAACAAAAGCTGCTGAAACCCATACTGTCCACATTTGTTATGTTTAAAACAATTTGCTAGCCCCAGTAGATATTATAAAACTCCCAGAATTGTTGCTTTTAAAATTATTCTTCAATAATTGTAAAAGTTATTTTTCCCGTTTATTTAATTTAAATCTATTTTTTTCTTTCATTGATCATATTTCCAAATGTTCTAAGGCATGGCACATTTTATTTACTCCCATTAATTATTTTTGTAGCATCATTAAAGTTAGCACCATCTCAGAGTGCAATCTGTAAATGTTTACTCCTCTTCCCAAATAATTAAGATGGTACATAAAACCAGTCTTATCTCTGTCATCTTTGCCACCCACGAGACATTTCTCACCATGATGCTGACATTTTTCATTACTTACTATTTCAATCTCAGTGACATACTTAACCTAATAAACTTAGAAACATATTTTGGAATGCTTTATAACCCAGTGCCTCAGATGTCTTTCCAGACCACAGAACACTACATCTACTGAGCAGTTTCCTAAAGTCTATGAGTGTCTGAGACATTTGGGAAAGATTTTAAAAGTTTTCTGTCCTTTCTAATTTTTTATACTTTTCTTTGTTAAGTGATTTACAATATTTTTCACACTGTGAATTATTACCGTTTGAGAATCTGAAAAGAAATAAGGACAGAAAAATTATACCTCTGCAGATTAATGTGACTTTTATAAAAGCAATAAGGAAGATATTTAGAAAGGGGTTGTGGCCAGTGTAAAGGTAAAGTCCATAAATTGCCTCTCTATAACACATCTAGGACTATGTACATACAGCGTGAGCATTTATATAGAGAGCAACTGAACAGCAAAACTGCTGATTGGTTGGGGCTGAAGAGATGGCTCAGGGGTTAAGAGCATTGTCTACTCTTCTAAAGGACTCAGGTTCGACCCCCAGCATCCTCATGGTGGCTCACAACGATCTGTAACTTCAGATGACAGGGATCCAAAACCCTTTTCTGGCCTCTTCAGACACTAGGCACACCTATGTGTATGTCTGTGGTGCATAGACAAACATGCAGGCAAAGGAGCCCCACACATAAAAATTAACTAAGAAACTAAACAAACAACAAAAATACTTAGTACTATGAATCCTATCTTGTTATATGAGTCATTTAGTCCTATTGCACATGGATTAGAAATTGTCACAAACTGGATGGCATTTAATAATAGAAATGTATCTCTTATCATTTTAGGGACTGAAAAGTCCAAGGTCAAGGTGCTGCTGATTTCGTTTGATGAAAGCTTACTCTCTTTTTCATAGACAGCATTTTTTCCCCTTTATATCCTCACCTGATATAATGGGAAAAGCATCTGGTTGGAACTATTTTTAATGGCAAAAATGCGTAGGGTTAGACTTTGGATTATAACTATGGCAGTTCTAAAATGAACTCACAGTTGGTTTTGTGGGGGGAGCCATCTTGGTCATAGGTGGGACCCCTCCTTGACTAGCAATTGTACGAGACAGAGGAAGTGAGCTGCCCACTAACAAGACTGAGCTCGTTATTCTCTGTCTCTGGACTTCAAGGGGTCTTGAGCAAGATTCCATCCATCCAAGGCTCTAACTTACAAAGATTCAAATTTTATGAAAGGAGAAAACATGAACTGAAAATGAATCCAAGGGTTTTCTCTGCTCCTCCAAAGCAACTGCCTAGAAGAGTGTTTCCCCAGATTTAGAAGTGGGTGCAGAGGAGTGGTCCGGGCTCTATTCAAAACTGGCAACAGAACTTGACAGTATTGTTCATGTGATAATGGTTTGGGAGACAGGAAAGGCACAAAACAGAGGAGGTCATGGAGTCTTGCTCCAGAGTTTCAGAGAGCACTGTAGGCAGGCAATGTGCCCTAGGGTTGGGGTCCATGGAGGGAGCCCCAAAAGTACACTGTGTGTAGCTGTGAAGATGAAGCCAAAGTTTCAGTGATGACTCCAGGATGTTAACATTGTCAGAGCTCTGAGATGTCAACCTAAAAAAAAAAAAAAAATACATGGAAAGAGTGGCGACAGCCTAAGAGAGAGAGGGGGCGCTTCAGGCAGCTTGTTCAAACTGACATAATTATGTTAGGAATTCCAGATGCCTGTCACAGAGCTATAGACTCACTGCTAGGTTATGGGGATAATTGAAGTTATACTGAACGTATTTTGCATCAAGATATTGCCACAAGCCTATAGGAATTGGGACTGGAATGCTGTGGTTTGTACGTAAAATGTCCTGCCCCCTCAATAGGCTCATGTGCTTGAACATTTGGTTCCCAGATGGTGACACTGTTTGAGAAGGCCATGGGACTTCTAGAAGGAAGCTTTACTGGGGGAGTGCATCACTGGATGTAGGGATTAAGGCTGTGCATCCTGGCCCCACTTCCTATTCACTGGTTGCTACTTGAGTGTAAATACAGTGTTACCTGCCAGTTTCCTGCTCCTCCTACTATATCTTCTCTGCCTGCTACCACGCCTTCCCTACCAGGATAGATGCTATCTCTTTGGAACTTAAAGCTAAAATAAACCCTTTCTCCCTTAAGTGGCTTTTGTCAAGTGTCAAGGTTTTTTTTTTTTTTTTTTTTTTTTTTTTTAATCTCAATAGGAAAAGGAACTAAGACAGGTATCATGAAGGCTAATAATGGATGCAGGGGCACGACAAATTGCTCATGAGTAGACTTCTTTTTGTTATATTTAGGGTACTTAGGAGTTAACATGATAGAGAACAAGTGCGCGGGGAATGGCTTATGCTTAATCGTGGACAGGACTTCAGTGAAAAGGAAGCGGGAAGGAGAAGAGAGGTAGAGATCTCAGGCTTCCCATGGTCTGCAAGGATGTACTTGCTACTCTTCCAAGGAGCGTAGAATACTTGACATCACTGACACTATGTCTCTACAACCGAAACCACCTCTGCCTCCTCAACCGACAGGTACAAAGACACTGAAGACTGCATGGCACTACACGGGAAATGATACAGACACAAATGCAGTAGACGCAAATATTCTGAGGCAAAGACTGGGGCACTGGAATAAAAGCAGCTTGACTCTTGGTAAGATGAGGGATCCAGCTACTGAGGGAAATAGAAACAGGGGCTCGGCCGTCTCAGAGACTCATGTTCCAGTCCGCACATGGGAAGCGTGGGGCCTGGAAGACATGAAAAACAGTGGCTGGCGGGGTGGGTTTGTGCTCAGAGGCATCCCACTGGAGGGGCTGGCCACAGATGGTGACTTTCACCTAGTAAGGAAGACAGCCAGCCAGTAGCCTGTATACACTCCGTTCTGGTCTAAGCTATTTGAGCTCCAGAGATAACAACATTTGGTCTTCCACTTTTAGCTTTTACTCCAGAAACGCAGCTCAAGGAGCAAGTGTTATGAGTTCCCACCAGCCTGCTTCTGGATTGCCTAGCAACCTCTGATGTCATCACCTGTTGCTGCCAGGTGCCTGAAGAGATAAAAGCTCTCTGTCACTTCTGTTTTTTTTTTTTTTTTTTCCTCTCTGTGTCTGTCTTTTTCTCATGGGCACCCTCCCTTTTATAGCCTCTTCCTCCTTCCCCACCATAAATCTTCTTATACTATAAATGTTGCCTGGCAGCTGGTCTATCTTTATATAACAGCAAGGAATTCACATCTATCCCAACAAGGAAGAAATAATGACTGCTATTGAATTTTTGTCTAAGTTCATTTTTAAGTTAAAAAAAAATTACTTTCAAATTCTTTGTCTTAATCGCGTTATTTGGTTTTTCTTTTATTGCTTTCCGGACGCTCTGTCTGTCACTGTGACTATCGTGTCATCCCTCTTATCTTCTTACCTCTTACCCACGGCTTGCTGTCTTCCTGCCTTCCTTACCCACGGGCTTGCTGCCTTCCTCCCTTCCTTTCCCGCTTCCCCTATTTTCTACACTTTGTGCAGATGAACCATATATTTTTTTTTCTTTCAGCTTTCCTAACTTTAAACTTCATTTGACTTTTATTTTTTTATTAGTTAATTTAACCACTTTACAGCCTGATCCCGGCCCTCTCCCCTCCTCTCTTCCCAGTCTTCACCTCACGTCCCCTCCCCCCGTTCCTCCTTCTCTTCTCTGAGAAGGAGAAATTTCCCTGACCCCCAGTAGGTACCAACCCACCCTGGCCCTTCAAGTTGCAGCAGGACTAAGTGCATTTATCCCAATAATGTCTTCACACCCATTGAACAGCCAACTGTGGGTGGATTCCTCCACTCTGCTCTTGACTTTCCTATACAGTAGTGTTTCAGGACCCCAGCACTGTACAGACCCCTTCCCACACCTTGCCTTCTGAACTTCACAAAAGCTTCCTTGGGCTGCTGAGCCTTCCTCAGGCCAACCCTGAGCTTATCTGGCTGGAATGCACTGTACACACATTCTTTGTTTTATCTTAGTATAGGATTCTTGACTCTCTCCAGATTGTCTTCCACGGTGCTGGCCAAGTGCTCTCTTGACTGCCCGCTTCAAGCTGTTTACTGTCTGTGTACTGCCTTCCATGTCCATGCTAGCTGAGCTTCCTCCGTCTGCACTTCTGTACACGTGCTGGCCCCAACTCATGTGGTAGGAATGTGCACGCACTAAGTCCTGGCCCACTCGATCAGGCCCAGCTGCTGCTTACTCGGGATAACTACATAAATACCATTGTTGGCTTCGGGAAGACATAATGTTCCACACAGGTGGATCAGAGGATGAGGCCTAAGTGGGGAAACTTGTGTGCAGAGGTGGAGATAAGTCAGTATGTTCAACGCTTGGGTTTTTCTAGGTTGGCTGGAGACTCATATGTTATTTACTCTTTCTCCCTCTCCCTGGTAACCCTGTTTCATAAGGGATCTCCCCTTACCAGTCTTAGATCTTAATATACTTGGTTCCTGTATTTATGTAGGATAAATTCATTTATATAAAGACCTGAAAGGCAAATTCAAAAAACAATTTTCCCTTCTGTGCTAATCTGTGCACATGCACTTTATATTTTTTTAAATTTTTATTTGATTAATTTCTTCAGATTACATCTCAATTGTTATCCCATCCCTCGTATCCTCCCATTCCTCCCTCCCTCCCGCTTTCACCCTATTCCCCTCCCCTATGTCTGTGACTGAGGTGGACCTCCTCCCTCACTATACGGTCAAAGGCTATCAAGTCTCATCTTGGTAGCCTGCTTATCCTTTCTCTGAGTGCCACCAGGCCTCCCCACCACGGGGAAGTGGTCAAATATGGGCCACCAGAGTTCATGTCTGAAACAGTCCTCGCTCTCCAGTCAACTGTGGAGAATGTCCTGTCCATTGGCTAGATCTGAGAAGGGGTTCGATGTTTACTGCAAGTATTGCCCTTGGTTGGTGCTGTACTTTGAGCTGAACCCCTGGGTCCAGATCTGCCCATCATGATATGTTCTTGTTGTAGGTTTCTAGGGCCCTCTGGATCCTTCTATTTCCTCATTCTCCCATACTTCTCTCACCTTGAGTGCCAAAAGGATATCATCACAACTATCCTAATCTCCTAATAAGTGAAGACTTCCATGGGACATGTCTCTTGGGCTGGTGACCAATTATAAGTGAGTATATACCATGTGAGTCTTTCTGCTTCTGGATTAACTCACTATGATCATTTCTAGTTTCCTCCATCTTTCTACAAATTTTGGAATTTTTATTTATTGTAGTAATTCTTTCAATGACTCAAGCATAAAAAGCTAGAACAATTTAGAATTGCCACTATAATGAACAATTCACATTTTTTAAAATGAAAAAGAATGTTATAACATGAATCCAGAATTCAAGATATTAAGGTCCTTTTTTTTTTAACTCTACATTCCACTAATGCTGCATTTATTTATTTGTTTGTTTATTTATTTTTGGTTGTGAGCCTAGCCTTTAAGGGCTGAGCCATCTCTCTAGCCCTAATCCTGCATTTAAATAGTGTATTTTAGCTCATCTTTTGCATAAACAATGTAGGAAATGTAGGACAGCTGAGGCACTGAGGATAAAAGTCTCAGGTCTTTGGTAGTTTGGCATAGAAAGCTAACAGTTCTTGTTGTTGTTTTTTTTATTTTATAGGAAAATACTGATATTTAAAAGTATGTCTATTTTTTTATTTGCTCGGTCCAAAGCTGTCATATGTATAGCCTTATTTTTTTTAAAGTACCATTTCAGTTCACTCAGGGAGGATTGTGTGACAAAACTGTGTGCAAAGTAGGAATGTGTTTTCAATTTGAAACTGGCCTGGAAAATGACACAAGTGGCATTTCCAGTGGCCTAAAATATTTTGTCAACTTTAATTAGGACTGAATTTCACAAACTGTTCTGAGATTGCCAAGAAACACAATTAATAAAATTGTAAACCCAAGGTAATTTGTTAATTTTAGTGTCTAAGTAAATGTCTCAACTTCCTTATTATGAAAAAAAATTCAAAGAGCCAAAATAAGCCTGTCTGAAAATGATAGAGCATGTGAAACACCAGTTTTGGGGACATTTACTGTCCATGCTACCTGACTGGAGATATTACTACAGAATTTTGTTAATGTAAATTTTATGCCATGTTAGACACCATGAAGAGATTTTACTTTCTTCATATATTGTGATTGGAATCCAATTTTATTTAAGGCACATATTAAACCACATTAATAGCACTTCCATATATTTTATAAACATGTATATCACATCTTTAAGAAGCACTGTGATGTTACATTGGCAGTTTCCTTGTGCGAGGTGTTGTGTGCTGTCACAGTGGAAATCATCTGGGAGGCTGCTGTGCCACCATTCAGGGTCACATCCTCGGAACTCTTTTACTCAGTCTGGAGAGGATTAGTCTCCAGGGATGGTGTTTCTGTATCCCACCAGAGGAAAAGAGTGCTAGAATTTTTCATGTCCTAATGCTCCCCCTTTATATGAAATTAATTACTCCCTTGGAAATGAAAATAGGAGAAAGCTTCAGCTAAAAGATTTTCTAACTGCTGCAACAGACAACTGAAGGAACCCATGTTGTCACAACCAAGGTCTTTGTGATAAAAACACTATGGACAAAAGCAACTTGGGGAGGAAAGGGTTTATTTCATCTTCCTGCTTATAGTCCATCATCAACAGAAGTCAAGGCAGGAACTTGAGGCAGGACCCTAGAGGCAGGAAGTGAAGCAGATGCCATAAAGGAAGCTACTTATTGGCTCCCTATGGCTTGTGGCTTGCTCAATCTGCTCTCTGAAAGCAGCCAGGGACAGCACCACCCGCAGTAGGCTGTGCCCTTCCTCATCAATCCCTAATTGAGAAAAAGCACTGTAGATTCTCCTACAGCCTGATCACACAGAGGAGTTTTCTCAATTGAGATTCTCTCTGGTCAAATGACTATTGTGTAAAGTTTACATAAAACTACCCAGTGCAACATGCATGTTTTCCCTAGGTGTCTTTGGAGTGGGAACAAGATTAATTATCTAGAAGGATTGTGGATTGGGCCATTACAAACCGATGGCCATTGTGTCTGGTATCTGGTATCTGTTGCCTTCTATTACTGTTCTATTGTTGTTCCTCCAGCCATATCTCATTTAGCTATTTATACATGCTTTTAAAAAATTACTTTATTATTTGTGTGTGTGTGTGTGTGTGTGTGTGTGTGTGATATGTGTGTGAGTACAGGCATATTCATGCCACGATGCATGTGTGGAAGTCAAAGTTGTCCTTTGAGGGTCAGTTTTCTCCTTCCACCATGGGTTAGAGGTCAACCCCAGGGCCAGGTTTGTGTAATTAGCACTTTTACCTACTGAGGCATCTCACTGGCCCTGTTGCTTTTGCAATAGAACAGAAAGTAATTTGGAAGAATGTTTCATGGGTAGGTGTGCAATTCATATGTGTTCATATATTCGTGTGCGCTTGTGTGAGTGTATGTGAGTATGTGTGCACAGGTACGTGGAGGCCAAAGGCCCACCTCAGTTTGTGTTCCTTTGCACTGGTTACACTTCTCTTATTATTTCTTCCTTTCCTTTCCTTTCTTTTCTTTTTTTCTCTCCTCCCCTCTCCTCTCCTCTCCTCTCCTCTCCTCTCCTCTCCTCTCCTCTCCTCTCCTCTCCTCTCCTCTCTCTCCTCTCCTCTTCTCTTCTTTGCTTGACCAGGGTCTCTTCCTGGCCTGGGTCTTTCCAAGTGGGCTCATTGTGCTGGGTAGTGGGCTCCAGGGAGCCACTCACCTCTGTGGCCTTGCCCTGGACCATAGGGGCATTCCACCATGCCTGGCTTTTCACATGGATTCTAGGGATAGGACTGAGGTCTTTGTGCTTGCAAGGCAAGCACTTTACTGCCTGAGCTAACTCACCAGCCTCTCATTTAGGAGGATTAAATTTATTTTTCCTTTGCTGTATTAAATGTTGATATAGATATTCATTTTGCTCTGTGATTTTTCTCTTAGTGCGTCAAACCATACACATACATCCACTAGGGAGAACTGCTGGGCATTGGTGACTCTGCTGTCATTTAAGTGTTTGCTCAGTAGCTCTGCCTCCAAATTAGAGCAGCGAATCAATGACATTTCACAAAAATAGAAGCTAATTGATCATTTACTATTCCAGTCACAAAGAAAATACGTTTCTAATTTCTATACTTTCTTAAGAAAATAGGAAACTCACAATATTTACTAACTGAACTTATTATCCTCTTAAAAACCATATGAACTTATATTGTGGCATTTTTTTTAAAAAATATTTTTTTTAATCTTTATTTATTTACTATTGTATATACAGTGCTCTGCCTTGCATGTACACCTGCAGGGCCAGAAGAAGGCATCAGATCACATTATAAATGGTTGTGAGCCACCATGTGGTTGCTGGGAATTGAACTCAGGACCTCTGGTGGAGCAGTCAGTGCCCTTAACCTCTGAGCCATCTCTTCAGCCCATATTGTGGCATTTTAATCCTTTGATTCACAAATCCTTCTCATCTGTAGTTTAATTCTTAATGAGGTTGCAGGTTCCACAGACACTGTTATAAATATTTATTCTAATATGAATTAGGACCTTTAATTTAGCTATAAGGTGACTTGGTGCATTTTAATGTGTGCTTTAAAGTCTGCATGGGTAAAGTACATTGGCACACTTACTACGTTACACATTTTACAAGATATCATACAGTTTTAAGAAACTAAGAATTTTGTTTTGGAATAATTGCAAATTAACACAAAGCAGAGATAGTTTCTGTATACCCTACTATCCCTTGTGAGAACCCCAATGTAGTTTACTACATTTGGAAGAACTAAGAAACCAACATTTGCCTATTCAGCAAACTGTAGGCTTCATTCCAATCCCCAGCATTTCTGCTGATGTCTGCTTCCTATTCTTTGATCAGCACATGACCTAACATACCCTACTTTGAGCTTAACAAAGTTTAAAATGAAATAACACTTTAGAATTAGGAACAAAAGTCTACCTTTCCTGAAGAATGCATCATATGTATCAAATTCCAAACCAATCATCTCGAATGCAAGCCAAAGCAAGGAAAAAAATGCTTGCTTCTGACAGTGTGAGTTGGATGGAACCACTACAGCTACTGTCTGTGGGAGAATTTGTATCTGGTTCCCTGCATTTGCTCATATCAACCAGCTAGGTAAAAAAGGGTGGAGAAAAAGCACACAGTTGACTAACCCTACCCTAAATCCTGTCCCCCACCTCTCATCTCTGATGACCCTGTAAATGTTTTCAAATTCTTTTCAATCACCCATCCCTAACTCTGTAGACTTCAAGAAAGTTCTTCCTGGAACATTAGTGGGCTGCTTCTCAAGGGGTGTTACACCACTTTTATGAGGGCAAGAGCCGGAGAGCACATATTGGCTGTTGTGTTGGGAGACTTTGACTGGAGAAAGTTTGGTAACAGCTTTTGGAAACTTCTGGGGGAAAAAACTGGAAAATTTCTAAATCACTCACTGAAGCTAGAGCCACCTCATGGAGGATGGGGCAGTTGTTATTTCCCCAGAAGTCCCCAATTCTTGGTGACCTGGAAGAGCTGCCAGCTTCGTTTTGGACTCAGTTCATTGTCTGGGGCTGATCCATCTGCAGAGTTCCAACTGGAGGTGTTTGTGAAAGAAGCCAACTTTATAACAAAACAAACACACAGAATCTGAACACTGTGACTTTGTAAGAGATAATTCAGAACTTTCTTCTTACAAGTTTCTACTCCACCTCTGAGCTTGGTTTTCTGATAAAACTGCAGATATAAGTGTAAGTATTTAAAGGTATGCACTGCTACATTGTAAAAAGAAAAATTTAACATTTCATGTGAACACACAGTTCTATCCTCTTACAATTAAAGCTGTATTTGCTATGAGCACAATGGAAGGCTTATATGACATCCGTGGTCAGACTTGCACCCACACACTTGGCATCTGCAGGTTCAATGACTCTCCTTTGGAAATGCTCTAAAGGGAAGGAGATTAACAAACAAAATCTCCCAAGGTCTTCTGTTCTGAACAAGGGCAGGCCTCTGTAATTAGCCTGATGTTTATGAGGATCCCCGGTTCAGCACTCTATCCAGTTCTGATTTCCTGGCATTTGGACCCTTTGTTATCCAGCTACCTGCCCGAGTCTTTGACATTGACTTTCACAGCCACGGCCTCAGTGCCAACCATTTCTTTCTGCTTAGCATCCATGCTTGTGACCCACTCGCCATGTTCTAACTTGAGAAGTCAGCTCCCTCTTCCACCCTGCATCAGTTTAACTGAGCTGCACTCTGCCTGCCCCATCCTGTGGAATTCACTGTCAGTGGCACTGTACTCTCTTGATTAACTGGAACAAAAAATATCACCTGGGTGTACAGTCTTGCCCTTTCATCTCCTTAACATCTGCTTTGTTTACCAAATTCACACCATGACTCCAGAATTCAGAAGATGCTAAAAAGGCAAATTTGCTTCCTTCTTTCTTGTAGCTTGTAACTGTGGGTATAAAATACATGCTCATACACAGATTATCCCCTAAGAATGTAATGAATGCTCAAGAATTTCTTTGGGTAAATGATAGTTGTGTTTAGTCTTAAAAGTGAAAATTAACCAGGGCTTGGGCTCTTCCTGGATGCTGGGGAAGATGGCAAAACAGAGAGGTAGGCCTACGAAAAGTGCTGCTAGTATTTTAAAGCTGTGTTCGCTACCTCTCGTGTGATGGGGGAAGGCTCAATGTGGCAAGGCTTTGGGGATGTTAAGTCAACATTAGATCAAGGGCTTTAGCAAACTTCACATAGTGATATCTGTCTTGAGTCATGGTTTAGTTAACTTGCTGTGCTCCAGGGAAGAGCTAACTGGGCAAAATAAGAGCGATCCTAGAGAGACTGTTCAGTTTCTCAGCATGTGT
Organism: Acomys percivali; assembly: GCA_907169655.1. NCBI lineage: Eukaryota > Metazoa > Chordata > Mammalia > Rodentia > Muridae > Acomys > Acomys percivali. The sequence continues at coordinate 93,794,012 of OU015747.1, forward strand.
GGTCCTGCCAGTTACTGACGGACATACGCCTGTTTGTTGTTATGCATGTTTGCTGTTTTGGACACAGTGAGTGAGACAAATAAGATATTACCTTTGTCCACAAAAGATATCAGTATATTTATAAAAGCCAATGCAATTCATTGCTAAACTCTACAGTTCAAGTATGTAAGAGAAAAATCTCACTGAAGTGGTCAGTGGCCAGGTGTCACTTTAATGGCCTTAAACTACCTCATCAGAAGGTGTAAGACTTTGATATTTAGTTTTTTTCCAACTTTGGTGGTAACATGGGCCATGAAGATTGACATAGACTGCTGATGCTGCTGTTCCATGGATCCATATGTGGCCTTTAGTGGCAGTACAGGCTGAGACTTCATCATGGTCTCACATGGAGCACAGGGGACTCACATCAGGGTGCTCCTCTCCATCATCTCATGTCCAGTTCTGCCTCTCTTCATAGTGTACGAACAGTTCTGCCTCTCCCCCGCCTCTCTCTCTCTCTGTCTCTCTCTCTCTCCCATCTCTCTCCCATATACTCGCACATCTTTATGGTGCCTGTATGGGTGGGCCTGTGGGTGTCTTCCAACCACCCACACCTCCATAAAATATTTTCATTTTTCTATTCTTTAATTCTTTTTTATCTGTTATGCTTTCCTTTGACCTCCTGTCTTTTCTTTTTCCTTCCCCCTCTCCCCTTTTAAATTGTCTATCATGTTGAGTTTTATATTCCAGGCTTCAAAAGCACTAGGTAAGAATTTACCCCTTAGTAAAAAATGCTAGCCCTAAATATGATGATTTTAGAAGGTCAAAACAAGAAATTTAGGTTTGGGTCTGGGAATCTCAGTGTGTATGTGGAGCCTTGTGTCTCTTCGAAAGGATCATCAAATTAAGGGCACTGGATCAGCATCTCTCTTACATCAGCAATCAGCATATGACAGTGCTGTTGTAGAAAGATTGCTGGTGCGGAGGAGCAAAGAGTGAATTGAGAAAACCCACATGTCCGTCAAAGCAGAGAGAAGAAATGGTGACCTCAGGTACAGGTGACATTAAGCACATTTCCGAGTTTATAGTAAATTATGATTTTTGTAAGGATCCCCTCTCTTCCTTTCTAATGCTCTTTTATCCCCATCTTTGATTTCTCTCTGTTCCTCGCTGGCAGCTGTTTGTGGTGTTTAATCTGGATCTTTTTGTTTGTAAATCTTGCTCTTAAATATAATTTGTGGTTTGGGGGTATCTGTATTTTATGTTATGTATAAAGTGTTGTGTGATTCATTTTATTGTTTTCTTTTTCTTCACCTGGAGTAAAACTATTTTTAAAAGAAGGATTAGAATTTTGAGTGGTGCAATATTTTTGGAGACTGAGTATGCTGCAAAGTGTTTAGAATTGCTCTGGAAACTCAAGTGTCACACACCCAAGTTTGGATTACCATAAAATTATGGAAGGTGGGTACTCATATTTTTAATATAAATTAGAATTTTTTTTTCTTCTCTGACGAAGTGGATTACTTTAGGTCTGCTATGATTCATGTTTGTAACTAGGCTTCAACGACTGGCTAGCATAACTGTTTGAGGATGGAGAATTGTTGCTCAACACTCTAAACTCAACTTTAATACAATATTCAGAAATAGAAAGTCCAAAAGTCACTGTCTAATTGTTGCTGAATAGATGGTTCTGTAGACACGTGGAAAGTCACACACAGTTCATCTCCCATAAACGGAGACCCACAGGTGACTTCAGGATGGCTGCCCTCAGGTCATCGTATAAATGGACACTGTGTGATTGTGCAAAAAAGATGTTTGGAACTTACACTATATTACTGTTTTCTACCCCAAACAAATTTTTCCCACCTGGACCCCTAGTGTCTTCTGACAACTCTGGGGTCGGCCGTTCCCTAGCGTCTGTCTTAGTCACTGTTCTATAGCATGGCGACACCATGACCATGGCAACTCTTACAAAGGAAAACAGTTAACTGGGGCTGACGTACAGGTTCAGAGGTTTAGGCCATTCTCATCATGGTGGGTAACATGGCGGCGTGCAGCCAGACATGGTGCTGGAGAAGGAGCTGAGAGTTCTATATTCGGAGCAGCAGGAAGAGAGAGAGAGACTGGCCTGGCTTGAGCATTTGGAACCCCAAAGCCCACCCTCAGTGACACTCTTTCTCCAACAAGGTCACACCTACCCCAACAAGGCCACACCTCCTAATAGTGCCTCTCCCTGGTGACCACGCACTCAAATACACGAGTCTGTGGGGCCGTTCCTATTCAAGCCACCACAGCCTCTTTTCCTGGGATGACCCTGCTTCTATTTTCTTTCCCTGCCATCTTTAGGTGGGGAAAAGGGTCTCTGTAGCAGATCTATGCATGTTTTCTGTCCAGAAGTGAAAGATTGATGTTATGATTAAGAAAAGGCGAAATTGCCTTTTTGGGACTAAATTAGCTTATGCTGCCAACTACAATTTCATATATTTACATAGCTACTTCCTTTTTCTTTATCCACCAGAGTCCTTTACCCTCATTTTCTTTATCAGATAAAACCAATACCATCTGTTTCTTACTCTAGAGTTGATACAAATCATTTCATGTGCAATATCTCATTTAATTTCAAATGCTCTTGACGTGTCCATGAACATGGCCGAGTAATTAAAATGTTTCAGGATTAGCTAGGAAGAGTTCGCTCACCTCAGGCCTTGCTGACTAGATGACTAACATCTGGCGTCAGGACTCACCCCTGCAACAGTAATAACAAGAACACGCTGTTTTGCCTTCTCCCACTCTGCTCGCTCTTGGGCTTCCTGCCGCCACCGAGTGTCCCTGTTGTGTATGCAGGCTTTCGTTTGGCTTCAGCCCAGGGTTCTCTGTGCTAAAAGAGCCCCCCGACACCCCCAGCCCCAGAAGCAGCACACTTCACATTTCTTTTCTTTTTTTCTTTCATGGTTGTGACCAGTTACAACACCTGCATTCTTACTTCTTGCCTCTTGGTTTATCACAGTGAACTCTCTCAGGAACATTTGCATCATAGGTGAGAAATCGCAGAGATGAGGTGTTAGCTGGAAAAACATCTAAACTGTAACAGGAGAATTCCAGATATAGTGAGCTATGCAATTTAAGGATGGAGTTCTTAAATCCCAGCCATGACCTCATAAGAGGCATGGCATTTCTGCACGGCATTTCAGCATGGCATAATATTGATACAACTGAATAATCAATAAAATCGTTACTTTTGACATTTAGGTTTCAATGTGATATGGACGTAGATGCCTTGAAAATAAGCTCTGAATTTAGACTCTATTTATAATGTAGCTCATTTGCTACTGGTGAGCAAAGGTGGTTCAGACCATAATGTCGTTTCTGGATTCTTGAAATTTTCTATTAAGAGAAATTAAACTGTTGATATCAGATTAGAAATGTGTTTACATGCCCCTTGGGCTAGTATGCAGATATAAGTGAGTATATACCATTTGAGTCTTTCTGCTTCTGGGTTAACTCACTCATTATGATCATTTCTAGCTCAATCCATTTATCCACACATTTCAAGAAATCCTTGTTTTTAATAGCTGAGTAGTACTCCCTAGTGTATATGTACCACAGTTTCTTTATCCATTCTTCTACTGAGGGACATTTAGGCTGTTTCCATGTTCTGGCTATTATGAATAAGGCTGCTATATACATGGTTGAGCAAATTTTCTTGTTGTATGCTGGAGCATCGTCTGGGTATATTCCAAGGAGTGGAATAGCTTGGTCTTGAGGAAGCCTTATTCCCAGTTTTCTGAGATAGCACCAGATAGATTTCCAAAGTGGCTGTACTAGTTTGCATTCCCACTAGCAATGAAGGAGTGTTCCTCTCTCCCCACATCCTCTCCAGCATGTGGTGTCAGTTGAATTTTTGATCTTAGCCATTCTGATGGGTGTAAGATGGAATCTCAGAGTTGTTTTGATTTGCATTTCCCTGATGACTAAGGAGGTTGAGCATTTCTTTAAGTGTTTCTCAGCCATTTGATATTCCTCTGTTGAGAAGCCTTCACTTACCAGGAAACTGGGACAGAGGGGAGGACATCCTATTGGGACTCTAGATGAGAGAAGCATGGGAGAATAGCAAAGTAGAAGGATCCAGAGGGTCCTAGAAACCTACAAGTAGAACATTATGATAGGCAGATTTGGGCCCAGGGGTCCCCCTCAAACTAAGGCACCAGCCAAGGACAATACAGGCGGTAAACTTTAAAACCCTACCCAGATCTAGCCAACGGACAGCACATTCTCCACAGTTGAGTGAAGAGTGGGGTCTGACTTTCACATGTACTCTGGTGCCTCATATTTGACCATGTCCCCTGGAGGGGGAGACCTGGTGGCACGCAGAGGAAGGATAGCAGGTTACCGAGAAGAGATTTGATGCCCTATGAGAGCATATATAGGGGGAGGAAATCCCCCTTAGGAACAGTCATAGAGGAGGGGAATAAGGGGAAAATGGGAGAGAGGGAAGAATGGGAGGATACAAGGGATGGGATAACCATTGAGATGTAACAAGAATAAATTAATAAAATATAAAAAAAAAGAAATGTGTTTACATACCTACTTAGAAGGAAATAGAGCGCAGACTCTAAATTGCATATATTTTAGAAGACTGAGTCAACGGGGGTGGGGTGGGGGGGCTGACTAGCTGGCTCCTGGTAGCGCAGGGAGCTGGCAAGACTCTGGGATGGAACTCAGGCTATCTTGCTCTCTATTCACGTCTCTCTACAGGATGGCTTTTGCTATAACTGTAATGCACAATCATAGGGTGGCCTGTGGAGCAGAGTGTCCAATAGGCCTGGCCTATGGTACATCTTTAGACAGTGTGCATCTCACCTCAGTCTGTAAGCTGTGCTCTGCACCACTTGCATCTCGTGTACTGATTCACTGCACCTGGACACCCTTCTTCATACTATCAGCACATGTGAAGGAGTACATTTGTGGTCTAAGGACAAAACAGAGCACATTGTACATAGGATATGAACGCACAATTTTTTATATTAAAACTTAACAGATGAAAATTAGATATCCCTGAGCTGTTTGTCTGGTTCCTCACAGGCAAGTGGCCTGATTCTGTCTGCATTTTTTTGTCTTACTCTTCCTCATGTGCTAGGAAAAATCATAGGCGTCAGTAACTCCGCAGTGAGCGTGTACATATATGAATTAAGCCAGTCATTTAAGTTACACCTCCCTTTCCTGAATAATTCAGACGCCTTGCTGCTGGAGTGACATTTTAAAATGCTGCCCATCTTCCATGTTAGTGGCATTTGCTTGAAAACGAATTTGTATTGGTTAAAACTGCATCATTATATGATGAACACCAAGCAAACTTTATCACAGGCACTGCAGGCTGTGGCATGTTTTAAGCTGATTTCAAATTATCTCTCTTATATTTCTGCTTTCATTGTTGGGTGGCTGGCATAACCCACACTCATTGAGGGTAGATAGAACATATCTGAATAGGATTAGAAGTTTTCAAACTACCGTTGTGTACCCTGTTTGGTTTCCATGCCCATGTTACAGTTCACACTTGGCTTCTTGCTCTGGTTTTGGTTGAGCCACCAGCAGCTTCTTGGGAGGAATGCTCATGTGCAGACCATCCGATCCCTCATCCTCTTGGAGCATGCTTTATTTTGCTGAGTACTCAGCTGATTGCTGCTTCCCACTTTAGGAGCCTGTGGGATGAGTTAGATTTCAAGCTCTACCAGTTATGAACGTGGCTGGAGAGAGAGGCTCCAGGTCATGAGACTATGGGTGACAGTCATTCCCTCTGGTGGCTTTTGTCCAATCCCCACGCAAAGCAGTGAGATTGACACCGCACTGTACTGCTATGGTTAGGAACGGGTGAAGGGCATCCCACACCTACCTCAGGGCCTCCAGCAGGAAGTGCTGGTTGGATGCCCAATGTAATGTAATAGCAATAATAGTGATTACCATTCACCTCAGCATCTCTACTGCTAAGGGGAAAGGCATCAGAGGGCATTTAGTGTTAATTTCTCAGTTGAAGTATTTTTCTTTCCCTCACTCGACTGCCACTGTGGCATGTGCTTCAGTCGAGTGGTCTGTCTCGAAGACAATTCCTTGTGGCAGCAGTTCATTTTTACAATGTTTACAGGAGAGCAGTGGTAGGCAGACCAGGGCAGGTTCCAGACACAGGCAATAAAAGAAATGTGGATAAAATTATCACCGCAAATGCCTTCAAAGAAGGGTACTGACTGTCCAAAAATATACAAATACAACTTGCTGTAATGATTTCATTCTTTTGAGATTTCCTCCAACAAGTGGAATCTATGGCCGAGTCTTTATATATTTGGGCGTAGAGCCGGTCAGACGGGCTGGGAAATCACAGCTGACAGTTTGAGAGTCAGCCATCCGTGTCATGTCATAGGTCCTGTTGGCACCGCCACAGTTTACACGTAATGAAACCCATCATTGTTCTCTGCCCTCTGATCATCATACACAAACTTTAAAATATAAGATTATATAAATATAAAAATAAGAAACAGAATGCTTCTTTTACAGAGTGCTTAGCTTCCCTTATAGAAGGTTGATTTTAGCCGTAGAAACCGGAAGCCTGTGCTCCGGGACAATTTGTGCTGCCTCTCCTGGATGTCCTGGATGCAGTTACCTGCCATCAGCAAGATCAGTGGTTTCTCACTGTCTGTGGTCTAACGACAAAATAGAGCATGCTGTACATAGGATCTTAATGCATCTTTTTTTTATATTAAAACTTAAGCGATGAAAATTAGATATCCCTGTGCTGTTCGTTTAGTTCCTCATAGGCAAGTGACCTGACTCTGTCCAAATAGATCGTGGTAGGGCAGAGGCGAACCTGACCCAATTTTATACTGGAGGGCTTTTGTTTATGGCTCCCAGCCTCTGGTGTATCCTGTCAGAGTCCCAGCTTCACTTAGGATCTTTGTGGTGAGCGTCTAAGTGGTGTCTGCAGGTTATTCCACCTGACGTCTTACTGAGTGGAGATCACTCACATTCTTGGCTGCACTTCTCCTCACCGAAGAGTGAGGCGCTCACGTTAGATGACTGTTCTAAATCTACCTTTGCATGGAATCACCTCATTGCTTTAAAGCCATTTAAAAATAGTGCTTTCTCACCGGGCGTGGTGGTGCATGCCTTTAATCCCAGCACTCGGGAGGCAGAGGTAGGCAGATCTCTGTGAGTTCGAGGCCAGCCAGGTCTACAAAAAGAGTCCAGACCAACCAAGGCTACACAGAGAAACCCTGTCTTGAAAAAAAATCGTGCTTTCTCAAAGACATTTAAAAATTGTCACCCCATAACAGTTCATATTTTAAAGAAATACTAAGAAACAAAATCACGTAGATGAACTAAGCATCTCATGCTTTAACGCTCATAAGCCAGATACAAAGGGCTGGGACACACAAAGTGGAGGGAAGACCTGGAAGGAAATTGGAGGGAAAAGAGCGGGGATGGATGGAACTAAATGCATTGTATTCATGCGTGAATCACTGATAGAATTTAGACAGAGGATTGAGCAAATGTAACAGTGGCCTGAAAGTGGAGCTGTACAAAACTTCAAGGAGCAAAGGTCATTGAATTGTCTGGTCCATCTGCAGAAGTGTGTCCATCCCATGTGGCATTAAAAGAAATACTATCTAAGGAGCAGGGAAACAAAGCTGGTCATTGGTATGAAACTCACACTGGACCATAAACAGTCACTCTCCTTTCCTGAACGCCTCCTTTTCTTCATAAAGTAGACGAAACTGGTCACAGTAGCTTGAGAAACTCCAGGCACCTTTAGGTTAAGATCTCAGGCTAGCTTGCCCAGGAGGTTGGAAGCACAGGATTATTTCACAGTAAGTTTTTATTTTAAGTGATGGATTTTCCTATCTGGATCATATTTTAGAATTGCAATGAAAAATATCTCTACTGTAACTGTGATCTTACTGCCCTTGTAGCCAGGCAAGAAGAGGAGTCATTTTCTGGTGCCTTTGACTTTAAATTACTTGGCAGTGAATTTTCTCTTTCTAGATTTGAAGAGTGTTTTACTTTTGAGATCCTAAAATGAAAATGTAAGTTAGACATGGAAAAGCCATTCTAAATATACTGTCTATATAATTCAGTTCTCAGTTTAGTGCCTCAAATAAAATTGGGATGAGGTGATTTACAGCTTGACTTGGCTCTTAACTGATTGTGTAAATGTCTCAATTTATCTGTAAATGTCCATTGAGAACTCATTGTTTGACATTTTAAGGCTTATATTAGTTTATCTTTATTAATTTATCCATAGAATGACTTCCACATATGTATAACTATTTTGATTTATGAAATGACATTTTCAACATAGTTTAAAATCTATTTACATCTGTCCATCTGTCTTCTATTTATCCACCCATCTGTCTGTCATCTGGCTCAATGTATATAATTTACAATGACTCTAAAACTGATTTCAGGTCCGAGCAAAAAGAAAGGAGACCAGGAAAGGAATTTCTTTCCCAGTTACAGTACATCCTCAGTTGTACTAACATCTTAAAAGTTAGTTATTTGAGTCAACATCCCCATAAATGTTGACTCTATCTGAAGGGATAGGTGACCCCTTCAATCTGATGTAAATCAGTCAGTCCTGTTTTCTCCAGTGTGCTCAATTTTGCTGTCTCTAACGGTTTTTATCTGAGCAGTTGTCGTGCATCAGAATAACCTGTCTTTCTCTTGACTTCACTTTAGGTAACCAGGTGCTGAGAGAGTGAATCAATGGGAAGAGAGAGAAAAGGGAAGAGGGCAGTCATCAACCAGCAAACCTTAACTAGCCCTTACAGTTTCCTTCTGAGAGGGAAACGAGTTCGTGTTTGTCTCCTCCTGTGATTTATTATAATCATGAATGGTACTTGGAGAGCTTATACTATTTATTTCTTTTCCTATATGAATAGTAATTCTGTTAAGCGAAACCTCACAGCCCTACATCTAGCCTTTTACCTTAACAAGGGGATCTATACTTTCCACATACACGTACACTGCTATTTCCTCTTTATTACACTAGCAGCATGAAGCATTAAATACTGACTGTGTTAGCAAGTAATTCTTTGAGAATGCAAGAAAAAAGGCTATTTTAGGATCTTTGAAAAGCTATTGTTACTTAGGAATGAATGCCTGCCTCTTGAATTAACATGGGGAAATTAAACAATTTGACATGTTTGTATTGATTTACTATACCATTCTGATATATATACAAAATACAAGTGAATTGACTTGACATCAAAGCATATAATAAACAATAAGACATATATATTTTTAAAAAAGTAATGCACAAGTAGGCCTTTAAATTTATTTAATTAGAAGACATATGTAGAGTGATTACAATTACACTACCATGTATAACATTGTTCTGGATCTTTCATAAAGTACAGTTCTGCTCCTCTGTAGGAATTCCTCTCCTGCTACCTATAGGACTGGTATCGCTTTGCAATCGATGTCATCCTAGCAGACAGTTTGTTGATGCGGTGTGCACTTGTAGTCTGTTTCCTAAAGTGTGAGTTGAAGTGGATTAGAATTCAAATATTTGGCATTGGATGTGTGGCCTCTCTTTGCTGTGCACCACACTTCCAGGTTAGGCATCGTGTGTGATGCCCACAGCTTTTGAATGAACAGATTCGTGAGTGGGAGGGCCATTTTAGTGTAAGAGATGAAGTAAGTTGGGTCACGTTTTTATCAAGTTTCCATCAAGATCTTTACCAGAAACATAAAGATGCATATACTCATTTCTTCAGAGATTATATATGTGCACACACACACATCCATGCACACATGTACATAAACACACTTGCATGCCCATACACACATATGCACACATTCATGTTTGCACTGTACACATGCATGTGCACACAAGTAGGTGTGCACGCACACACACACACACAAATACACTGTCTTCTCAATGGCATAATACAGTGCTCAAATGAAGACTGTACAGATGGGAAATTCAGGATAGTGCTAAGATAGATTTTGTGTGTTGCACTTCTCAGAACAGTACATCACTCATGAAATCCACTTAGATAAAGAAGTGTATTTATTTTGTGTATTACCTAGATGTCATATCTCAAATATGTGGTGAGATTAATAAATACTGATAACTTTTTATAGTAAATAGGAAGCCTCACCATCAGAAGAAACAGATTTTTTTTCAGTTCTATTGTAACTTATTTTTATTAGGTACAAAGGAAAAGTTTATTTCTTTGTATCGTTTAAAGTTAGATTTGAGATAAATAATGCATTCTGGCTGGTGATGAGTGCAATCTGTGTCACTTTGGAGTTGAAACAGTGACAGGCATGTCTTCTATCTTTTCCCTGTTCTTATGACAACTTAGTCACATGACCCACATGGGACAGCTGAGAGTCTGGGCACATGGATTTGTACTGAGTGTGTATCATGAGCAAAGAAGAAGCATTGGTGTTAAACCGGTAGGTTTTGGGCCTGTTTGTGATGTCAGGAATGTCTCGCCTATCCCAATTGAATGCAGTTGAGGATTTTAAATGTGTTTTTCCTGAACCCTTTGACCCTTGGTTTCTATGAAGATGGAAAGCAAAGAAATCATGTTATTGAGTCATTATCTTAATTTAACCATTAAATAATGGCTGCCCTAATCTTCTAATTTTTGTAGATCATATATAGCAATGCTGAATAAACATGCTCCTTTGCTGACTTTCAGTGTCTCAGAGTTTGAGTCTATGGACTCTGCAGTTTCTCTTTTTTGAAGATGCGTTTAAATCCTCGAGAGGAGAGTGGCAAAATGCAGTTTAGAAACTTACAGCCCATTTAGAGAAGAGTAAGCTGGTGGATTAGAAGCTGTGTGATCACATTTAAAAAGGTAAGATAAAAATACAATATTCATCTTGAGAACGAGCTAAACAGATGAGCAAATGATCGAGTGATAACCATGACAACCAATCCCCAAACACCCAGGAATACCTTAAGATGGAATTTCTCCAAAAAGAGACAGCTAAGCTACCTGCTGGCTGGAGTAAGCTGTAGCCACCAGCCAAGTTCTCTCATGGGTAGTCTCTGCCAGAACCAGAGAGAGAAAGTCTAGGTGGTGGAAACCACACCCAGGGCTGGATAAGCACACAGGAAACAGCAGACACTGCAAAGGGGAACTGTGGTCTGGGAATCCGAAGCTAAGACATGGAGGTACCCAGCAGTGGAGGGCACCTCTCTCAAACTCCATGGGATCATGGGAAGAGGGCTGAGAAAGCTGGCCGAGTATCCTGATAGCATGGCAAAAGTAGACTCATGCATGGTGGGTCTTCCACATTTTGACAAAAAGCCCTGGGGTGAAGACCCCCAAAACACCAGAGACAGGGTTGTGACTTACAGACAGCTCCCCAGAATTAGGAATCCTGGCATAAAGTCAGTTTTTGTCTAGATTTATTAATTTTCCTAGCCTGAGGGTCACTGAGACTCAACTGTCTCAGATGCTGGGAGTAACATCCTCCTTGTGCGTCTCTCCTTCATGTGGAAGCGTCCCACGGTACTGCATGGAAACAGATGTGAGTGTATCTTCTGCCCTCTGCTTTATAACTGACCCAAACACTGTTCAAAGTCAGGGTTTCAGCTGCTGCGCTGAAAGTATCCTTTGTTGCTTATGATTATAATTTATACTGATTTTTTCCATCATACTTCATTTCTCAATTTATTTCATTCTATCCCAGACAATACTATCTCTTTTTAGTTACAGTTTCTTTATAATATGCTTTTATGTTTATAAAGGCCATTCCTGTGAATAATTATGTTTTAGGCTACCCTTGGTCCATTACTATTTTATATAAAATTTATCATTAGTTTTTTGTAGGTTAAAAATGTGTGGTCTCTTTATTTGAATTGTGCCATATTTGTAAGCTAATTATAGAAAGAAATTAACTTTAAAATTGTATAGCTAACAATAGCTATTGACTTTTTCAAAGATATTTTTGCACATTTTATGCTATATTTATTCCTTGAACTTTAAGCACTGTGCATTCATTTATATCAACCATTACGTATTCTAACAGGATGTTCATCTACTTGAAGGCTAATCAGGCACAACTGACATGTTTATATCTGTCTACTTCACTAGATTATCATGTTTTTCTAGTAACAGCTTCAGTGACTTTTCTGAGCTTCTTAGGCATATACTCATAATCATCTGCAACAAAAATGGTCTTCATTTTTTCTATCTTATGTTATTTTGTACATTAAATGTGATTTTATTAGCCAATGCCTCTGATACAAAGAGAGTGGGCATCTTAGTTCTGTAACAGTGTTTTCTCCTGTGATGAAGAATAGGTAAATACATATCTTTATCAATTGAGTTTTATTTTAAATTATATACATAAACTTGCATTTGTAATTACTCTTCTAGAAATGACCCAATTAATTATAAATCTATTAATATATACATTAATAGATTTTCAGTGCAAAACTACACTCACATTCTTTCCAGGTTTTGATATATTCTTTGAAAATTTGCCTTCAGGTGTTACTAAGTTTTTATGCTTTCTCCATAAAGTTACAAATGAACCTAGTGTGTTATATTTGAAGAGAGAGAAGGGTGTGGTGTAATGTGCGTTCTTTTTTAAGTTGTAGTTCAATAACATGTAATTAAAAACATTGGGAAGTTTTTTTTTCTGTATTTAAGTTTTAATTATATTTTAAGTATTAGGACTACTTTAAGTTAAAAATGATACAATTCTCATGGTACTTTTAAAATAAGGAATGAGTTTTTAAATGCTCTGAATATATTTATGGGTTTTTTTTTTTTGGAGTCAGCTTTGATAAAGAACTGATCTATTCAATCTATTTAAAAAATTTGCTTGCTTCTCTGATGTTGGTTGAGCAATGTTCTACTCTATGGGTACAGCAAAATGCCATTAGGAGTCATTTTATTTCTATGTTCATTTAGAATAATTGTAGACTTTGATTTTTTTAAAACCTACTTTATTTGGAGTTCCTTAGTGCCTCTACCTCCCTTCCAACCCACTGACCCTAAATACGAGAGAAAGAGGGTTAGTAGAGACAGGGGAATTAGACCTTCTTAGACTCAGTTTCTTGGGGGCGATTCCACTCTTCATGATCAGTGTTACAGCAGTCCAGTCAAACAGCAAACAGTGGCAGCAAATGTCAAACAGTAAAGAAACAGCAACAGCAAAATAAATCAGCAGCAGCCTCTTTGAAGTTTCTTCTGGAGTGTTTCTCCTTAGAAGCATCTGGAAACAAAGCAAAGTGATACAGATCAAAGTCTCTTTGACTCTGGGCTCTTATTTTATACCCTCTCAGAGTCTGCAACATGACATTTTCCATCTGGCAAAAACATGCCCCCACGTTATGCAGTCCCTAGCTGACAAAGATCATGTACCCTCTCATGAGGATGTTATCAGCTGTAGGCAAACTAAAGGCAATTTCACCTCCCACACTTGGGATCAAAACAAAAACACACTCACACAACATAACAAAACTTCCACTACAAATAATAGTAGTAAGTTTTCCTCTAGAACCTATGACCTATCCAATCTCAGAGTATTGACTGCCTTAGCAATGTCAGGTATGGGTTTTAATCTTGAAGTAGAGCTTAAATACAATAAAAATGTGGTTATTTTCTCCCATAATATTTGTGTCACTATTGCACAAGTGTAACTTGCAAACTTGCATTGCTGTTATAGGATGCAAGGTTTGTAACTGTGTGAGACTGATGATTGCTGTTCTATAGTATTGTGTATAGGACATTCTACCACTATGAATGCTAGTCAGTAGAGCTGAAGATTCTAGTTGCACATCAGCTTTTTTTCTCCATGTTTAGTGACATAAATAAGTGGTTACTTCAGCAATAGGGTCTTACCATCAAGTTGTGAAGGTAACCAATAGTACTGGTAATAGCCCATGTTTGGGGGGTGTATGACTTTGGCAATGACTCAAAAAGTTGTAGTCCATTCCTGGTTCTGGGGATTTAACGAGGTGGCATATGATGTCTAGTTGGGTTATTGTCTCTCTCATTTCATGGCAACTCATTTAAATTTCTTTTATATATGTAATATATTTTAGAAATGTTACAGAGTACTAAGTTTCCATATGGACATTCAAAAGGTCTTTAGTGCTGGTTATATCTCTTCATATTTGCTTCTTTATCCTGGTCTCTCTGCCCCAACTCTTATTTATTCACCTATTTTAGTTTCCCCTGTATCCCTATAATACTATATTCTATTTTCTGTTCCTTGGAAGATCCTCCCCAGCCCTCGTTCTAAACTCTGTGGATATTCTGAATGGAACACATATATCTAAAGCTTAAAAGGTAATACCCACACATAAGAGGAAGATAATGCCCACACATAAGAGGAAGGTAATGCCCACACATAAGAGGAAGCATGCAATGACTGTTCTTTGGGATCTGGATTATTTAAGGGTGTTTCTGGATTTGTATATTTACCTGCAAATTTTGTAATTTTATTTTTTTCTTAACATTTCAAAATATTACATTGTGTAATGTGCCACATTTTCATTATCCATCCATCATTTGATAGACATCTAGTCAGTTTTCAATTTTTATTATGAATAGAGAGTATCAATGGACACAGATGAACAAATTGTTTCTCAGCCATTTCAGTTTTATCTTTTCAGAATTCTAGTTCTGTACCTCATTTAAAAATTGGGTTATTTGTTTTCTTGATGTTAGTTTTGAGTTCTTTGCATGTTCTAGATACTAACCTTCTGTCAAATCTATATTTTCCCATTCTGTAGGTTCTTACTTTGCTTGAATGATCGTGTCCTATGCTGTATATTAGCTTTTTAATTTTCATGAAGCTTCTTCTCGAAGTGGATGGCAATTAACACAGATACCCACAAATTGGACAATGTGTACACAATGAAAGACTTTGGAGCACTCAGTTCTAAATGAAATGTCTTCATTAAATTCCTCCCCTCAATGCCCAGAGATTTATTCAGAAAAGGCAAGAAAATTATAAGAGCCAGGGGTGGTGTACGACTCCAAGAAAACAGCACCTGCAAGATACAGCAGGGCTGATGCACATGTGCATTAGAGCTTAAACCAGCATGCACAAGGCCTGCACAAATTCAAGCCAGACAAAAGTCCCTCCCTTCATGGATAAGGAGATGTAGATGCAAAGTTCTATGCCTAAGGAAGAAGGTATTTTTGCAATTGATAGTTCCTGGGAAAAGGAAAAAAAATCACTTTTCTCCAAGGTTAATACTTTGTTTGTGAACAGCACTCCAGGGCAGGACTCATACTCAGCAGTAGCTGAACGACATGAATTACACTCCATGTCTTTTTTTGTTATGGTTTGGGTTTTGTGTGTATGTGTTCTTTTTATTTTTTATATTTGAGAGAGAGAGAGAGAGAGAGAGAGAGAGAGAGAGAGAGAGAGAGAG
>OU015747.1:93809406-93820629 GCA_907169655.1 Acomys percivali
GAGAGAGAGAGAGAGAGAGAGAGAGAGAGAGAGAGAGAGAGAGAGAGGAATCAAAGAACATGGAGGTGGGTGGGTAGGGAGATGGGAAGGTGTAAAATTATGATAAAAAGATATTGTATAAAAATTAAAAGCAATAAAAAGTAATTTAAAAAGAAGAGTCAGGCAAAGACATTTCTTTAAAAATTATATACTTTGATTATGTAATTTCTTACTTTCGTGTATAGATTCTACATTCTATTTAACAAACAGCTGGATTTGGAGTGGGGATGCAGATCAATGGTCACTTGCTGGCTTAGTATGTGCATAGCCCTCAATTCTAGCCCCACCTCCCCACCCCACCCCACACACTTGCACACACATGTGCATATACACATATGCACACACACACAGTTGGTTTATTGATGGTTTAAGATCTCTCTTTCCTTCATGATTTCCATCTCTTTAATCTTCTAGATAGTAAGCATTTGTTCTTTTTGATCATGTGATTTGTTTTGTTCATTTGTTCATCTTTTTAGCTTACCAAGGTATATTTTACTAATAAGTAAATCTGTATTACTAGTGATACAATATATTATTCTTTCTTTGAGCCCCAACTTGGCAATCGTCTATAGATTCATTGTTTCATTGTCATTATTTTTACCACTTTGACTTCTATCTTTTTTTATACAAAAATTGTTTAATATCATTTAAAAACATTTCAAATAAAAGTCTCCTAAATGATCTTTATTAGTTTATAGTTTTGTGTATTATGGCCAAATTACATTATATCATTTATGTTAATATTGTAATGCTATTTCTATTAAACTTTTTACTGGTTAAGTTTTTTTTTAATTTTTAATTTTAATTTTTAAAAATTTTATTAATTTATTCAGATTACAACTCAATTGCCTCTGATTGAATTTTATCTTATAATTATCTATATATTCAGTTATGTGAAAGTGTATGTTCTACAGTGTGTGTAGGGGTCAGAGGACAACTTGAGGAAACTGGATCTCTCCTTCCACCATTGTGTGTATTTGGGTTCAGGGAATTGAACTCAGGCCTTCAGGGTTGGTGGTTAGTCCCTCTACATGCTGACTGGCCCCCACGGATTTTATATACAGAGTTGAATGTAGTCAATGTTCTAATGTGATCCTTGTTTACTTAAAAAGAACATTTAGTTTTAGTGCATTCTAAGGTCTGGATTACAGTGTGCACCTATAACATATACATCCCACTGTATGTGCCATGCTGGCTCATGTGTTACACACTTGGCTCCCAGATGGCGGTGCTGTCAAGTTGTAAAACTCTCAGGAGGTGGGGTCTTATGGAGGGAGGTCGGTCACTGCGGACAGTGTTAGGGGCCTCCTTTTTACGCCTTGCTTCCTGACTGTGGACAGATGTGGCAAACTGCCTCACGTGCATGTTGCTATGCATTCCCTGATATAATAAAGCACATCCCTTCAATCTACATATCATACGTAAATCCTTCCTGCCTTAGGTTGCTTCTGGTCAGATATATAGGAACAGCAATAAGAAAAAGTATTGAGTATGACTATTGTGCATGTTCCTCATTCACCAGCTTACCCAACATTAAAGCTGTCTTATACTGAGATACGCATTTAAACTTCCTTATAGTATTGCATTTATTTTATATGTAACAATTTGGTGTGCATGGGGTATGTAGATACCGAGTGTTTTTATTCTTAAATGTGAATTGTAGCCTTCAAAATTATGTCATTTGCCCCTTAATATATTTGCTATATTAATAGTCTTCCTAATGTCAGTATAACAGGTCTTGCTGTTGCTTTTAAAGATGCACCTCACAAGTACTTTTGCCCTTGTGACCTAGTAGCATTGTCAGACTAAAAAGGAACTCAGCTGGGCTTGAAAACGAAGTCCTTGGCTGAGGACATGCCAAGTTGGGAGGGAGGGATTCATGTCTCTTTCCCATCTGCCCTGGGTCTGTGCGAGGGCTTCTCCTGAGGTGCTGTCATCTCCAGCTTGGCCACTAGGTTGTATTGTAAGCTGTTCTGTGCGGCAGGAGCTGTGTTGCTATGCAGGCTGTACTGTTTTCTATCAGGTGCTTAACCACAACATAGAGTTTAAGCCCAGGAAAGTCTCCTGTGGTCGCAACAGAGCAAATCATGGGAGAAGCAAAGGGGAAAGAAGAAAACAGGGATGAAAGCGAGAAACTAGGAGTTTTCTGGTCAACACATATGGTCTTTTGAGGGGTTTTGTCCGTCATTTTCTCTGGCTTGGAGGGGTGAGATGAGCAAGCACCTGGCTTGCTGGCCAGAAGGTGTCTCTGCTTTTGTATTTAGAGTTCAGCCCAACAGTGCTATATCTAGAGAGCACTTTCTCTCATAATTATTCTTCATCAGTTTTATATATTTCTTTGTGATTACATAGACCAAAGGGAAAAGACAATTAGAGTATATGTCATGCTAATCATTTAAAAAATGATTTCTTTTTTTTTTCTGAGTAGAAATAGTGAAATTTGGAACAAAAGGGATAAATATACAAAATTGGTAGCACCCGTGAAGCTGTGAAGGGCTTTTTTTTTCTTTCGTTTTTCCCCTTTATTTGTTTATTCACTTTACGTCTTGGCCTCCCTCCTCGCCTCCCAGTCTTACTCTCCCTCCCTCTCCCACATTGCCCCTTCTTATTCCTTAGAATGGGGGGGCCCTTCCCACCCACCCCAGCTCATCAAGTAGAATCAAGACTGAGCATGTTCTCTTCCCCCACGTCCTGGCGAGGCAGTCCTGCCAGGGGAAGTGATCAGAAAGCTGGTAACACAGTCCATGTTAGAGATGGCCCCCACTCCCATTATTAGAGGACCCACATACAACCTGAGCTGCCCTTTGACTACATCTGTGTGTGGGGGGACCAGGTCCAGTCCATGCATGGTCATTTTTTTTGGTGCTTCAGTCTCAGCAAGCCCCTCTAGGTCTTGGTTAGTTGGCTCTGTTGGTCTTCTTGTGGAGCCCCTGTCTCCTCCAGGTCCCGTTCTCCTTCCCCCTACTTTTCCATAAGACTCCCCATGCATCGTCCAGTGTTTGGCTGTGAGTCTCAGAATCTGTTTCAAAATGCTGCTGGGTGAAGTCTTTCAGAGGACAACTCTGCCAGGCTCCTGTCTGCAAGCCTAGCAGAGTAACATTAATAGTGTCAGAGGTTGGCTCTCTCTCATGGGGTGGGTCTTAGGTTGGGCCAGGCATTGGTTGGACATTCCCTCAATCTATCTTTATACCTGCACATCTTGTAGGCAGGGTGAATTTTGGGTCAAAGTTTCTGTGGGTGAGTTGGTGTTCCCCTCCCTCTACTAAGAGTTTTGTCTAGTTGGGAGAATCCTCTTCAGTCCCCATGGTCCCTGCTGCTAGGAGTCTCTGCCAGAGTCTTCCTCATATCCTCCCAGGAGCCTACCCCAACTTAGGTATCCAGCTTGTCATAGAGATGCCCAGCCCACAGTTTCTCTTTTTTCTACAGGCCATGAAAAGTTTTCCTTGACTGGTCAAAAAAATGAAAAGAGCATCCTGTTTTCATGTGCTTATCTTTAGTAGGGGGTATCTAATTTTCTTTCTTTTTTTTTCTGTAGGCGACATGGTGTAATAACAACCTCCAGGCTGCCAATCGGTGCCAAGCTTAAGTGGGTCTGAGAGTACCAAGGCAGGTTATAGGAGAAGAGGGAAATTATTAAAACTCCCTAAGGCTTTTTGAATAGCTCATTTACCCACCTCACTCAAATACTAACCTGGAATTAGTTCCTGGGCCACAGACGATTCCCTCTTCAACTAACAAAGAAGTAGCATTTCTCTGATAACTTTGCTGGGTGTGCAAAAGTGAACCTAATGTCACTTGACTGAATCCATGTGATACGTGTCCTGCATGCAAACACAAGTGGCAATGAGTCCGAGGCCTCAGTGGCTTTCGGCAGCCGTTGTATGTCCTTTTGAGAAAATGCCATCTATACTTCAAATACAGGCGTGGCTTCAGGGTAGTTACCTTCAAGGGACAACTCTGCAGGGTACCGACATGCTGCACCCAGGTAACAGCAGTTTTTGTGTAATGAGTGGTTTCTGCATTTCACATTACTGCATGCTTTCCTCCACTAGCGGTCAATCACCAATTCACACCATCACTCTGCTGGCGTTAGTGTAATTATTTTCATTTTAGATCACGGAGGTTCAGACAGATGGACTCATTCCAAGTAACTGTAGATATATATAGAGCTGGGATCCATATGTTCATTTTGTACTGTGCTTATAGAAAAGCAGTTATAAATGGAGCCATGAAATCATGGACAGGTGTGTAAGGATCTGCAGGCTAAGGACATGCGTTTGCCGAGGCCCTGGCCTTTGTGCATCCACGGGAGGATTGCTCCCGATGTTGTGTGGTGTCTCCTGCTCCTTGTCACTCTCGGCAGACAGCGTATTGTTGTAAAATGACTGGGCAGTGATTCCTTAGTGCTGTCTTCATTTGCAGTTTCAGCATCCCAGGGTTAGCACTTTAGAGGATTCGTGTGACCTGTCTTCTGTAAACTCCCCCGAGACACATTTTAGCCATTTTCCTGTGGACTCTGTTTTGTTTGCCCTTTCTTGCTGTTTCATACTTACTAGGGAGGAACTATTTCTTTGGGCTCATGATTTCAGTGAGAGTGTTTGGTCCGTGTATGCTCGGCCCCTGCACTTGAGTAGAGCATCACGGCGGTGGGGGTATGTAACAAAGGAAGTTCTATACTTTATGGTGGAGGAAGCAGAGACAGAGAATGGGGTCAGCAGTGAGTTCCAACCTTCAAAGTGTGTTCTCAGCCATCCTTTTCTTTCAGGTATGCCCACCTCCCAGTTCTCCTCCACCTTACAAAATAGTGCCACCATGTGGGGACCAAAGAGCTCAACATGTTTGCCTGGTGGAGGGGGCTGTCCATTTTGTATTTAACCACACACAAATTGTTTTTTATATTATATATGTTGAAGACATCTTCTCTAAGAACATAGCTTATTTGTTCAATTTCAGTTCTGTGTCTGTGTCTCTTGGTCAATAGACCATTTCATTTGAATATAGAAAAATTAATCTTATTCTTTATGGATTATCATCTTTGTGTTTAAAAATTTCCTCTTTTGACTCCACGATCACGGAGACATCTTTCCTATAGCTTTTAAGTTTATGTTTTGCTTTCCACACCAGTGATTTACCACCACTGGAGTGATTTCCATGCGTCGTGGAGAACTGAGACTTAACTTTTAATGCAGAACCAGTTGTTCTTGAGCCTCATGTGACTGTCTCACACTTTTTTCACAGGTTTGCAGTGCCTAGCTATCACGGGCCATTTGCACACAAATGTACTCACAACTGGACTTTCTCTTCATCTCCTTGATCATTCAGGTGTCGTTAATACCAGACATACCAGACCTTAATTGTTCTAATTTTATTTTATTTTATTTTATTTTTTTACAACTGAAAGAACTAATTTCCTAACGCAGAGTACCGTGGCCTTTGTCCGTATTTATTATGTGTATATTTTAAAATCACACCACAAATTTTTTACCAAACCCTGAGGCTTCCTCTTATGATAATTTTAGAGAGGTGTTTTATATAATTTATTTTTATGTACTAGCATTGTGTATATTTGAATTATAGATAGCTTATGGGCAGCTCACCAGCACAGAATATTTTATTTTATGAACACAATGTGTCTCAGCACTTATTCAAGGTCTACTATGAAGACAATTTGGAATGAAATTATTTTTTAAAAACAAATGTACTAAAATATAACTTCCACATTACTAAAAATAGTACAATAATCTGTATGTGGATGTTTATATAAACTTGAGCTTTTAGGAAGTTGAGTAAACACCTCCAAATATGGTTGCTGGAAAGTTTGATACAACCACAACAAGCTTGGGCATTATTTTATATTTCCCACCAAATAGTTTTTACTGCTCACAACACATTTTATTAGCTTGTATTTTCCTTTAGTTTAAGATGTTCTTTAATTTCTCTTGTGGCTTCTTTACTGGCACACATTTAAAATATGTTGTTTACTTCAAAAATATTTGGATGTATCTCCTTTGTTTTCTGTTCTTAGTTTCTAGTTTAGTTCCAGGATTATATGAGAATATATATTTTTAAAATAATATTTATTTAGGTATCTATCTATCTATCTATCTATCTATCTATCTATCTATCTATCTACCTATTTATCATATATTTACCTATTTGTGTGTTTATGGGCCAACAATGTCACCTGTCTTGGTAATATGCTTTATGAGCTTACAAATAATGTGTATCTAACCCTTTTTTTTGAGTGGAGGTTTCTATAAATGACATACTGACAGAGAATTTTATGTATGGCTACTGTATTTACATCATCCCCCTCCATCTCTCTCAAACTTTTTCTATGTCTCTCCAACTCCTTCTCAAATGGTTTCTTATTCTTTTTGCTTGTTTGTTTTTTATGTTTATTTATTCACTTTACATCCCAATCATAGTCCCTACCTTCCCATCCTTTTCCCCCATTCCCCCCTACCCTTCTCCTCAGAAGAAGGGAGCCCCCACCCCTCTACCGACCCACCCTAGTACATCAAGTTGCATCAGGACTGAGTGCATCCTCTTCCACTGAGGCCAGGCAAGGCAGCCCCACCAGGCGAAGTGATTTAAAAGCAGGCAACAGAGTCCATGTCAGAGACAGCCCTGGTCCACTTACTAGGGGACCCACATGAGGACTAAGCTGCCCATTGGCTACATCTATGTAGCGGGGGAGTTGTTTTTTATTCTTTAATTATTATTATACAGTTGGAAAGTCTTGTTTGCTATAGAAGTGATTCAAATTCTATGCTAAAAAGTGTATAGATAAGCCGGCCACTTGGTGATGCATTCCTTTAATCCCAGTTCTCCAGAGGCAGACACAGGCGGAACTGTGTGAGTTCAAGGCCAGTCTGGTCTACAGAGTGAGTTCCAGGACAGCCAGGGCTACTAGGAAAAGAGAGATAATAATTGTCACACTTAAGTTTTGAGTTTTAAGCACTAGGTAGTGATAACAGCAATGAAGACAGAGCTGAACTAATTGACGAGCTGGTAGACATGTATATGTTCCATTCACACACAGACAAAAGAAAGATGTTCACAACATAAAACACACTCATCACAGAGAACTGTTTGTCCCTATATACATGTTTTAAATAAGGACAAGGAAATAATGTGACTTTAAATTTTTAAATTTGTTTTAAAATCGCTAGTCTGTTGGGAAAGGAACCCTGCTCCTCTGATCTCTACTTCAGACCCATCTGTGTTTCTTACAAGTTGTTAGGTACCTTGTGGTTGTTAAGTAACATCTGGAATTCTGTAGTACTCCATTAAATGATAAAGTCTACAAATATGAAACATCTCACACCAAGAACTGATACGAAGGGGTAGAGTTAGGAAGTAACTCTGTCAGGTGATTGTACCCAGGGAACACACTTCGGAATAAGTTTAGAAGCAAGTGTGAATGCCATGTGGCCTCTGGGATGAGGGATGAGATGTGCTAATGGAAAATGTCTACCTAAGGAATTGATCTTATGGTATGGAAGATAACAAGGGGGCTCTAACATTCTCAGTGGGTGATAACAATTCTTTATAGTTTTCTCCCTCTTTTTCTAAGCCTATATTATATAAATCATTTATTCAGAGTAGGCTTTTAGAAAAAAATGATTTTTGTTTCTTCTTTGCTCCAAAAGAATAATCAATTAGAATCTAATTGTCCTGTGTGATCAGTGCTGTGTGATGATCATTGTGGAGCCTGCTCTTTCAGTCTCTGCATCTTTCCTGTGTTTATGTCAGTGGTGTCATCATTTTTAGTGGCCGCATTGTGTTTTACTTCACAGGAGAGAACCCTTCATCTCCCTCTCTCTCTGCAATGGATATTTACATTCTTAGTTTTCCATTTTGTAAGATGCACTTTTGTTTGTACAAACACAATATATTTCCTTTGCTTTCTTTCTACATGGCACTGAGGGCAAGGGCACGGGGCTGGGGTGGGTTCCTCATTGATGTCTCCTTAGTGACTTAGGGATGATTCGTTCATCTCTAGTTTAGGGCAAAAACTAGTTGGACAAAGCCAGTGGACACCTCGCATTTGAGAGGACCCTGCTAGTTACAGGGTAGTTCTGAGTGATGCATTCAAATGGCAGCAGAACGAATCCCAGCGTGTCACTTACCAACTAGATGGCTTTATTTTCTTTCTCTTATCTTCAAATTAAGTAATAGTAATCACCATCTAGCTATATAATTATATAATAATAACCTATGTCAAGGTTGTATGGAATATTAATTACTGACCTTATATTCAATTCTAAAAACATTTACAAATGCTCATCCCAGCACTGTTGCATGTCAAAAGCTCCATGTCGATATTACGTAGTACAGTCTTGCCTGCCTTGTGCAGTCTTCAGGACAAGATTAACACACACACCCGCTGTGTGTGTGTGTGTGTGTGTGTGTGTGTGTGTGTGTGTGCTTAGGTGGAAGCATTTGAAGCCTCAGATCACTAAAGCGTTAAGCCTGCAACCAGTTTTTAGTTCATGTGACAAATGGATTCAGAAAGGCAGAGTGAATTCATTGGCCAACAAACCACTGAGCATCACCATTCCAGGTTCAGTATCTGTTTTGATTTTTATCTTTGGATTGCGCAATAATATCTTAGAAGTCTTGTGTGTCTTTCATCTGTTAATTATTTATTAAAATAAACCATCAGGCACCTATTTTGTACCAGTCCTTTTGTTGCTTCTCGGCAATTTGGGAGCCAAACAGACTGGGTTGTAGTATAAATGTGCCGGGGAGACCACTTGACTGGGGGAGAGGCATAATGTGAATGCAACTCTAGAAGAATCACCTGGAGCTGGAGAGATGGCTCAGCTGTTAGGAGCACTGACTGCTCTTCCAGAGGACCTGGGTTCAATTCCCAGCACCCACATGATGGCTCATGACTGTCTACAAAAGTTCCAGTGGGGGGGGGAATCCGATACCCTCACACATACATACAAGTAAAACATCAATGCACATTAAGGAAAAATAAATCAATTTTAAAAAAAGAAAAAACGACCCTGACTGCTCTTTGGCAATCTCTTCAAAGGGGACACAAGAGGAACAAGGGGAGCAGAGAGGAGGCTAGGAAAGAGTGACACTGATTTGAAAATGGATGGTAGCAGGAGAAGAACTGAGTGAAAGGATTAGAAGACACCTGCTTGCTAAACATTTAAACAACGCCCACACTGAGTAAGGACTGCCATTCTCCAGGGCATCCTCTCAGCCTTGCATTTGATGGTGGATGTAGAGCTGCTTCTTCCTGGTGCCTCTCCTAAGTGGTTTATGCATATGTAAAGTGAGTGAGTATTTCCCCAAATGTTTTCACTTCCCCCTTCATCCCAGCCTGATAGTCTTTCCCAGATGCTAAACTTAGCAGGGAGCGAGAAGTCCTCAGGAAGAAGCTGATAGTAGTTTAAGATAATAATGAAGCTGACCGGGAGGCAGAGGCAGGTGGATCTCTCTCTGTGAGTTTGAGGTCAGCCTGGTCTACAAAGTAAGTTCAGGACAGCCAGGACTGTTACATAGAGAAACCCTGTCCTGAAGGAAAAAACAAGGAAAAAAAAAAAAAAAAAAAAAAAAAAAAAAAAAAAAAAAAAAAAAAAAGAAAAAAAAAAAAAAAAAAAAAAAAAAAAAAAAAAAAAAAAAAAAAAAAGACAACAGCGAATCAAGAAAATAAGAAGGTAAGAATTCCATTCTTCTTGTTTAGTTAGAGCAGTAGCATTTTCCAGGACCTGAATGACCACTTGTTTGCCTCTGCCCCTGCCCTCTGCCTCTGCCCTTTGCCTCTGCTTCTGCCCTCTGCCCTCTGCCTCTGCCCTCTGCCTCTGCCTTCTGCCTCTCTGCCCTCTGCCTCTGCCCTCTGCCTCTGCCTCTGCCTTCTGCCTCTCTGCCTCTGCCTCTGCCCTCTGCCTCTGCCTCTACCTTCTGCCTCTCTGCCCTCTGCCTCTGCCCTCTGCCCTCTGCCTCTGCCCCCTTCCCTCTGCCTCTGCCCTCTGCCTCTGCCTTCTGCCTTCTGCCTCTCTGCCCTCTGCCTCTGCCTCTGCCTCTGCCCTCTGCCTCTGCCCTCTGCCTCTGCCTCTGCCTTCTGCCTCTCTGCCTCTGCCTCTGCCCTCTGCCTCTGCCTCTACCTTCTGCCTCTCTGCCCTCTGCCTCTGCCCTCTGCCCTCTGCCTCTGCCTCTGTCCTCTGCCCTCTGCCTCTGCCCTCTGCCTCTGCCCTCTGCCCTCTACCTCTGCCCTCTACCTCTGCCCTCTGCCTCTGCCCACTTCCCTCTGCCTCTGCCCTCTACCTCTGCCTCTGCCCTCTGCCCTCTGTCCTCTGCCTCTGTCCTCTGCCTCTGCCCTCTGCCTCTGTCCTCTGCCTCTGCCCTCTCCCTCTGCCCTCTGCCCTCTGCCCTCTGTCCTCTGCCCTCTGTCCTCTGCCCTCTGCCTCTGTCCTCTGTCCTCTACCTCTGCCCTCTGCCTCTGCCCTCTGCCTCTCTGCCTCTGCCCTCTGCCTCTCTGCCTCTCTGCCCTCTGCCCTCTGCCCTCTGCCTCTGCCCTCTGCCCTCTGCCTTCTGCCTCTGCCTCTGCCTTTGCCTCTGTCAGTTTCTCTCCTTTCTCTCACTTCAATCAGAAAGCCAGCAGAGGGCACTGGTAACTCTGAACATGCAAGACATCTAGTGGAAAGATCCCCTTAAGACAGGGGAGCCCTGTGTTAAGACCAGGAGGGAGCTCAGAGAAGCATAGGCAGTTTGCTTCCATGTCAGTGTTTTGTAGTCACAACTGTTTCTATTACCAGTGGGTACAGCCTTTCTCATTTCTCCTTTATGCTGTTTGAGAGTGGCTTCGTTAGAATATTCTAGCATTGCATTAAATACTTTTGGTATAGTGAAAAAATTAATAATGCTTTATCCTGCAATTATAAATTATTTTATTTGACTCAAAATGTTTGCATTTGTGTAGACAGGATTTAGTTAGAGAGTTGAAGTAAGCTTTGCCCAGAGAGACGCTGTATTTCTGCTTGGTTTAGAGTTTACATGGTGGTGGTGGTGGTGGTGGTGTATGTATGTGTTTCCAAGTTTTAAAACCTATTCCAAAACAGTCATACCTGTCATGAGTGTACAAAATACCCATAAGTGGCAAATGCAATTATGCAATTACTTGTGCCTGTTGTTAAAACTTAAGTTGACCTGATTTTGAGT
>OU015747.1:93821598-93851954 GCA_907169655.1 Acomys percivali
ACACACACACACACACACACACACACACACACACACACACACACACAAGCAAGGAGTCATTTTAACGTTAAAAGTCGGTACTACCAATCCCAAGCCAGAAGGAAAATGAGGACGCAGGGAGCTAACCTAAAAAAAAAAAAAAATTGGCATTTGGATATTTCCATATGTTTATATGTGATTCATTTTCCTTCTTACATAAATTAACAAATGCTGCCGAGCCAAGCATATTTTTTCCCTCAAGACAAAGAGGCACTGCAAAGCTCTAGGAATATATCCAGGCTCTGGGAATGAGCATGTCTGCCACTAAAATTATGTGCTCTGATTAATATAGTCCATCTGGATTTTCTGACTGAGGCTTTTCATAGACACAAAGAATTAAAGAGCTTAAACATTAAATACAGAGCAATGCACACATGGTAAATGTGGTTCACTAGCCTCCCCGTGCTGTGGCTACTGCAGTGCCGTGAGCCGACATCTGGATCAGGCTACGGGCTGTAATTTATTGTCCTGTAACATTTTCCGGGTCCCTCCTCTTGCTTGTCCTTTTAAGCCTGCTGTTTCTTCTCTTTGGTTCTCTCTCGTGGGCCCAGATGCTCCTGTACTGTTTACATCCTGCGGTGAGCCAGGCCTAAAAGCTGCTCCAACCCCCATTCTCAGCTCCTGGCCCTGCATGGACTTGCTACAGTGGGGTTTCCATAGTGTGTGGAGCCTTCAGATGGGCATGGCTTTCTTGTTGGGGAAGGGGGATGGGTTATTTGTCAGAGAAGTTTCTACACCAAGCGTTCTTTTTTTTTTTTAAATGTCCTGAGAATTTATTAAAAATTATATATTATGGCCCAAACCTACCATCTGGGCTATATATAGTCTTGGGGATGTCGAATTTGCTGTCTAATTGAAGTGGCATAAGCTCCTGATGGCTTCATGGTAGCTACTCTGGAGTCCTTGGTGATTTGGAAGACTTTACTGTGTGCTCTTGCATTTAATTCTTTACAGCTCTGAAAAGTGAAATATAAACTCTATGGCTTCTGGGTGATAGATTAAAAAATAAATAAGCTTATTACTGAGGTGATTTTTTTCTCAGTACCAAATGAAATGGCTTCTATGAGTATGAGTGTTAGTTTTTGGGGGGCTAATAGTGGAGAATCTATACTCAATGTGTAGATGCATATAGAAATACCTGGGACACAAATACAGCCACAAATGTACAGTCTACATAGCAAGGCCAAGAGGAAGGCAGAAAGTACTAAAAGCAAGGAGGAATTCTGGGATACAGTCCTTCCATTCTGGGGTCAAGCTGACAGAGATCAGCATAGAACTTAGCAAGCTCACAGCACGCTCACACGCTGTGAGAAGCGCGTTCCTAAGGCATGCTTCTTTCATGTTTCTCTTCGGTGGCTAGTCTCAATCTTTGTGCCTTTGAAATAATGCCATAACCTGCTTTAGAGATAGAGGGAGTCTCATCATTAACCCACATGAAGCTCAGACACTAGGCAGCTGCTCTGTCTGGCCCCATCTGCCTTGGGTTATTTCTAGCATTCAAGAGCGGCCTCAACTCCAACAGGGTCGGAACCGAGCATGTTGCCAACAGGAGGAATGCCGTGGTTAGACATGGGCGTCCTGAAGATTTGTGTCCAAGAGGGCCAGAGCCCTCAGTAACTCTACTGCATTCATTTCTGAAACTTCGGGGTACCTTTATGAAGTGTCTGCAGAGTGGCTTTTGAGTCAGAGATCTTCTAACTTCTATTTCCAGAGCATCTGTCTATATCCTCTCTTGATTAGTTTTTGCTATCTTTATTCGCTCTCTTTGTAACTAGCCATCCATCCCTAAACAATATCATGCATTGTTCAAGGTCAAAGATGCTCAATATGCTGAGGAGGGGAGGGCAGGAAGGGGCACAGGGCAGGAAGAGCCTTCCTTGCAGGGATGGCTCTGGGATTTCTTGATTAGACACAGGTAGAGGACCAGAAGAAATTCACATGTTAGAGTAGTCCTACTTAACAGCAGAAATGAGCAGGTACCAGCGATGTTCTCCACCTCAACATCCACTGTACTCAGTCCATCTGGGAGAAGCCGGGAGAGAGAAAGTCCCTCCAGTACTGGATGCTTACGCTACAACAGCCAGAGGTCAGGACTTCTTAGCCGTTCTTCCCTCTGCAGGTTCTCCCCTGAAGGGGATATCTCAGTGGCAGTCACGTGGCAATCTCAACAAACCAAAGCTTTCCATTATATTGTTGAAAGTCATACTCATGTTTAGGATGTAACTCTCCCAATATGCCTTTTAAGGGAGAGGCTTAGGTGAAACAGGTTAGATGTGAGGCTACACGGGCCTGTTGCTGCTGTTGGTCGTATTCTGAGATTGATTATTATTCTTGTCCACTGTTCGTTATGAATGTTCCCTAGACTCAGAAGCTGAGCTGAGCCACCTGGGTCTTCAGCTCTTACTTGAGAGTGTTGCACTAACCTATAGGGCAGAGGAGCTACAAACTCCCCCACCCCCACCCCCCGTATCCTATCCAAATAGACGGCCTGCTCTGCCTGCATTCCTTACTTTAGCTCTGTAGCAAGCGAAATAACCACATTTTGATGTTGACTTTTGAGTTCTTGGCCGTGATGTAGTCCCCACACTCTTTCCTGGAACAATAAGTCAAAAGCTCCGGAGGAGAAATTACACTTGGTAGTTCATGGTGAGACTTGGGACCTCCCATGGAAGGTGAGTTTCACTGAAGACCAAGACTTTAACCTAGGGCTTTGGGTCCATCATCGGATATTTCTAAGGACTGGTACCTAACATAACTCTGAGTTCTACCCCTTGGTTTCTGAACTTACATATTGCTGTCTGGAATAGTAGCATAGAAAAGTTTTCCGAGTCAGTATGTATAATCTGTATAGTTTACAAAGGATTATAACATATTAGCACTTCTTGTTCATTTTGTTCAATCAACCAGATGTGGCCCTTATAAAAGGTTACAGTAATATCCTGCAGGACTCCAGGTGGTTCAAATTTCTAAAGAATTTGCTAATGACAGAGGAGGGCGAACTGGCATAGCCTATTGGGAAAACTGTAGTTCTAGCGTCTTCCCATGTAAGTGTGAACTGCTTTGGAGTCTCCCTCAAACTAATGGTTCTGTAAGTATCCTGAGCTTTATACATAGGATGTAGCAGTGATGAACCTGGTCACCCCAGTAGCTGTAATTGGAGCTACTATTTGGTTGGGTTGGAATAGATCTAGAGTTGTTTTTTAAGTAATTTAATTTAATCATTTTGGTCTCTGTAGGAAACAGGCAGGATAAAATGAGACTATAGTTTAATGTGTGATATTCTTACATATTTTCTCTCTTCAATAGACTCTAATTTCTGCTACTGTACTGCGTAAAATGCACTTTCTTTATTCTCATGGAAAGACTGTAGGCAGTGAAGGTTTTCACTTCATATTTCCTAACATGTCTCTGGACATGTTGGCACTGGTAAATAAGACTGGCATCACTTTCAGTTGACTATTAATATTTTATTCTCTTATTTTTGTATGAAAAAAGACACACATTGTCACGCATCTACCCAGATTCTTACAAAACCACAGTATATCTTGTTCTGTCCTCCTCTATATTAGGATACATATAATCCTTAAATTTGATGTTCAGGTTTTCACCTTATTTCTACTCAAAATGTCATAGCCATAGCGATATCCTATGTTCACTGTAGAAGGCAGAGGCAACTCTCTAGGGCTTTTTACTGTTTGCCATTTTAACCTGTATATTTCTGTATCCATATTTAAGTAGATCATTTAGATGGTTACCTGGGAGAATGAAGAGGTTTTGTTTCCGCAGAAAAACAGAATATGCCTCCATTTCTTTCCTAATTGTAAACATTATAAAAATAACAACAACAAAGATTTTGCTAAATGTTTTCCTGTTTTTTTTAAAAGTATGCTAAAGTTAATTTATTTTTATTTTTTCAATAGGAAAATATAATAAATGAAAATATGGAGTCTTGGGTATAATACAATGCAATTATAGACGTTTAGCAATCACCAGGTCTTACCATCAGGAATGATAGTGAAACCATTTAGAGCACACAGAAGCAACTGAAATACCACTGTCAATTCTGGATGAACATTCACATTCAAAAGCCATCTTCATATAACACTGCGCGCGTGCACGCACGCACGCGCGCGCGCGCACACACACACACACACACACACACACACACGCAGTTTTTCAATTTGTCACTATATTACACTGGTGGAGAGGTTTTTGACAGGAGCTTCTATCTAGCCCACACTGGCCTCAAAGTGATGATGCTCCTGCTTCAGCCCCCGAGTGCCAGGCTTATAGCTTTGAGCCACTACACTGGCACTACTGCTTGATTCTCATGTATTAGACTCACCTTGAATTCCTGGACTGAATCTTATCCTTTTTATGCATTGCAAGATTTAAGCTTCTACATTCATTACTTGTTTTGTAGGCTTTCTTGCTGGTTTTGTTACAGTGTAACACGTTACTCTTAGAATGAGTGAAATAGATTTTAAAATGGGAAATATTTCTCACTCTTCAGATTTCTCAAAGGGTTTGTGAGAATTTGCATTGTTCTATCCTTAAGCATTTTGTAGGTTTCATCTCCATATCTTCTGCTGTGAAGTTTTAAAAAAAATTCTTCATTCATTTTTAAATTGGATTTTCATTTCTTTCTGTGTTTGTGACAAGAACCTATTATTAAATGCTTAGGTTATTACTATGTTAGTGTGGGTTTTTTTTCCATCCTTCACATGTTTTTAAAAGGTAAAATATTCAAGTTTGGATCACTTGCAAGTTATTGATCTGATCTTTTACAGGTCCTGATTTTCACGCTAAGAACTCTCCATATAAATCAAGGGCAATGTCATTAACACCTACATTTTCTTATCAACTATTTATAACTGAGTTTTACATGAGTATCTGTAATAAATTTGTAGTTAATGTTTACATAGTACAGGTGGGTGGGTAACCATTTATTTTTAGTGTGGATACCCACTTGTTTCAATATCATTTATCAGAGCACTCTCACATCTTGTTTTCCCTTTAAGCTTTTGACAAAATTAATTTACCACATTTGTATAGCTTCTGTATTGACTGGGTTTTTATTTTTCTACTTCAAGGATGAATCTGCTTGTCCTATTAAAATCACACTGTTTGGAATAATCTACAGATTTGTGAAAGTCAAGTAACATTTATGGAGGACTGCACTAACTCTCCCCCATAATGGTATGAATAAGAACATATTACCAAAGAAACTTATTTTATCTTTTCTTGCATTGTTGGTCCACTTATAACACAATCTTTCATATTTTTATTTTTTCCCTTTGTTGTTTCTGGGTGTAGAATTCTAGGTTGGTATTATTCTCCTTCAATATCTTTAAAGTATTACTTGTTTACTTTTGTGGCTATTTCTTCTGTGAAATCTGCAATCATCCATCTTTTACTTCTTATGGAATTAGCCTTTTATTTCTGGCTACTTTTTAAGGCTTTCTCTGTCATCACAGGGTAATTTAAGACATTTGACTGGGCCTGACTTTGCTCTACTTGCTTTTGTGTTTTTAGCTTACATAGTTACCGTCATATTTGCATGAGTTGGCTGGTCTCTGTGGTCTGGGAGTTTACAATTTTTTAACAAATATAGAAAATATACCTCTGAAGAACACACTTCTAAGTATAACACAAGTAAAGAAGAAATTTGTGAGAAAATTAAACATAGTTTTAACCTGATCTTGGTTAAAACACAAGATACTTGAATTCGCAGGGTCCACTAACGAAGCGATAAGTGAGAAATTATATTATTGAATGCCTTCTAGAAAAGAAAACAGCTTAAAATAATCTAAAATTTTATTTTTAAAAATGGAAAGTGCGTGCAAATTATTCACAAAGCAAACCAAGAGGAGGATGTAATAAAAATCAATATAGAAAACAATGAAGTTTCCAATGAGCAGAGGTAACTGGAGATGGAAAGTTTTATGTATTCTTTAGGAATGTCATACAATATATTCTGATCATGTCCATTCCCCTTTCAGGTCCCTGCCCCCCCATCCTCCTCCCATCCCCCACCCTTCCCCAACCCACCCACCCCCATCCCCAGCCCTCCCCTCCCCTACCCCCCGCCTTCATGCTGCTAAAATAACCATGGAGTCCAGTTTGTGTTGGCCAAGTGAAACAACTAATAACAGAAATAATTAAATGACTAAAATTTAAAAATATTGCTGGTTCTAGTTTAAAGGGTTGTTAACGGGGATCTCATTATGAGAATTGATTTGGATTTATATCACTAATATTTGAAGCTTAGATATTAATTAAACCCCACCTAAAGAGATTTGTACATAAATTGTTGAGCATTTTCAGTGTTGCAGCCAGCCTTTCAGTTGGCTCCCAAAGATTCTCCGTCCTTGTAGTCAGGGCAGAACAGGCTGTCTCTACTCTGTGTGTTGAACTCACCGTATTTTATAACAGGGGTTGTCAAACTATGGCCCAGAGGTCAAATCTGTTTACCTAACTATTTTTTTTATGGCCTGAAAGCTAAGAATGGTTTAATCTTTTTATGGCTGCACTTCAAATGTTTATATCAGTACATACACATCTTCCCTAGAACATGTAGGCTCACAAAGCTAAAAAGTGTCTGTCATTTTTTTCCTTAAGTAAAAGTTTGTCATGTCCTGGTCTACAGTTACTCACAGCCCTAGACGGTCCAGTTTGACACATGAGATGGAGATTTTGTAAGAACCATCTAGCTTACATCCTTTTCCCTAATGTGTCTTCCCAATTTATCACCAGCTTAACAATTGGGCCATCTCTTGCTAGGGCCTGTCTACTCTCCATTTACCATTAGAGACAGAAATGAATTGTTAGGCAAGTAGTAAAGAATCCAGGTCCAAATACAAGCATCATGCATTAAGTTCTCTCTAGAAGATTCTGAGGCAGTCTGGGCTACCAGCATTTTGTAAGTACCCACAATTTTAAGTAGTAGGAAATCAAAATTCCTTCAGCAGAGAAAAATTAGAACCATAATAAAGCTTCAAGCATCTGATATGGAATTTGGAACTCTTGTCCATCAATGTTATTGTACTATGGACCAAAAAGGTGGAGCCTGTATACTTCCGAGTATTTGTGCATCATGTGTGGTCTGCTTTAGGGAGACTGTGATGTCAGATGGATAGTTCTCAGCTGATCACTGTCCCTCAAAGACTATCATTCCAAGTTTACCCAAAGTAATAGGCAAAATCATGATGCTGTGGGAAAGTTTGACACTGCCAGGTGATGATTATCTATGTTTCTATTATGCTACAACCAAAGCAGTTGGGACAGTTAAAGTCAAGAAGCTTGAAATAATGATTATCATTTGTTCATTACTGAGTGGTGAATTCAGTATATTTTTAACTGTACTTCTGAACTATACATCTATGCCCAAGATTTCCAAGCCACATGACATAAAGGTGTCCAAGAGTGTAAGTAGTGCCCAAGATCAGGATGAAAATCCAGAATTTAATGTTTTTAAAAAAATATATTTAAAAAAAATATATTTTTTATTAACTTATTCATATTACATCTCAATTGTTATCCTACCCCTTGTATCCTCCCATTTCTCCCTCCCTCCCATTTTCCCCTTACTCCCTTCCCCTATGACTGTGACTGAGGGGGACCTCCTCCCCTGTATAGCTCATAGGGTATCAAGTCTCTTCTTGGTAGGCTGCTAATGTTTTACATTTAAATCCTTCTTGTGGTGAAAATGTATGTGTTAACTCAGGAGGCAGTGTGGGTTTTCACTTTGGTCTCATAATTCTATATGGAAAAATATGCCAATGGACTCAGGCACTCATGAGCAGACTGGAAGGAGACTCCTACAGAGTCCCAGGTGGAAAAGGTAGCAGTCTCTGCAAAGGCGATGAGCACAAGCGTCAGAAGACTGGACAGAGTGGAGACAATTCATAAAGCCAAAAAGAGGTTCTGGTGAGTATGGTGTATGCAAAATGAATCTGGGTATCTGGACACACTGTGAATGCCCAGGGTGCTTATAGCAACTAATATTGTTAGAAATAATTATTTGTGCATATGTGTATCTTCCCAATCTGAGTGTGGGTGGGTACAACTGATCACTTCTGGATTTTGTCAGGGATGTACAGTATTTGATTTGATCAATTTGAAAATTAGGATGGACTTTACTACTAGTAATCTAATTAGCACTTTCATCCCATGAACTTATTAGTTAAATCGCTATTATTAAATTATAACAATCTTATTATAGAATATAAAGCCATAGTGCATCATCACCTCTTTAACTCTGAGGGCGTATACTTTCTCTTTATTGGTGTTCCAACATTTTATCTTTTCTTCTAGAATATCCAGTGTCAATTTATTTTGAGAGAAAGGTGAATTTTAGGAAGAAAATATTTTCAAAGTAAGGACACATAACCTGGATTTGTGTGGTGGGAATTCCCCTTGAGGTGCCCACTAGGCAGTGGGTGAAGGGGATGTAGGAGGAAGATTTTGACACATTTATGCAGCACAGTCTCAATTTAATGGGCCTTGTAGGCTCTCTATCCCTGTCGGTGGCTTCTAAATAAAACAGCCTCTAACTAGATTCTTTTTAGATTCTTTGCTAAACCCTCAAGCTCCATCTGTCATAAAAAATTATGTCCTTTAGAGAGATGCTAATATGTTTGTATTAGCCAAGCACCCAATTCTCTAATGTGATTTAATTGGAATAGACAGCCCTTGACTGACCGTGCTTGATTTATTCATTTTTAATTTTACCTTTGCGCAAATGAGATGCATTTAGGAGAAATTATACTTTAGGTTTGAGTTTTGATCTTTCCAGGGTTGTGGGTATGTGCTACCATCGTCTCTTTTAGTGCTGGGCAGCACTAGGCAGCCAACAGTGCCTTATCGATTTAGGATATTTTTGAGATATAATCTGATTTTAAGTCCAGCATCCTCTGAGCAGGCAACAAGCACCTGTCCTCCTAGTGGAGGATTTAAAAGGCAGGATCAGCAAACATTGTCCAGTAGTTTTGCTTCCCAGTCTCATGAAAGGAAAGTCAAACAATTTTGAGTGAGAAACTAAGTAAGATCCCGCCCCTTCAGTTGGGGTGAGATGCGATTGGAATCTCACCTCAGAGTTAGAATGGTCTATGTACTTATGCTGTTTTTTACCCAGATTCATATGCTGACCCCTGATGGGGTGTAAAGTTAGAAAGATAATTGGATCATGGGGGTGGAGCCCTCATGAGAGGGATTAGTGCCTTTTAAGAGTGAGGGAGTTTTCTGTCACAAAATGAGAATGGGTCACCTATAAGGAATAAAAAGGTCCTTCCAGACACAGACAATGCCAGTGACTTCCGTCTGGACTCTCCAGAACTGTGAAAATAAGCTTGCTTACAAGGTACCCAGGACATTTTTGCTACAGTAGCCTAAACAGGGTGAGGCATTTGGTCACTTGCTGTTGGGCAACATAAGGCCAGTTACATAACCTCTGTGAGCCTCAATTTCTTGTGCACAAAAAGATAATAATACCTTGAAGGATTGTTTCCAGTATTTACCTGGCATTCCAAAGGTGCCCAACAATGGCAAATTTTTTTTTTATTATTTTTGTTATAATGATTATTAATTATAACCATCAATCTCAAGTCAGCTTTCAGGCTTAAGGTCACATCTGCCCTGGGAGGTTTGTTTGTTAGTTTGAATTATTTCTCAGCACTGTCTGTTAAGGGACTCTAGTCTAGGAGAACTTGTAATAGCGAGGCCAATGTGTTGGTTGACCAAGGAGCAAGGTTACCTTCCCCTGACTTGCTCAGGAGTTTCCCAAAGAACTAGGAGAAAAGCCTCCTGTTTTAAATGCCTTTTGTGCTTTTCCTTGCTGAAAACTAATGGAAAATGGCCCGGTGGGGATTGCTGGCATTGGTGATGGGTGATGCCTTCCATTAGCACAGATAGGTGAAAGGTGACTGCAATTAGCTGTAATTAGCCACTGATCTTTTAGGACAACCAGAAAAATCTGTTACTTCTTCCCTAAAGACATTACAAGGGTGGTCTGAAAGGACAGAACGTTTTCCGTGGATAATCTTGGATCACGGAGTCCTTCAAAGGCAGCCATTGTACCATCGCAGGGCCTGGGTCTATTTTTGGCATATTTATTAAGATGTCTCACTGTCCCACGGGGGAAGAAAAGAGAACAAAGCATGAAGGAATTCCGCCAGTGATCGTGCTGCACTATCCGTAGAACAATGAAGCTAATTGAACTGAATGGCTTTGAGCCCCTCAGAAGTCACAAAGTGACGGGGTTTGCTTGACAGCTAGTGAGCGATTATTTCCCATCCCACTGATTAATTTGGTCAATTAGTGGCAAATAGGAATGTCACAAGTGGAAAGGGTAGTGGGAGTCATAAATGTAAGAGTAAAATTGAGGGCAGCCTTGTCACATAAAGGGTCCGCTGTGGCTAGCTCAGGCACTGATGGGGCCTTCCAGCAAATTCCCCATTCCATGTTTTCTTCCCTAGAGACCGAATCTTAAGTCAACCAGACCTTTGATGATATCCAAATGGACTTTTGGCACATTTTCTAATGAAAATATAAGAAGAAAGTTACTGTGGCATTTGAAACATTTCATTTCGAATTGGAACATTGAATCATATCACACAGGTCAGGTGAATGCAATTCTGAACAGCACAAATATGGATCATGCGTACCTACAGTGCCCAGCTGACCGCTGCTAATTCAGTGACACAAGCCCACTACATCTGATTCATGCCTCAAAGTGTGTGGTTCAAGACAACAGAAATATGTGGTTTCATCACTCAGGTGGCTCTAGACTGACATCAGTGCTTCAGCACGGATCTGTTCCTCCTGCAGGCTCTGAACAGGAGGCTGGTTCCTGTGCCTCTCTGCATTTCTATTGGTGGCCCACAACCCTTGGCACTCACTGGTATGTTGATGCTTCATGCTAATTCCTGCGTACATCTTGGTGTCCTGTTTGTGTGTCTTCTCCCTCCTCTCCCCTTCAAAAGACCATTCTCATCAAATTGGGTGGCCATCTTAAACCAGGATGATCTGATCTTGGTTCCTTAATGAACTGCATCTGTCCCACTTCCTAAATAAGATAAAATTCATAGTATCTGGATGGCAGATAGTTTAATTATTACATGTTAAACACTTATTGAATCTGTTCTGTGGCAATTTCATGTGTGTTTCAAGTGTGCTCTGATTACTGGAACTCCCACCTTCCCTTGGCTTCCATCCTTTTTATTAACCCTCCAGCTACTCAATTCTTTTTTTTTCCAGATCCATTGAGTTTAAGCAAGATCATCCGTATGGCCACAGGTGGGGAACTATCCATTAGAGATTAGTGGTATACAACTGAGTCCCCCAGAATCCATCAGCAGCAAATTCGTCAGCAAGGAGGGAGTGGTAGGGCCCCAGGGGATCCTCCATGATCTGTGACAGATTATTAATAGGCTCAGTCTTATGTAGGCCTGTTTCAGGGAGCTGTAGCTGTTGGAAAGTCCTGAGTGAGTTAGCTGTGGCATGCACAGAAGACAGCATTTTACACCCCCTTTCCCTATCTTCTGGTTTTAAAAAATATTTTTATTAGTTCGTTGAGGATTTTGTATAATGTGTTTTGACCATACGCACTCCCTGCCTCAACTCCTCCAAGATCCATACCCCCTTTTCCCCTTCCCTATCCATCCAACTTGTGTCCTCTGTTTTTCATATATACCCATTAGGTCCAATTTGTGCTGCCCATATATTGTTTGATGTATGGCCTTCCACTGTAGCATGACCAAGTTACTAGGGTCAATGCCCTTGAAGGAAATTCACTCTCCTTCTTTCAGTAACCATCAATTGCTAAGAGTTCCTTAGCTGGGCCTGAGGCACTGTGCCCATCTTCCTTCTCCATGCTGGACTTTGGCCTGGCTCGAACTTGCACAGGCTTTGTGCATGCTGTCAAAATTGCTGTGAGTTCATCTGTGTAGCTTCCCTGCTATGTCTGGAAGATTGTGTTTCCATGTAGTCAGCTGCTACCTCTTACTTTACACTCTGCCCTCTCTTCCACAAGGCTCCCTGAGACTTGGGAAGGACTGTGATATAGATGCCCCATTTAGAGGTGAGAATTCTGCAGTCGGATACTCTCTGTGCCTTGAGTTAGTTGTGGGTCTCCATGTCATTCACCATCTACTGCAAATAGAAGCTTCTCTGATGAGGGTTGAGCTATGTGTTACTCTGTGGGTATAATGATATCTCTAGAAGAGTCGGTTTAATACTTTGTGCATCTGGCAGAGTGATAGCAGTAGGTTCTCCCCTGTGATCTGTGGCCTGTTTAGCTACCAGTTCTTGGCCTGAAGTGGTGGCAAGTATGGTTTTCATCCTACAGAAAGAAACTTAAATCCGACCAGAAAGTGGCTGGTCATTGCCATGTTGTTTATAATATTATTGTTTCAGTGGGTATGCCTTTTCAGGGCAGCTGTTATTGTCAATTCCCAGATTCATAATTGGCTAAGTATCATCAAGTGCTTTTCACCCTCAGATAGTGTGTATGACATCTAGCACTGTGGAAGCTAGGCAGCAGGAATGAGACTTCCAGGTCAGTATCAGCTTTACATCTCCATGTTATATTAGCCAAGTATGTGGTGTCTTTAGCAATAGGGTCTTACTGTCAGGCTCTAGAGGATAGCCAAAAGCAATGGCAGTAGCTTGTAATATTTGGGCCTATATTAGACCTCACTAGCTAAAAATTCATAAAGTAGTTATCAATTCTCAATATTTTATTGAGAATAAATATTTCACTCACACACACACATGCACATGTGCATGCAAGCGTCAACAGTAGTAGATAGGCTTCTGTATGGCTTAAAAAAAAGATCTTTAATGTTCCTTATCCCCCTGCATCCTGTCCTCCTAGTTCCCACCTCAATTTAATCCCATTCTTTGATTCCCTTTTTAAGCCCCTGTACCAATGCATTCTATCTCCCGTCCCTTGAAAGATCCCTGTATCCCCAGCCCCTCACTAATTTCCTGACCTCTATGGGTATTTCAAATGAAGCACACATATCTGAGGATTCAAAGTTAACATCTACAAATGAGAGAAAACACATGATGTTTATCTTTCTGAGTCTGGGCTATCTTTCTCTGAATGATTATTTTCAGGCCCACCCATTTACTTGTGAATTTAATAATTTTATTTTTTCCTAATAGTTAACTAATATCCCATTCTGTAAATACATCATATACTCATTATCCATTCACCAGTTGATGCACATCTTGGCCGTTTCCATTCCTTGGCTACTGTAAATAAAGCAACAATAAACATGGATGAGCAGGTGTTTTTGTAGTAGAGTCCTTTGGGTGTCTGTCCAAGAGTAGTGTAGCTGGATGGTGCAATACACTTATTGATAGCTTTTTGATGTACCACATCACTGATTTCCATAGTGGTTGTGCTAGTTTGCTGTACCGCCAGCAGTGAATAAGTCCTGGACCTTTCCCCCAGCATTTGTCATCATTTTATTGGTGTCTGTGTTTGAATTGCTTGCTGTGTCTTCCACTTTGAAGTCTCTAATAAGTCTTTCAGGAAATATTACGTGTATCTTTTCCTCTCTCATGTCTTCTAGCACTTGTAGGGGCAGTGGTATACTTTCTCCACTTAGCATTATATTTATTCTTACATTATGTGAACTATGAAGCTGGATTAATCATTTATGAGTGACCAGTTCTTCAAAGATGTGATTTGAAATCACTGTGCTGCAGGAACTATGTTTTGTAAAGTTTTGGATATATTTACTACCTTCCCCTTCCTTAATTACTGAACACCATCGGGAGAAAGGTGGATTTTGTTTCTATAGTGTCTTGCCAGTGACTAAGAGATCTAACTAAATGCTTGAGTAGATGAGTGTATACAAGCAAAGGAAGAGACTGTTATGGACAGTTATTTTGGGACAGTCATATACTTTATATATTCATTAATGATTATCTTGATTTAATGGTTCTTTATATTTAATAATATAACTCATTCAATATTTTAAAATAGAACTAATCCAGCATTCTAATACAAGTGATATGTTAGAATCATATCTAGGTGGTTGAGAAAATACATATGAATGACCAACTCCTGGCATATCTTCAGAAATGATATCAACAGTTTACCTTCAGACAATTTAAAAATCAATCTCTTTCTGAGCATCCATAAAAAAGGGAGAACATTTAAAAGAGTACTGTTTGGGCCCTTCAGTGTTTTCTGACTGGACAGCATGACACAGATTATATATATATATGTATATATATATATATATATATATATATATATATATATATATATTACAGCAGTGTGTCTTACTGTCAACTCCCAATCTTTCCGTTCTGTCCTTGTGCAATGTAGTAGACAGACTGCAGCCCAGCCTGAGGACGTGTGCTGAGGTGACAAATGCAAGGGCACTCAAGGCATGCCTCAGGTTGACGCGTACTACCTAATTCAGGGTTTCATTATCATTAAAATACAGGGGCAGGAGGTAGTGAATAGGAAGAGGAAAAATAATTCATAGCACAGATGGTGTCGTGGGCTTTCATATGTCCTGTTTTATGCAGCAAGGCCAGCCTTCGACTGCAGCATCCTTCATGGCTACACACATTGACTTTGACATTTCACTTTGATGGATGCGTGGCCAGTGCTAGTGACTACACTCTTTTCCATCTATTTGGCTGAAACAAATAGTCATTTTTCCATTTTTATGTTCCATACTTTGTTAAGGGCATCTCTGCTGATGCCCATTTACCGAGGAAATTAGCTGAATAAGAAAGAAATCAGTTTTCACTCATGCGAAGCAATGAAATCATAATCTCAGAAATCTAAGACACATGTCCTACACGTCTCTCATCAAGAGGGTAACAGCCTTCTAAAATATGACGTGGCTCATTCACTGTTCTCAGAGTCCTCCAATTACATACCTGGAAATACTTACGACCTAAATCATGCTATGTATTAAAGGCAGATGAAGTGCCCCCCTCATGTAATGCACATTTTACAACATTTGTTTTCTAAAACATTTTAGAAAAGATTTCTTTGTTTTTATCTTACGACTGCCTGCTTGTATGTAAGTGTACCACACGCAAGTGGGACCCTCAGAGGTCAGAAGAGGGTATCAGGTCCCCCAGAGCTGTGTTTACACAAGGCTGTGAGCCACCATGTGGATTCTGTGACTGAATCCTGGCTCTCTCAAAGGTAGCAAGTGCTCTTAGCCACTGAACCATCTCTCTGTCCCCTAAGCATTTACTTATTCTTTTTAAAAATAATTTTGCTTTTTCCTCCTCTTCCTCCTTCTTCTGTATTAAAATACCTGCAAGGATATCTGAAAAAGCCATAAGAAATTATATACTATTAACAATTTGCTCTAAAAGCCTATAATATATATAATTCTGTGTATAAATATACATATATAGTTTGAATGAAAGTTTCTCATCTGAGTTGAAAGTGCTCCCTACAAAAGCCAAAGATGACTTGACAAAATCCTCAATATCAGAAACCCTCTTTTTAGCTATTTGTCAGGCTTGTCCAAGAGACTAATGTAGTGGATGTAAACATGTTTTTGTTTTGATCCTAACTGTGAGATGGGAAACAGACTTGTGATAGAACAGGTGATGTTTATCTACTAGAATAGGAACTGCCTCTTTCAGGGGCTTGGTCTATGCTAGCTAAAAAACACCCTACTATAGACTCTGAGAGGAGAACATATATACACACACACACATACCCAAAACAAGAGGCTGGCCTTTTGGTCTTGGCACCGTTTTCTATTGTTTGGCTGTTTATTGCTCCACTTCAAGACTCTCCTAGAGAGAACTGCTCCAGAGAATGCTCTGAGGTTCCAGGTTGCAGTTACTGTGGTTGCAGCCACCTTTGCTGAATTGCTGGTTTGCTGTTTAATGGGTCCACTGGAGTCCTGCTGACTACACCACTGGAATCGCTCCCAGGAACTGACTCTAAGGTCTACTTCTCTTGTTCCCATTAACCTCTTTTCTTTCCTATCTAGGATAGGTGAGTTGGAAGGGAGGTATAAGCATTAAAGAACCCCAAATAAAGTAGGTTTGGAATAGTTCGAAGCCTACAGGTGGCGCCCAATTTGGCACCCAAGCCTACAGACTAAAATGTCCTAAACCATTACAGGCTATTTCTTTGCCCTTGGTTGCTCCCCAGAGTCTCAAGATAAGTCCCTGTTGCTGAAGACACCATACACTTTAGACACAGGGCCTAGAGACCAGGGAGCTGGCACTGATCTGGATGACTCTTCTCTGAGGACTAGCTTTCATAGTATGGGAGAGCACCATGCAGGCATTCAAAGGAGGGAAGCAACCAATACTCTATGAAGCATAAGAATAACAACAATGACCAGCATGGGACAGTAAGTAATGCTAAGGGTGCAATAATGCTACACATGCCTCGGTGGTAACCACATCTTTCCAATTAGACTTAAAATCCACTTGGCAAGAGGGAAATGATGCCTGGTACTGGAAACTTAGCCAACTGGTGAATTCATAGATCTAGGAGGTGAACCTACAACTACCACTCTACTAAGCCAGGATAATCTCTGGCTATATTCTAAACACCTGTCTTTATACCCACAGATAAGTATAGGTCTCACCTCTCAGCAAAGAAGTATGTCTTTGCAACAACCAATGGAGGCCATTACAGAAAGCTACAAGTTATCAGAATATAAAGAACATATGATCACATGGTCGCCAGCCCTAACTGATACAGCAACAACACCATTCCTGTACCGGAGACTCAGGGATCATAGCCCAAGAAGGTGTGGAGAGACTGTAAACTTTTTAATCCTTAATAAACATCTTTGTATGTGTTAAAGACAAGATATAAAATGCTGGATGATGTATGTAAAAAGCAAACAAGTCACAAGATGGTTGTTGTTCATTGTCAGATTGACAATCTCCAGGCAAGGTATTTATTCTGCTTCGTCTTCAGGCCTCATCTATAAAACCATAACAATGAACCATTAGATACCGCTGCTCTCCCTGGCTTCTTTTCTATGTTGTTTTCATCTACCTCACTGAGTACTCATCAGAGACCTATGGGGAATTATCTATTATTTTAATGGCCAATTATTTTAGTACATAAGAAATGAAGGCCCTGACAGACTGCTGGTCACAGCACTGAACTGTGCACTGGAGCACTCTGGCCCGAGGGTTGGAATTTTTAAGGACTGTCCTGTACATTTTCAGGCAACTTTAGTGACTATGTTTTCACTGCTGAGTAGAAGCGGAAGTGGTATCTGGAAATTAGCAGATCATTGTGGCTGAAATGTGCCTCCCTGCCCAGAGTCTGTGGGAGGTGTTCATTCATACACCAAGCCAGGATGCATCTGTTTATGAACTCCCTTTGTGAAGCTCCTTCTTGAGATTCTTAGGCATCATCACAACCAAAAAGACCAAAATGGAACAACATAGTTGACCCTGTCTCTGCACTTTTGAAAAAGCTTCCATCTCTCCCTCTCCCTCCCTCCCTCCCTCCCTCCCTCCCTCCCCCCCTCTCTCTTTCTCTCTCTCCCTCTCATGTTTTGTTTGTTTGTTTTGCTTTGTTTCATTTTTCAAGACAGGGTCTCTCTGTGTAGCCTTGGCTGTCCTGGACTCACTGTTGTAGACCAGGCTGGCCTCAAACTCACAGCGATCCTCCTGCCTCTGCCTCTCGAGTGCTGGGATTAAAGGTGTGCACCACCACGCCTCCTCATTTCCATCTCTTAATGACTTGGAGGT
Source organism: Acomys percivali (assembly GCA_907169655.1). Classification (NCBI taxonomy): domain Eukaryota; kingdom Metazoa; phylum Chordata; class Mammalia; order Rodentia; family Muridae; genus Acomys; species Acomys percivali. Next base: position 93,839,365 of record OU015747.1, read on the forward strand.
GACTCAATCACAACAGCTGTCTTTTAGGGACACAGATCCTGGATTGCGTGGAAAATGTATGCGAGCCCCCACACCGACACATCGGAGGGATGACAGCATGCATTTGACGATGGACAGAGCTCACTTGCTCTGGAGCTAGAAGAATTATGCATCTGTCTACTAGTGATGATGGTTGGGTGTTGGGTGAAAATGTGGTTACTGAGAAACCATTAAAGTGACTGATAAAAAGCTACCCCAGCCCCACCCCCAGGAACAATTATACAAGCACCAGTGCTCCAAAGGGGGAGGTTTGTGGCACTTGGACTCAAAAGGACACAGCTTGAATCTGGGACCCATCATTTTATTGCCTTTTTTGACCTTGGGACAGCATTTCCTGTTCTGTCTACAAACTGTGTCTAGTAGTAGCTTATCTTAAAAGAATGTCTGGTAATTAGTATATGTTTTGTGTCATTTAGGCATAATTGTTACTGTCATGAAGAACTTATTCGATACATACTATTTATGAATATGTAGTTCTTCCTTTTCTGGTTTTCAATTTCATACTCATATTTTTTATTGCTACATCTACAAGTTTAAGGTAATATATTTTCCAATTTTTAATATTCTACTCAGAGACACGGTTTTAACAAACAACATATGGCCACGCAGAAGACAGAGTGAGATGGAACTGCTAGGGAAAGGATAATAGAAAGGAAACACACAGAGGAATTAGAATGTAATATTATGTTTTGGATTCTCCTCAGCCATAAGAGCCTGTGAGATTCTGCTGGGCCTTGGTGGTTACCACTTAGCTCTATAGATTGCTACTGTGAAGATGCCAGCCACACACACACACACACACAAAAAAAGTAGCTTTATGGGCCAGCCATGGCTAGTTATTTTGTCTCCTTCATTTGGTGAATTCATTAACTTTTTTTTTTTTTTTTTTTTTTTGGTTTTTTGTGACAGGGTCTCTCTGTGTAGCCTTGGCTGTCCTAGAATCACTTTGTAGACCAGGCTGGTCTCGAACTCACAGTGATCCGCCTGCCTCTGCCTCCCAAGTTCTGGGATTAAAGACGTGCACCACCACCGCCCGGCTTGAATTCATTAACTTTTAAGGAAAAAAAAAAAACCTCTCTCTTCCTTTGGAGTGTTTGAGGCTTTTAAGATTCAGCATGCTTAAAAATCCTTGCCCCCTGGAATTTATTATTTTTTTCCTCTTCTTCTTCTTCTTCTTCTTCTTCTTCTTCTTCTTCTTCTTTTTTTTTTTTTTTTTGGTTTGTTCCTTTGAGACAAGGTCTTTCTGTGTAGCCTTGGTTATCCTGGAGCTCACTCTGTAGATCAGGCTGGCTTCAAACTCAGAGATCTTCCTGCCTCTGCCTCCCAAGTGTTGGAACCAAAGGCATGTGCCACCACTGCCTGGCTCTGGAATTTACTATGATCACCCTTTAACAAACTATGTATAGTTGAAGGATTTGTCAGGGGTAAGTGGGACGGATGTGAATGATAAGGGGCTGTGTATCTACAGTGAAATGGTTGATTTTTTCCCTTTGTCTTTGGAGAGGCACTGTTGGGTCTGGGCACCACAGTAAAATGATCTGACTTATATATTTAAGAAAGTTGTCAGAAAAGACAAAGGGGTGAGTTATCACTGGTGTAGAAAAGCTAGTACTGGCCTTACATTATATCCAAAGTTGGGCATGGATGAGAGGAATAGCTGGGCCATGGGTTTGAATTTAGGGTCAACAGAACTTCCAAAGAGACTGGTTAGCATTTTGTGTGAAAGACAAAGATCCTTGATGGCATTAAGTGTTTTTCCCTGAGCAACTAGAGAGGGGGATTTTTTATTAGCCAAGATGTGGCATGCCATAGGCAGAACAGGAGCCGAGAGCTGCATATGTGGGGCTGGAGTGGGGCTGTGATATTTGAGCAGATACGATGGTTAAACATGAGTCAGGAGACGGAGAGATCTGCAACCTGCGTACATTTGGGTCCCATAACAAAGCCAGTTAATGACGTGAAAGGGATGAGTTGCCAAGGTGAATATGTAGAAAGAGATGACACAAAATTGTATTTATTTACGGGCCACATGCTGAAGAGAAGTCGACTGAGGAGGGAAGTGTAACAGGAAATGAAGAAGTAGAAGTAAGGAGCCAGTAGAAGAGGAGGGTGTGGCTGTGTGCACTAAAGCAGGCCTAGAGGACAATACAGGCGGTAAACTTTAAACCCCTACCCAGATCTAGCCAATGGACAGAACATTTTCCACACTTGAGTGGAGAGTGGGGTATGACTTTCTCACATACTCTGGTGCCTCACATTTGACCATGTCCCCTGGAAGGGGAGACCTGGTGGCACTCAGAGGAAGGACAGCAGGTTACCAAGAAGAGACTTGATACCCTATGAGCATATACAAGGGGAGGTAATCCCCCTCAGGAACAGTCATAGGGGAGGGGAATAAGGGGAAACTGGGAGGGAGGGAAGAATGGGAGGATACAAGGGATGGGATAGCCATTGAGATGTAACAAGAATAAATTAATTAAAAAAAAAAAAAAGCAGGCCTAGAATCCCGTAGAAGGAAGTGTTTTAAAGGTTTTTTTAATTTTTTAAAATTTGTTACTATGGTGAGTGTATTTGTGCGTGTGTGTGTGTGTGTGTGTGTGTGTGTGTGTGTGTGTGTGCATGTGCGTGTGTGTGCGCGCGTGTGTGCATGTGTGTACCACAAAGCATGTGTGGAAGTCAGAGAACAAACTCATGGAATCTGTACTCCCTTTCCACCTTTGCCTGGGTTTGGAGAGGTAATCACATGGTGCAAGGCTTATGCACATACCAAGCACCTTTACTTACTGAGCCATCTTTCTAGCTTTCATGTTTATATTTTTAAGGTTTTCCAGTGCAATTCTGTGAGTTTTGAATTCCCTTGTGTTTATAAAGTAAACTCATTATAGGAAATTACAAAATACATTAAAAGAGATAAAAAGGAAAACCTGTGAACTTGCCAGAAGCAGCCACTCCTTACAGTACAATATTTTGAGTGTTCAGTATCAAGCTGTGGTCAGATTTTCTATGCAACTGACAAGTCCTTTCTTTGCTCAATGTATTTTTGAAAATTATCAAATACCATGGTAACTGGATAACATGATAGTAATATTTTGTCATCTTCTATGGTAAGTTTCCTTCATAATACAGGAACGTCATTCCTTTTGTTGAGCTTTATATTTTCTACTGTACATATTATGAGTGAGTAATTCTGTATTAAATATCCTTTTTTCTAAAGTATACTTGCTTCACAACTGACTTGTAAGAGTATACATAATCAATTAAGTTGTGTGAGAACCTGTAAGAATCTCATGGAATAATACTAAATTTTCCTGGTGTCTTTTTGTTTTGTTTTGTTTTGTTTTTTTTGAGCCAGGGTTTCTTTGTGTAGCCTTGACTATCCTGGACTAACTTTGTAGACCAGGCTGGCCTCGAACTCACAGCAGTCTGCTTGCCTCTGCCTCCCAAGTGCTTGGATTAAAGGTGTGCGCCACCACTGCCCGGCAATTGTCCTGGTGTTTATGTATGTTTAGTTCCCTTGGAGGACCTCTCTTCCCAGCAGGAAGTTACTTCATCATACATGGCAGAACCACAAAGTTGCTTGCACATGCACGCATGTGTGTGTGTGTGTGCATATTGCATCCCTATGTGTATATGTGGGTATGTGTATGTGTGGAGTTCATGAGTAACCTTAAACTCTGGTCTTTCCCTCCCACTTTGTTTGAGACGAGATCACTGCTGTTTTTGTCCTGTAGTCCCCAGCTAGCTGGCCCATGGGCTTCTGGGATTCTCCTGTCTCTGTTTCTATTCTCTCTCTAAGAACACTGGAGTCACATGGCTTGCTCGAAGTGTCTGGCTTTAATGTGAGTTCTGGGGATGTGAACTCTAGTCTCCATATTTGCATGGTCATCCATTGTAGTCACTAATACAACTAGTCTGGGAACACATTATTAATTCCAAGGTCACAGGCACTGGGATCAGAGCCCTGCGGCCATTAGATGGGCTTGTGAAAAGTGCTGGGACTGTCCGTTAGTTGACATGACCACTTTCTAGCTCTCAGAAATTTATTTTACTTTCTCGATGCCCTATTCTCCTGTTGGAAAAATAAAAATACTATTTTTTTTCTGTGGAGGTTTGTTGAATTTAGTTTTTAGCTTCTTGGGCCAAGTTGTCTTGAGTTAGGTTTTAATTCTGATCTGGCTTTCTAGTCATAGACAGGTTTGTAAAAATGACTAAAATTTTGCATCTAGAAAGGGAGGAGCCTAACACAACCAATATCTTTTTATGAGTATTAAATGACCTAATACCTTCAAAACAGTACAGTGTCTTACATACAAGATTGCAGTAAAAAAAAAAAAAATCAAGCATTACTGCCATGTCCGCATGTTGTAAAGACTACAGGAACCATCAGTGGCTCTTGATGGTGGGAGAGGATGCAAAGTCATGGTGTGAGGGAAGCATGTCCAGGAGAACATCCCTGCCATCACAGTCAGAGCAGAGAGAATCATGGGAGAACGCGGGAGTCCTCTGAGAGCAGAGAGAATCATGGGAGAACCCGGGAGTCCTCTGGGACCTGCTTACTGCTGAGGCGCTATGAATTAACTTTCTAAGACTGAAGTAGTTCTCAAAGAAGTTATTATGACCTTCACTTTACAGGTGAGGGGGGGCTAGCCATACAGAGACCCACAACCACATAATGTACACCTTACAACATGCTCCCCCAGATGTGATGTCTCCATCAAATCCCCTCCCCTCAGAGCTCAGAGAACTCTGCAGAAGAGGAGGTGAGAGAGTCTGAGAGCCAGAGGGAATGGAGGGCACCAAGCGAACATGGCCTTCTAAACACAGCAGGACTATTGCACATATGACCTCACAGAGACTGTGGCAGCATGCTCAGGGCCTGCACAGGTCTAAGCCAGATGGGATCCCAGCATTGAGAGGAGTAGTGGACATGTGCATGGCCCCATGCCTAACCCATGAGCTATCTCTAACTGATATCCTCCGGCAGAAGAAAAATTAGATGTCTCACTGGGTATACAAGTCACACTTAGGGGCAGACCCCGTGCGCAGCAGTAGATGGCCAACACCAAGTGAATTCATTAGCAGTTTTGGGGGGCTTTTGCTTAATAATGATTTGCTTGTGCATGTTTTTACAAGTCTTTTATTTACATATTGTAGTTTCTGATTTTATGTTCTCTAATTAATTGATTAATTAATTAACTAATTACCTTTTTTTACATCCTGGTAGGAAACTCCTCTCCCTACTCTCCTCCGAACCCCTCCCTTTACCTCCCTTCCCCTCCCCCTGTGCTCCCTTCCTTCTTAGAGAGGAGGGGAGACCTCCCATGGGCATCAGCCTGCCTTGGCATATCAAGTAGGCATGGGTGTGTCTTCTTCTACTGAAGCTAGACAAAGCAGCCCAGTTAGGGGAAAGGGATCCAAAGGCAGGCAATAGAGTCAGAGGCAGACCCTGCTTCTGCTGTCAGAGGTCGCACATGAGGATCAAGCCACACATATGTTACGTATGCGTAGAGGGCCAAAGTCTGTCCCATGGATGCTCTCTGGTTGGTGGGTCAGTCTCTGTGAGCCCCTGTGAGTTCAGGTGAGTTGAGTAGTCCTTGACCTCTCTGAATCTTTTAATCCTTCCTCCCCCTCTTCCATAAGACTTTCCAAGCTCTACCTAATGTTTAGCTGTGGGTCTCTGCATCTGTTTTAATCAGCTGCTGGGTGAAGCCTCTCAGATGACTCTTATGCTAGCCTCTTGTCTGCAAGAATAGCAGAGTATTATTATTAGTGTCAGTGGTGGGCTCTCTCTTATGGCATGCTACTCAAATTGGATCAATCATTGATTGGCTGGGTTGAAGGTTTTGTGTGTGGGTTGGTGTCTCCTTCCCTCCATTGGAAGTCCTGCCTGGCTAACGAGTTGGCCTCTTCAGGCTCCATCTCTCCCTGCTGCTAGGAGTCTCAGCTAGGGTTACCACCATAGACTGCTGGCAGCCCCCCATGCCAGATGTGCCCCCCCATGAGATTTCAGTTCTTTCTCCCAGCCTTTACCCATGCCTGATCCCCACGCCCTGTTCCCTCTCCACCTCTCTCTCACCCAGTTCCCTCACTCCACCTACTTCAAATGTCTATTTTATTTCCTTTTCTGAGTGTGATTTAAGCATCCTCACTTGGCCCTCATTGTTACTTAGCTTCTTTGGGTCTGTGGATTATAGGATGGCTATCCTCTACTTTATAGCTAATATCCATTTATAAGTGTGTACATAGCATGTGTGGATTTCTGGGTCTGGGTTACATCATTCAGGATGGTCTTTTCTAGTTCTATCCATTTGCCTGCAAATTTCAAGACATCATTATTTTTAATAGCTGAGTAGTGTTTCATTGTGTAAATGTTGATTTTATGTTTTTATGGGTTTTTTACATACACCAGTGTGTGTCTCCACATCTGTGTGTATTCCTTGTGCTTTGATTCTTTTTGTTTGTTTGTTTTGTCTCATTCGGTTTTGGTTGTTTTTATTTTATCTTACTTTATTTATTTATATTTTAGATGCTTGTTTGGTTTCTAATGGGAGTGTATGGATTTGGGTGGGTGGGAAGATGGGCAGGATCTGGGGGGAGCCAGGGGAGTGGAAACTAATCAAAATATATGGAATATATAGAAAAATATCTATTCTCAATAAAAGCCGGGGAAAGTGTACATAGTTTCATGGTGATGAGGAATAGCTGTATTTGAATCTATGTTGACATTCTGTCATACTTTTTTAGGGGAATAAATAGAGTATTTTTTAAAAGATTTATCTATTTTTAAATTTTATGTGCATTTATGTTTTGCCTGCATGTATATCTGTGTGTATATCTAACCCTGGAGGGCAGAAGAGGGCACTGGACCACCTGGAACTGGAGTTAAAGATAGTTGTAAGCTTATATGTAGGTGCTGGGTACTTAACCTAGGTCCTCTAAAACAGCAGCCAGTGTCCTGAACCACCTCTTTAGCTGTCCCCCTGCCGAGAATTATTTTAAAGGCATATAATCAAACATAATTTATAAAACACTTGTTGTCACTCTGCATCATTCATCTAACAAGTTGCAATGCCAATCAAAGCAATGCTTAGGTTTTAAGCAAAGGTATTTCCCAATAAACTTTAGTTGAAAGAATGAATGGAACAATTAGATTTTGATATTATTCCCATTTTTTTCTTTCTTAGAATAGGAACACATGGGGATGCAAACATGCCAGCAGTTTTTTAATTTAACCTTTAAATAAGGATAGCAGAACTCTGGCTTGCAAGTCTCTATTATTTGAAAGTCTTTATTACCGTGCCCCAAGGGTCCTTAATTGTAGTGGCTGCCCCACCTGCCTTCTGGAAGCATCTCCTGTTGGAGCTGAGTGTTTATTCTGCAATATGGAATGCCATCTGACTGGGAAGTCTAGGCCTGGCACTGCTGGATGTGAGAAAGCCTGGGAGGATGCTGGGTAAATATCTAGAGATGGTTTTTCCAGGTCATACAACAGATATTTGGGATAATATACCAATACAAAATAATTCTTTAAAGCAGTTGTCCTCTCAAATGAGCTCTATCCCTCATTCTCATGCACATACATAGATGCTCATGTCGTCTACACTTTGGTCTTCTGGTCCATGTGAAGTAACATCATGTTGTGGTTGTCATTTGTGTTCCTGATGTTTTAAGATATTTTATATACTGTTGTCAGCTCTGCATATCTTACTTATGTAATGTCTTACGCTGGGTTTACTTGCCTACTTTCCATAGGATTTCAAATTATTCTTTTCTTAGAGTTATTTATGTATCTTGGAAAGGTTTTTTTTTTTTTTGCTAGATAACATATTGACAATATTGTTTTCTCATAATCTGTGGCTTGTGTATTAGTAAAAGTCATATAATATATGTATATACACACACAGAGACACTCACACACACATACGTGTAATTTTGTTGTTGGGTTGATTAATATGTTTTGGCTAGCATATAAAATAACAGGTTTTATTCTGACATTTTAGCACATATACGTTCTTATAACTTTGCTACCCTTCCCTCCGTTCTTCCCTCGTGGCTCCTGCTTGCCTCTGGCTTATTCCCTCCCTTCCCAGCAGAGAGTCCCTGTTGCTTTCATGGAGCATGTATCCTCCTTTCCTCCGTTTCTCCCTCTCTTAAAATCTCTCCCTTCCCTCTCATGAAATTTTTTTTTTTTTTTAGTTTTAAAAACTAAACAACACCCCCCACACACATTTATACACACTTAAATATAGTAGTCTGTGCATGAGAAAAAAATCTTTGTTATTCTGAGTCTCATTTCAGGTAACATTATGGTTTCTGGTTTCATCGATTTTTCTGAAAAATTAACAGTACACCCTTGCCAGCAAAAATATATAGATATTCTCTCTTTATTTATGCCACTCCATTAGACCCTTTTCTGTTGCAGTGACAGGCAGCATGATGGCGTCTCACACCTTTGCCCCTCTGTGTTGGGATGTACATCGTCTGAGTAGCCTGTCTGTCCACATCCCTGCTTACTCCACGACTGAGTAGGTCACAGGATAACTATCGCAGGCTGGGCACATGTACTTGGGTGACTCTTACACAGTCTACATTACTTTAGGCTAACACTACATCACAAAGCCTTTAGCACTGGCCTTGTTTCACCACAAACACAGTGCTGTTTCATCTCCAGTCACCACGGGAAGGATGAGGGTAGTATAGTGAGATGATTTGAGATTTCACCTTATGGAACTTTTTTTTTTAACAGTATGCTGTCACTAATTATCTAATGTTAGATAATGTTTATCTATTGCTATGATCATGTGATCTCTACTATAGACATGAATGTGCAGGAAAAATATAATACAAAGTATATATAGAGTTTAATATATTTCAGATTCAGTGTGGGGATTTCTGAGAATGTATCCTGACAGATAGGATGGAGGCTGCTGTCCATGACCTCAGGAACCCTCAGAAGGGTTACCAAAAATATTCAAGTGTCCTAAAAACAAGAATGTATTTGATTTATCTGATTACCAGTTGAACGCTGATGGGATGACAAGTTGTAAAATACCAAGAGTCGTTTTTAGTAAACTAGCAAAACATGTCCTTGAGTTTGTAGGCCACTGTTCACTTAAAATATGAGACCAAGTAAAGCTGAATATTTCAATTCAGAGGAGAAGTAATATCTATTTTAAACAATTTAATTTTCCCCAGTTTTCAGCCTTAAGAGTTGAAAAGCTATCTTATGTTTTTGCACATCTTTTTTGATGGGAAAACAATGTGTATTCAATACATTTTGACTATTTCTTTGAGCTGCTTTTGAAAAATTAAGTGTTGTATATCAGCCCTGGATGGTAATATTGATTTCACAAACTATAAATAGCAAGTCTGCCTGCTGGAAACATTTTCCCTCTTACTTATGTTTCATAATCACTAGTTAACTGTGGCAAAACACCTTTAAAATATTTGTAAGGGGGAATTGACTGGATGGGTGAGAAATAGTTTGCATCTCTAAGGATCTTCGCACCTAATAAAGCTGCACCACTGAAAGAGCAGGAGTGTACAGAGCGATTTTGTTCCTTCCCTAAAGATTCTTTAAAATTACACAGATCACACACATGAATATTATTCATCTCTCACGGTTTGTCTTCTCTCTATAGGTTCTCTGCCCTCCCTCCCCTGTTCTCCCTAGGTCTGAGCCCCACCCTCACTGTGACAAGCTGGGGTCCTAAGACAGGGGTAGGCTTCTGGGAGGATGTGGGGGGGTGACTCTAGCTGAGACTCCTAGTAGTGGGGGATATGGAGACTGGAGAGGACAGCCTCTAATTAGACAGGACTCCTAGTAGGGGGATGGGAACACCAACCTGCCCACCAGAACCTGGACTAAAACTTACCCTGCTTACAAGATATGCAGGGATAAAGAAGAAGCAGAGATTGAGGGAATGTCCAACCAATGCCTTGTGTAACCTGAGGCCCATCCCATGGGAAAGAGCCAATCCCTGGCACTATTAACCGTACTGTGCTATGCGTGCAGACAGGAGCCTAGCACAGCTGTCCTCTGAGTGGCTCCACCCAGTAGCAGTTTGAAACAGATGCGGAGACTCACAGCCAAACATTGAGTGAAGCGTAGGAGTCTAGTGGAAAAGTGGGAGAGTGATAAAAGGGCCCAGAGGTGACGAGAGCTCCACAAGAAGACCAACACAGCTGACTAACCAGGGCCCTGAGGGGTCTGTGGAGACTGAAGCACCAACCAAGGACCAAGTCCTGGCAGGGCTGAGTCGACAGGCCATAGAGGAAGAGGACCTGCTCAACAATCCTGATGTGACTTGATGAGTTGGGATGGGTGGGTACAAGTACAAGGGGGTGGGGGGTTCCCCATCTCTGCGAAGCAGGGTGGTGGGAATGGGGAACAAGAGAGGGAGGATGGGACCAGGAGGAGAGGAGGGAGGGGCTACAATCGGGATGTAAAGTGAATAAGTAAACTAATTAATTAAAAAAAGGAAACCATTCATCTTCCGGTTTTTTAAAAAATTATTACAAAGATGAACTAGATGTAAAAAAAAAAAAAAATCAGTGGATACATAGTACTTTTAGATCCACATTAATGAACCAGAAGAAATAGAAGAGAACCTCAGCTTTTATGTATTAGGGTTTTTTTTTAAATGTAGATGATTTCTAGCAAATCAGAAATCATGATAAAAAACAGAGAGGTTCTTTGTTGTTAAATGAAACATCAAAATATAAGCCGAGAAAAATATAAACTATTATATTAAATATATAAAACTTAAATAATTATACTTAATATAAAATATGTATTAAATATTAATATATAATACTTAATATTAAACTTTAAAATATAATATTGTATTAGGTATTGGCCTCTATCTCCATCACTGGGATGATGGAGACAAAAGGACCCTGAATTAGAGGCCAGCCTAGGCTGCAGAGCAAGTTCAAAGCTAGCCCAAGTTACATAGCAAAACCCTGTTTCAAAACACCAAGCTCAGTGGTAAAGAGTTTGCCTTGTGCCTGTCAAGCCCTGGGTTCAGTCTACATCACTGAAAACAGTAATGCAATACCGTTTGTTCATAACTGTTGTGGACTGAACAATTGCTTTCTCTAATCCGTACAGTGTACTATGCTTTCCGGCTCAAGCAAGACAGGAGACAAATAGCTTGGAAAACCATTATGAGAAAGCAGAGTAAACAAGAGGAGGAAGTTACAAAGTTATTTTTTTCCCTACAAAATGCTTCTCCTCTTTGTGCTTGAGATTGTTTTACTCCTTTGGGCAAAGCTGGCCTAGAACATACCACGTAGTCAAGGTGGGTCTTGAATTCATAAGATCTCTTAAGCCTCACTCTCCAAAGGATGGGATTTACAGGGACGGCCCATCATGCAGCATTGTTTGTTTGTCTTTACAGTCCTGGGGATTGAACCAGGCACCCCAGTACTGAGCTACATCTAGTTAAATTGTTTGGTTTTATTCATCTTCAGCACTGTTAGAGCTCTGATCTTTGTAAAGACCACGGGAATAGTACACATGGACAGCAGGGGCTTTTCTCAATTAGCCTCTTCCTGCATCTGCTTGCTCTTGCTGTCTTAGTGCCACGAAACAGGACTGAAGTGAAGTTGAGTAAAAGAACTAAGTATCAGCATTTCTTCAAGCTGTTGGCTCAATTAGATCATCTGGCTGCAAGGCTACAGGTTTAAGGCAAGCACAGGCCCAGTGGGTCCTCTTAGCTGATACAAGTGAGCAGATGCCTTTGCCTTTAGGGTTTTCAGAGACAAAATATACTCAATGAATAACAAAGAAACCACCACTGGACTTACCACAATTCTATTAATATGCTCACTGTATAAGATGTTCAGACGAAAGTTTAAAACTGTATCGTCTAAAATGAGGACCACTGGCCAGATGTAGTTATTTAAATATAATTAAGGTGAAATCAAATGTAATCAAATAAATATGAGTTTAATGTGATTACATTGAAATTCTTGTTCCTTAGGCACACTAGCCATGTTTCAGGTGACTACTAACAATCACGTGTGTCTGGTAAATGCCATGTTGAAGAGCAAAGCACAGTACATGTCTACTGCCCAGAACGTTTTCTTGACAGCTTTGCTTCGGGGTACAAAATGTGACCGACTTTCTACACACAGAAAGCTATATTCCCTTTAATATTCTAAACCTACCCACCAGCATAACAGATTTATTTCAGAGACTTTCTCTCTGCTTCAGAGAGCATAGGATTTCTTTTTTGCTTAAGTTTGAAGCAAAAACACATATTTTAATCTGCACAAGAAATGATACCTCAGCAACTTCTGAGTGAAAGCAAATGTTGCCAGGAGGGGTTCCTCTAGGATCCACCCCCCCCCCCCCCCCCCCCCCCCCCCCCCCCCCCCGCCAGAAACATCAGCTTTCACATGGTGTTAAAGATTGCTTTGGTTGGCTGACTCCAGACTATTCCCTTGAGGCTCTCCCCTCCCCTTGCAGGGACATCTGAAGGACTCCTGTGATCAGGATTTCAGGTGGTCTCAGGTCATTTTCCAGAGTGCATGGAGAACCAAAC
>OU015747.1:93851964-93870290 GCA_907169655.1 Acomys percivali
AGAGAGAGAGAGAGAGAGAGAGAGAGAGAGAGAGAGAGAGAGAGAGACAGAGACAGAGACAGAGACAGAGACAGAGAGACAGAGACAGAGAGAGACAGAGAGAGAGACAGAGAGAAAGCGCTAGTGCAGGGCAGGGACGGAAATGCATTATATTAGGTCGACATGGAGTGTATGTGAGTGCCTGTACCACATGATTCTTTTAGCTACAAAATACGTAAAAGGTGTAGGGGAAGACAGGCTTGGTGTTGCTTTGTTTTGTTTTAAAGCTGTTAAGAGTGAACCACAGACATTAGTTTTCTTTACCCTTCAGCAAACTTGGGAGCTTCCCACAAGAATTGGAGGAAGGAGAAGAACTGGGAAGGGAATTGCTTCCAGTGTCTTGCCTTGATCTCCCCCAGATTTGGAATGAGTGGCTGTCTGCTTTTGAAATCAGACATGTATGACATATATTCGAGAGGGTGAAGGACTCTGACCTTAAAAGGAGCAGTCCACATTGTGGCAAATGTCAACCTGGCCATAGAATCTGGGGACAGGCTGCTTCAGGCTGCTGGAGCAGGAGAGATGTTGGCCATTGCCGGTGTCAGTTTCCATCTAGCCAAGCAGCCATCACTCTTATGCTAGCCCATGGCCAGTCCTGCATAGTGAGAAGTGGTGTTGCTTTGAGCTAAGCACCTTGGCCTGAAGCTAGAGGCATTAACCATTACGTTGCCTTAGCTGGGGGTCTGTTCCATCTGTCTCTTCTCCCATAAAGCAAGGCTAATAAAATCCATCCTATCACTGCTCTGAGGAAAAGTTAAGATTGTGTTTCTAGAAGTCATGGCACATTGTGCACTCTGGACCACTGGTAGCGCCTATGGATGTCATGAACCAATGGGCATCTTTCTTAGGTGGTTCCCAGGCTCTCAATGTCTCCTATACCCAAATAAAAGTTGCCTGCCATGTCCTACTTTCTCTGGGCTTCTCCCTTCAGCTTTGTGGAATCATATATAGACTGGTACAAAAGGTGTCTCATTCCTGGGGCTTCCCTTTGTGTGTATACTCTCTGAGGACTGAGGATGTAAGTCTTGTTTTCATATAGATTCTTTCTTTCTGTGCTTTCATGATATGGCATTAAAATCAAGGAGGAACTAGGAGAGGACTCCAAAGGTAGAAGAAAGGCGGAGGTTGTAGAGGAACAAGAGCCATAGGCTGGAGTTAGGGACCAGTCTGAAGCAAAGGTAAGGAGTGTCTGTGGATGCCAGCAGGCGCAGAGAGAGAGAGAGAGAGAGAGGAAGGGGAGACTAAAATGAAGAAAGGATAAACATTTTGGAATCTAAGACTATTGGACATGACTGCTGTTTACCACTCTGTGTGTGTGTGTGTGTGTGTGTGTGTGTGTGTCCCAGTCACGTCTTCACTGGGGTTTGCAACCGAACAAGTTCTGACTTACTTACCTGCACAAATGTGTGTACGGAGGATGTGCTTGCTGCCTGGTACCCTGGTACCTCATCTGTGGTTGTAGCCACTCACACTGATGAGAGGCCTCACTATCTAATGCATCATAAGATTTGCAGTGTTTCACACCAGAAGGCAAATACTCCTTTTGGATAGTACTTGTAATCAAACCGTGAGACCGGTTCCCACATCTTGTGTGTAGCATGGGTGAGAGGGGAAGGCTCGGGGCCAAGGCTTTTCGACTGTGGGAAGTTGTGCCGGGAGACACACAGCTGGAGGGAAAAGCTGCTTGCTTTCTGGCTACCTCAAGGGTTGCTCCCTATAACCGGCTAACTGAGAATATAGTTTTCCATTGGTTCAACATCTGTTGTTTATGTGCAGGGGGTGGTGCTCAAGGCCTGGCAAGCAGAGCTGTGCCTTTTTATGTATGAGGCATTTCTGCTGCTCTATTTGATGGCTTAGAATTGTGGGGAACTCAAGGGGGATCATGCCAATGCATTTCAAGTGCCCCAAGCATTGAAAACAATGTATGGTCGGTCTCCTTCCCCTCTTGGAGTCAAAAATAAGTACAATGCCAAATTACATGGGAAGGTGGTACAATCCAGGGACTTGTTTTTTTAAACTATTAATTACTTTAATATTTGCAACTGAAATATCAAATGGATACCTTAAAAGAGTTTTGGGAGCCCTAGGCAGCAGTTTTCACTCTAAGTATGTGTTATTACTGATCTCATGACACATATATATATTATATATATTATGCAATATATTATATAAAATATATCCCATTTAAATATTATATGTATGATATATAATAGGTAAACATATTAAAATAAAAAATAAATAAATGCATTTATATATTATATAATTTATATATTTTTATACAATATATTATATATGTAAATATATAATTGACAATAGCTAGAGAAAGCAGGTGTTGAAGAAGGCAACCTCCTCTGAACAATGTGTGTGACCTCAGTAGTTGACAGCTAGGTGAAGTCATTATGATTCCAATGATTCCAAAACTCTTCTGGATAACCTGGACAGCTTATACTTTTGCTTATCTGGTAGCACAAGGACATGTTGACTTATGCCAGTCTGCAAGCTGATCCCCAATAAGAACATTTTTGGTGGCACCAGAGTTCATGTGCCCCATATTTGACCATGTCCCCTGGATGGGGAGGCCTGGTGGCACTCAGAAGAAGGATAGCAGGCTACCAGAAGAGACTTGATACCCTATGAGCATATACAAGGGGAGGAGGTCCCCCTTAGTCACAATCATAGTGGAGAGGAGTAAGGGGAAAATGGGAGGGAGGAATGGGAGGATATAAGGGATGGGATGACAATTGAGATGTAATATGAATAAATTAATAAAATATATTATTTTTAAAAAGGACATTTTTTGAAAGTCATCTGCCCTGGTAACACATGAAGAGAGCTGTAAATTATGTGCACTTTTAATTTTCCTTCTACCTCTATTACATGAGTTCTGAAGTTGTTAAAATAACATCTCTCCAAGCAATAAAGCCATTACTGTATTGCTATGGCGTGCAGTAGTTACAGCACAAATTACTGACATTTGCAGTGTCCCCTCCACAGGGAACATAATCCTTTCATTTGCATAGTTGTGGGACATAACAGCAGAGTCCTGTAAAACTTCCTTCACAGTTAACAGAGCCTTTTTGGAGACAGGATTTCTTGACACCAAAGATGAAAGCTTCCTTACCAGTTTATAATCATGGTTTTATTTTATTATTTGATTTTTTTTTCAGGGGATAAAAGGGAGAGGTCTCATTGGCACCGTAAAAAACATACCATAAAAACAATTTCTTTTCACTGAGTGCTTATTCTTTATGGGCCTGGATATGTGTAGCTTCTTCTGTAAAATCCACCAAGAAGTACTTTTGATTTTTCCCTGACTGTCAAAAGTACTGGTTGAATCCTCCCTAGATTGTGAATTGTTAGGATGATTTTACCCTCTTTTATATGAGCAACACTAAAGATAGTGATTATGACACATAATAGATGCTCAGTTAAGCTCCCTTGACCAATCTATTAATTGAATGAATGCATGATTAAATGAATGATTGAGAGCACCAATGTGGCATAAGCACAGTTCACTGAACCAAGTTTTCTTGGCACGAGTGATCTAAACTAGGGGACCTAGAAGAGCTCCAGGAATTTTAACTCCCAAGTATTTGTCAACAGTCACTTGTAGCTTTAGATCAGCGCCCCAGAGGCATCATCTGAAGGACTTCAGAAAACGTGTCAGAACACCCTGGAAGGACACTTTATGGGTCTGCCCTTCCTGCAAGTGAGATGACAAAGAAATAGAAAGCTTTCTGCACAGCCTTCCAAGACTTCCTTGAAAGGGAAGATTCTCAAAGGTACTAACATGGAGGCAAAGCCACCGTCTTCTAATTTCTTAAAAATGTTTTTGGGCAAAAAAGAAGAAAGAAAGGAAGGAAGAAAGGAAAGAAAGAAAGAAAAGAAAGAAAGAGGGAAGGAGGAAGGAAGGAAGGAAAGAAGGAAGGAAGGAAGGAAGGAAGGAAAATGCAGATGTATAGCCGGTCCGTTAATCCTGCGGTAGCTCTCCGTTAGCTGCCCCACTGCACTGTGACTCCGCAACACGTGAACACTGCCCATTTTGCGCCAGAGCTGGTAGAAGGCGGCACAGCGACGCTTTGGACAGATCTGTAGCTTCCAACACCCAATTAACTGAGCTCTTCGGGCAAAGCCAGTTGCAGTTTCTACTTCACACCTTGGTACGTTAATAACATTAATTTCACTCAGCCTTTGTAATCAGCGAGTAGCACCTACAGACACTTATTTGAAGACGTCTGGGGGCCCACAGAAGAAGGAACGTAGTAATAATACTTCTTCTAAAGGAGTCTGCTCCGCGGAGAAGGTAGAGATTGAAGAGTAATAATTACACCTGAAATGTTAATAACTGGATGGCTTTTCTGAATCCTTATAAGTATTTACATTTAAAAAGATAAAATTGCTTGAAATTTAGATGAAGAATAAGAGTAGTTTCAGTGAAAAAAAAAAAAAAAGCGGGCAATTTTCTTTTTTGTTGTTGATGTTACTGCCCTGGTTCCCTCAGCAACTGGATTCTTTGTGAGCCTGGAAGCTGAAGGGACCCATTATTATGCAAAGCACCCTGGAACAAATGGCGATGTAGATCTCATAGGGAGGGAATTTCTTAAAAAAAAAAAAAAAAAGTGTAGTAGAAGGAAAGGAGAAAGAGAGGAAGAGTGAAAGTGTTTGGGGTTTTCAGCAGGAGTCCTCCTGGCTGTGTTGTCAGCCTGGTTCTGCGGCTGAGTGTCCACAGCAGGAAGAGAGAGAAGTGACATAAACCCTGGATCTCAGGTTAGCCTATTAGATTAGAACTTTTATTAATTTTAGGCATTTTTAGCTTTACAAAAATCACATAGTAAATATTGTCTGCAAAGCTTGGGATAGAGAGAATAGAGAAAAACTATGAGTGAATTTTTAAAAAAAAAATTAAAAATAAGTGAAGGTTTTGTGCTCCCTCCCTCCCTCCCTCGCTCCCTCCCTCCCTCCGTCCCTCCCTCCCTTTCTCTCCCTCCCCCTCCCTTCTCTCTAGTTCTCGTTCTTTTGTTTCCCCACAATTTAAAGCAGCTAGATCTTTACATTCAGTATTAAGGGACAGAGATGGTGTTGGCGCACTGATAAAGCACAGAGAACTTCAGGTCTGGACTACTTATTACGTCCCTCTGCAGATTTGCTCTAGGCATGGGTGGGAGTTGGGCCTGTCTGAACATGGGCAGCAAATTCACCATGCGTGTTGCAGCTTAGATTTACACCTATGGACTCACGAAAGAGAGGCTCCTGGAGGACCACTGCCTCTTACTCTCCTCCCCAGAGCCCAGCTACTCCTGCCTCCTTCCTAGGTTTGTCCCATGCCTCCTTGCGACAGATGAGAGCCTGGCGAAGAGGGAAGAGAGCTGCATTGTGGGTATGCAAGCCTCCAATTCTGTAAGGAGAAGGTTTCAAAGTGTCTGATGGTGTTACTCCAGTGGCATTTGTGGCAGTCTTGGAGAAGAGAACAAAATGGCCAAGAAGAAGGTAGAGAAAGACCAACAAACATTTCACGAACATTCTATTCACACAGAATAATAAAGTTGGCTGGTACTTCTCAGGTCTGTCCTTTTGTGTTCCCTGTTGTTCATGGTACACCCACCTTCAGCCTGAAAATTTGAAGCAAGTGACAGAAATCACCTTGTTTCATCAATCTGAACTTCAGTATCTCTTTGCAAGAACTCACTTATTAATATAAAGAAAAAACAACTAACGCCCAAATCAAGAATTTCTTCCTATGCCAAATAACCAAGAACAACCAAGAATCATGTAAGACATTAGTTTGTCATTAATTTGCATATGGATTTATTTCATATTTTACTTGAATAAGTATAAATAATTAGTATGAGAAAGGCAGGATAGAGGCTTGGTTCCATTCACTTGTTTTCAATGTAAGATAATATATACATTAGCATTATACATACTACATGCTATATATACAATTGAATTGTATGTAATTAGCATCTGAGAGTGACTCATTAGACTGCTGCTTTGTTTACATTGTAATAAATTCACAGAAACAAACATGCTAATATGTTTCAGTGCAGTGCTGCTATTATTTTTACTGATGAGCAAATTAAATAATTTTTGCTAGTGAAAACCACTTCAATTTGTCTCCTGAGGACTTTCGAAACTAATTGAATACTTTTGGATTGATTTAAGGTTATCTTGACATACAAGATACTTATATTGCCTTAGCCTTTCAAACACTGGGATTAAAGACAGCTGCAATCATGCCTAGCTCCATCTTATTTATTTGCTTATTTATTTATAATAGAATGTATTTGTAGAACAGTTTATATTAAGAGGAAAGTAGTGAAGATACATAGAGAGTTCTTGTAGGCTCCTTCCTCCGACAACTATTTTTTAAAATTAATACCATGCACCAATGTCACATTTCTTATAATTAATATCGCTATGATATGATAAACATCTATAGAGCTTATTGTTTCTTTGTGTAGCTTTCTTTTTAGGTTTTAATAAGCAAGCAATGTCTGTGGTTCTTCATTGTGGTAGCATACAGAGTGTTCACCGCACTAAGCAGCCCATGTGCTCACCTATTCTTTCATCCTTCTATCTACCAGGCCTGTGGAAACTACTCTTTCTCTTCTAGCAGCTAATAACTAGTTGCTAAGAGCTCCTCAGCTAGAGCTTCTCGTAAGCTCCCCTACTCATGAAGGGATTGTGTTGGGTTGGTTTTACGTAAGTCTTGTTCATGCAGTCATAGCTGCTGTGAGTTTGTGTATATCATAGCCCTGTCATGTTCAGCAAATATGGTTTCACTGCAGACCCTTGCTACTTCTGAATCTAATAATTGGTCTGTTCTCTTTCTTGATTATCCTTCAGAATTTGACGGTTAATGTTCTGTAGCTGAAAACACCATATGCACAAAGGACATGGAGGACTCGAGTTCATATGGATATGGAAGTTTCATCCCTATTGACTAGCTTTTATAGTGTTGGAAGGTTATGTGAGTACTATTGGGGGAAAGTAACAAACAATCATACCTTGTGAGTTACAATAATGACTGGCCTCGCAGAATATATGTCCATTGGGGCAATGATGGAATGAATGTTATGGGAATAGCCAACTACTTTTTGCTCGGATTCAAAGACCATTCCACTAGATAGAACTCATGCCTAGGTGTTGTTAACTGGGACCCATGGCTGCCTAGGTCATAGGCCCTAGGGAAGATCCCAATACTATTATCTTGCTAAATGAACATAATAATAAGCTGCGCCCAAGTTCTCATCTGTATACACATGGATTAGTCTATCTCTCAGATCTCATCAGAGAAGTCACTTTTTGAAGTAGATGGTGATTTATGCAGAGACCTACAACTGCAAATAATAAAAGGGCATGGAATGCTCTGTTATAAATGAAACATCTACCTTATCGCATCCCCTCCCCACAAAGCAATTCCCCCTACCCCTTTCTCTTTTGTAAATTTTCTTTAGGAAATTTCTTTATATGTGTGTGTGTGTGTGTGTGTGTGTATGTGTGTGTGTGTGTGTGTATTCAAATGTGGAGGCCAAAGAACAACCTCTCTTGTGATTCTTCAGGCATGAATCTGCTTTTTGTTATTTTTAAAAATGATTTTAACTTTTATTTATCTATATATGTGCTCTGGTGGGTGGCAGTATGCGCGCTTGAGTGACAGTGTCACGGATGCCTGAAGAGGATTCCCTGGAGCTGGATTACCTGCTTACAACAGGTAGTTGTGAGTTGCCTGGCACAGGTGCTGGGAACTGAGCTCTGTTCTTCTGAAAGGGCAGTATATACTCCTAATCATGGAGCCATTCTCTAGCCCCATTAATTCTTCTTTTTAGAGAGAGGGTCTCTCAGTGGCTTAGGACTTGTCAAGTGTGGTATTACAACTTTGTAACAAGCCCCAGAGATTAGTACTTCCATGCCTCTTCAGTGCATGGCTTATGTGATATGCTGTTGGGCTCCACACTTTGGACTTATCTTTCACCTAACTTCTTCCTCTCCTACACATGGCCATTGATTGATATGCTTTGTACCTATATTTCTCTGCTCCTTCCTTCCTTCCTTCCTTCCTTCCTTCCTTCCTTCCTTCTTTCCTTCCTTCCTTCCTTCCTTCCATTCTTTCTTTCTTTTTTCTTCTTTTTAAACTTTTTTTATTTTTGAAATTTTTTTTCTGAAATTTTAATTACATATTTCTACACATACATTTATACATACATATAAATGTATGTATTACACATATTTACATACATGTGCACACTAAATGTATTACATATATGTACAATAAGCTACCCACAGCAAGAAGAACCATGAAACAATCAGGAATTATATATATGTTATACTCAGAGTGTTTTGGCTATTTGTATTTGGCAGCCTTGATGAAAACATCTTTCTTGTCTTAGTGAGTCTAAATTGTAAATGTAAATCAATAACTACCATATCTTATCATTATCAACTAAAAACATCTATTTATACCTAAAAGTATCCTAACCCCTAAACAACTACTAAACTATTTGGCCTTCAACCCCATCAGAGACTTGAGAAAGAATAAAATTAATTACCTGAGTATATATGGAGTATAGGTTATTAGCTTCCCAAATGAGAAGAAGACAGAGACAGTTTATTGCCTGAACAGCCACCCCAAATTCTCCATAATGTTAGAGAACCATCTTAAGCCTTCTGGCCCAATATATCTGACAGACATATTTGTAAGGCAGAAACTATTGAGGACTTGCTTACCCTGTCTTGGCAGAGTGTGGTCATCGACTCTGCCTGCATCCAAGCTTGCCCTTTTTAAGGCAGAATTCTGTCTGTGGTAGAAGCAAGGACATTTTTCCCAGTGGCTTGTTTGCCACATTTGAAGCCATCTCCATAAGGAGGTTCTTTGATGCTCATCATCTTCTTCGAGGTAGGCTGGGTGTTGCCAGGACTTAACCTGTCTCATTGTAAATATATCTTTGAAATAATAAAACATCTTTAAATGTCATATTCTATATATCTCAGAGGTTTTTGAAGACCTTATCTAAGGATTTTACCTTATCTTTGTATAGAATCATATCTATCTCTTATACCTAGGATGTATAGTCTTGTTGTAAAAATAGAATGATAATTGGTATGACCATGATTTGATCAACTATTAACTTACTTATCCTAAATAGCCTGCAATAGCACTTTGAAAGTATTGGAAGTAAGCCTTGTATTATAATTGAGTTGTATGGGTACAACACCACATATTAGAATAGATATATATATATAATGTGTGTGAAAAATAATATTAAATTTGAATTCTATACTTCTGTATCTAAAATTAAACTTATTTTGCATCAATATACAAAATTCTATGCCACTGAATTAAAAATAACCTGTGAGTAACAATAAAGGTATTAAGTTGCAGAGTATATTCATTAATCTACTTTTTGTACTATCATCCCTATATATTTCTATATTCCCTCTTCTTTCCTTTTCAACCCCTGTCTTCAAACATAAGAATGAAAAATAAAGGAAAGGAGAAACATCCCTGAATCCAACCTTGTTTTTTTTCTCCAAATAGGACCAATAATAACTTGTAACCAACTCCCAATTAAAATAAACTTCTATCACACAAGAAAGCAACCAAAAACCTACCAAACTCCCCTTATGGGAATTGGGGCATCATTCTCTTAACTTTTCTTCCTGCTGATTTGGGACAAATAATACCTTTCAGGGGCCCAAATAAAATTGGGGAAGTGGCTAAACAAGGTAGGAATAGCATTTGTGGTCCAGTTTCTAAATGTTAAGAAATTCCAGGCTTAATTAGAGTCCTGTGTAGGACAGTTCTTTTTGAGATGGCAGGGTTCTATGTATCTGCTCCAGATCCAGATGGGCTAGGCCAGTAAACAGCTGGGGGGTGCCTGTCTGCTCTGTGTCTTAGCTATGTTAGTCCATTAAGCTGCAGGTGAACACAGAGAGATCTGAGCCCAAAGCAGCTCATGGGGTGGCAGCTATGGTAGAGTGTGGCCCATGCAGGTCTGTTCAGCTGTCTGCTCTGTGTCCTAGCTGCGTCAGGCCAGTAGGCTTCAGGTGGGTAGAGAGAGAGCCAAGCCCGAAGCTGCTGCCAGGATGGCAGCTAATGTGGATTGTGACCCACATAGGCTTCAGCTTTGCCTGTATGTTCTGTGTCACAGATGGACCAGGCTGGTAAGCAGCCGGGGTGGTGGGTGGCTGAGAGAGATCAGCACCCAAAGCTGCTATGGTACTCCACAGGCCTTTTCGAGATGGCAGGACACTGCCTATCTCTCTGGGACCTAGAGGGGCCAGGCAGGTGAGCAGCTGTATGGCAGAGAGAGATCCGAGCCTGAAGCTGCTCGCGGAGTGGCAGTTAATGTGTACTGTGGCTGGCACTAGGACTCAGCTCTGCCTGCATCCCAGATGAGGTAAGCAGCATGCAGGCTAAGAGAGCCTAAAACTGTGCGGGCATCTCACACTCTTTCTCAAGATGGCAGCTAATGGGGTTGTCCCTCAGGACTTTTTTGTGGGTTAGCTGGGTGGCCAGGGCTTAGACCCACCCATGCTCCACACAATGTGGATCCCTTCCACCTGGGAATCAGCAGTACTGGTGTTTTGTAGCTTTCAATTTGGTCTTTAGGTCGCTGTACAGCCTGGTTGTCCTACTGATCAGAAGCTGTGTGTGTGTGAGATCATCACTGCCATCTTGGATCTCTTTGAAATTGTATTTTAATTACAACCTTTCTTCATTTCTCTTCCTCTTCCCAAATCCTCCCATACACTCCTCGGCACTTTCCTCCAGATTCATGGCCTCCTTTTATTATCAATTGTAATTGCATACATAAATGTATTTGTACACACATGTTTCCTTAAATATCTATTGAGTCCATATAATGTTACTTGTATACATGTTTTCAGGGTTGACTGACACTGGACAACCAATTGATGTGGTCTTTACAAGAAGGGGCCACATCTCCTGCTTCTACCTTTACTCAGTTGCTTATGGATTTTTGTGAAGAGTTGAGGCCTCATGTGACTCCCACACACACAATTTATTTTTTTGTTTAATTCCCAAATTTTATTTTTTGAATCTTAAGGAATATTCTTTTTAAATTATTTTATTTTTGTACATATACTTTTATATTATTACATATATATACAATAGATTACCTATGGCAAGAAGAACCATGACACAATCAGGAATTATATAAATGTTACATTCTTAGTGTTTTGGCTATTTGTATTTGACAGCCTTGAAGAAAACATCTTTCCTATCTTGGTGCATCTAAATTTCTGCATGTAAATCAATCTCCATCACACATTGTCATTATTAACTTAGAACACCTATCTAGACCTAAAAACATCTTAAACCCTAAACAATTAAGCTTCCTTGTAAAACTAAGCTACCTGGTCTTCAACTCCCTCAGAGACTTGAAAAGGAGTAAACTTGATTATCTGAGTATGCAGGGAGTACAGGTTAGTAGCTTTCCAAATGAAATGATAACAGAGAAAGTTTTCTACCTGAATAGTCACCCAAAACTCTCTATAACGTTGGAGCATCTTCTTCAGCCTTCTGGCCCAATATATCTGACAGACACATTTGTGAGACAGGAATTATTGAGGACTTGCTTAGCCTGTCTTGGTAGAGTTTGGCTGTCGACTCTGCCTGCATCCAAGCTTGCCCTTTTTGTAGGCAGAATTCTGTCTGTGGTAGAAATGAGGACCTTTTGCTTAGTGGGTAATTTGCCACATTTGAAGCCATCTCCATAAGGAGGTTCTTTGAAGCTCATCATCTTCTTTGAGGTAGGCTAAGTGTTGCCAGGAGTTAACCTGTCTTATTATCAATGAATCTTTAAAGCAATAAAAAACTTTTAAAATCCATATTCTGCATATCTTTGAGGTTTTTGAAGACTTTCGTCTTTCTATAGACTCACATCTATCTGCTGTACCTAAGATGTATATTTTTGACACACACAATTTTTTATGTGGATTCTAAGGATCAGACTCAGGTCCTCATTCTTGAAAGGTATGCACTTGACTAACAGCGTTGTCCCCAGCCTCAGTTGATAATTTTTATAATAAATAGGTGTTGTATATTGTTGAGTTCTTTTTTGCATATCATCACATTTGTTTTCTTCCACAGTTTACTGATATGATTTTCACCCACTTTTGTATTCCTGAAATGATTTTTCTTTGTTATACTCTATAATTCCTTTTAAATATTGTTTAGTTAGATGTAACTATTTGTTGTGAATTATTATGTCAATTGGCCTATTGCTTTCCTTTTATGTATCTTTGTCTGGTTTTGTTAGTTGGCAATGCTGGCTATATATAATAAGGTAGAACCCAGCCATAACTAGTTTCAATGTAGTTTATAACTGCCATTCTTTTGTTGTTTTATTTTACTTGATGCTATCTTCTTAAATCATAAACTTTCCAGATATAGGGGGATACTTCTAGAAGCCATCAGATATTCATTCAGAAAGTATACAAAAAGAGCAAATGCTTTTTCTCCAATTCTAAAAGATTTGCTCTTTGGAAAAGATCTGATTGCCTAGACTGAGTTGTCTACACATGCTAATACAATCACTAAGACAAAGGAATGACGTATTTGGTTAGAATTGGAGTGATGGTGCTGTTCTGAGGGGTTGTGGGCATCTGCCCCAGGGAACATAACTGGAGAGAGTAGAGGGATTCGGAGTAGTTCCTAATGTTTCTAGATGCAAGCCTAAGCTTTTAGTAAGTAAGTAAAAATGATGAATTTGATACTAGCAATGAAATCATACATGAAAATTTTGCCTCTTGCCATGCTCAGAACCAGTAGTATGTGAATGTCAATGGTGAAGGAAAATGCATACTGCTTGACTGCATCCAGGTCTAAATGCTGTCAACTGCAGTGTAGGTTAAAAGATTTTTGTAGTCAGATGACGGTAATGCACTCCTATAATCCCAGACAGGCAGATAGCTGTGAGTTTGAGGCCAGCCTGGTCTACAGAGCTGGTTCCAGGACAGCTGGGACTACATAGTGAGACTCTGTCTTGAAAAACAAAACAGCTACAACAAAGATTTTTGGAAGTCGCAGAAGGCACACATCTCAAGGGGACATAGCAAGTTTGCTTGTAAATGCTAATTGTTATTAGTACAAATGGACATTATTTATTGACATTATTACCTCTTTAAAATAGAGGTAAATGAGTTTTTTTTTTTTAAGGGAAACTTTAATTTTATTTTGAAGGTAATACAAAGGAGGTCAATGAGTTTTGACAAATGTAATTAACATTTAAATGTAAACTCAGGTGGAGCAATTTTGTAGGATTCCATTGGTGGTCTTATTTTATTCAGTCCCAATAAAATGAGCTCCCTACTTTAGTGATTTCCATCATCGTAGATTAGCTTTGCTGAAGGAATCAAGTTAAGCCCTGAGTAAATATGTGTTGTTGGCAAGGGTGTGGTCATGTCAAGGACTCCAATACCTTAAGGAGTCCCACATGACTTTCAAAGCCTTCCCCAAGTGAGCCTCATGGAGTTGGCAAATCCTTCCTCAGTGCAAATGTCTGAGTGCAAATGTTGACAGTGTGTGCAGAAAATGCCCACCATAGCTTTCTGGTTCCCGAATACTGCTTCCTTACAGGACTAGTCCTACAGAGATGAGATAAACCTGCCTCCAGTTCTGCCGTGTGCAATACCCCTGCCTCCCTGTTCAATCAGATATAATTAGCATGCTAAGCTTCTGGAATTCTGGGGACTCTTCATCAGAGAGCCCAGCTCACCTGAGCCCTGATTCTCTGTGCCTCTGTATGTGTCTTTCGTTGCTCCCTCATTGCCCCAGACAGGTCAGGTCCCAGAGCCATGCAGAGGGAGGAATTTTGCCAATCCCTGGGCTTCACATAGTAAAATGAATTGCTTTGTGTTTATTCACTTAATATGATGGTTTGGAGACTTTTTTTTTGTCTTCTGTGTCAGTCTTTCATTCATTTACTTGCACTACTGTAGTGTCTGTTTGTCCATTTTTCTACAGCTGCACCCTCAAGTTGTTTCCATTATTGGATTTTCAACCATTTCTACACGTTTTTTCTGTGAATGCATGTCTGCATCCCCCCCCTCCCCCCGCCAGAAGACAGATTGCTAGAGCTTGTGAATTTTTAGTTTTATAGCAACTGGTTGTGTGTGTTTTCAAAATGATTGTTCTCCTACTAAAAATATATGAAATTTTAGTTGCTCCACAAATACCAATATTGTTTTTTATTTATTTACGTTATTCTAGAGATCAAACCAAAGTTTTGTGCTTGCCAGGCAAATCTTAGGAGATAGGCTATGTGTGAACAAGCCCAGTGCTAATATTTATTGTCAGTTGTTTTAAATTTAGCTATTCTAATGGCTGTGAAGTTTCCCTCAGTGTGGTTTTAATTTGCATTCCTTGCAACTAATATTGTAACAGCTATCAGACACTTAGCAGCCCAGAAATCTTTTTTTTTTAAGTAAATTTCCTGATCTTTTGACTCCTCATGGGCTATTTATTTTTGGAATTACTTCTTTTGGAGATAGTTGTGTGTGTTTTATTTTCTGATGATAAATTCTTCAGAGCTTCATTAATTAAAACATGTCTTTGACTTACATTTGTTATTTAAATTTTTGAGATCCTTCTGGGATTAGAGAATATGTCATCATACCTCGCTTCATTTTTATTTTTATTTTTAAAAGATTTCCTAGTTGAGCATAGACTATTTTCTATGCTATGAATGTTATTGTTCCTCTAAAATTCATATGTTGAAATGAAATTGAAAGGAATTAGGAGAGTACTTGGAAATATGACCTTTGGGAGTAACCAGCTCATGACAGTGGAGCCCTTATGAGATCAGCACCCATATAGGGAAAGGGTGGAGTCCTGGTTTATACTCTTCCTTCCATGTGAGAATTCAAGCTGGTCTGCAATATTGAGGAGACCTCACCGTACCTGAAACATGCCAGTACTTTAATCCCTAATCTTCAGCTTCCAGAACTGTGGAAAATAAATTGTTGTGGTCATTTGGTCTACGGTGTTACAGTGGCTGAGTCCTTCCCTCCCTTCATCTCTCTTCTCTCCCATCAGTCTTCCTTCCTCTCTCTGTGGTTCTCCTTCCTTCCTGGAAGCTAACGTCTCAGTGTTTTCTAGCTTACATTTGTCTAATGAGACCTTGGAGGTCATTTTATCATGATTTATTTGAGAGTGATATGCCACCTTTATTTAAATTATCTCAAGGCTTACTTTTTTTTTGTTATATTTAGAAACTTGATTGTAGTGTGCCATTCTCTCAAGACTTACTTTTTTGTGTTATATTTAGAAACTTGATTGTAGTGTGCCTAGATGAACTTATTCTGATTTTAACAGTTTAGAGGTTATTGCTTTTGCACTTCCTGCTTGGATGGGAGGGTGTCCTGGAACTTAGGAGGCCAGGAACTATGTAGCTCCAAGGAAAGAAGGTGTCCCAATGGAAGGGCATCCTGAGGCATGGGTGCCCAGGAACCACACAACTCTGAGGTGGGACATTGTCTCAATGGATGGACATCCTGAGACGCAAGATCCCAGGAACCAGACAGCTCTGAGAGGATGCCTCCTCAGTAGAGGCATTACAGCTCCCAGGGGAGGGTATGCCCAGCTGAGCTGAGGCACTCGGGAGCCTCCGTCCCACTGCATTTCTTCACTTCTTCTCTTCATTGCTTCTTGGCTTCTTCTGATGAAAGAGTCTCCCCAGGCAACAAATATCATAAAAGAGATTTATTGGGAGAGCCCAGGGTATGGAGGGACAAATCCAGGGTTGGCTGCCCCTGTTCCCAGGGGAGGACAGCAGGAAATGGAGCCTATGGGGACCATTCCAGATTTAAAACACAACCCCATGTTTTATTTATATAATTGCTAATTATATTAATTGAGTTATTTGTTGACTTTCTTGTAGCTATGTTTT
Source organism: Acomys percivali (assembly GCA_907169655.1). Lineage (NCBI taxonomy): Eukaryota > Metazoa > Chordata > Mammalia > Rodentia > Muridae > Acomys > Acomys percivali. The sequence continues at coordinate 93,867,918 of OU015747.1, forward strand.
TTTTTCTTTTGACTTCGGGTCACACTGAAGTTTATAAGCTTTAGATATTGCACTTAGATAAAATGAAAGTGAAGATGAATACACATTTGTTCTGTTATTCATTTCATAAGCATATGCGAGCCCCTTCCTCTGTCAGGAGCTCAGGGTGAAGGTAGGATATGCTATAAGTTCTTAAAGGAATGAACATGACTTGCAATTGCATTAGACTCAGCATCTATCTGGCCCAGGCTTCATTCCTTCAGAACAGCATCCATCTATTTTTGAACAAGATAGTACTTGAGTTGTATATCAGTTTCTGATATTTCTCTTTTTATTCATTTCTAGTTTCAGCCTCAGTTGATCTTTACATCCCTACTGTGGATACCAAGTTCAAACAGGGAAAGGATAGCCTGGAGACAGAGAGATTAACGGTTGGGCCACAGTGTTGGGTAGGATAGGAATAGTGAGACACTAAATTAAGAGGCCGAGGACCAGAGTGGAGATGACTCACCCTCTGGAGCCAGCCTGGCTGCGTTCATATGTGCATGAGCATGTGTGAGAAGATATCATTGCCTCGCTGGATAATAGCGGGGTTGCTTGTCATAGAGCTAGTAGGAGAATAGCATGAGGTAATATTTTTGCTTCTTTTTCCCAGACAGGATTTCTCTGTGTAGCCCTGGGTATCCTGTAACTCATACTGTAGACCAGCTGGCCTCAAACTCACAAAGATACACCATCTTCTGCCTTCAGAGTGCTGGGATTAAAGGTATGCATCACTACCACCACCTGGCTAGGTAATATTATTCAAAGTGTTTAGAACAATTCCTGCCATAATGTAATTGTTAGGTCACCTTAAAAATAATGAATCAGTAGGTGTGAAAGGACGACATCATTTGGAAGGGCAGTTTTAGAATTGACTTTTTGAATAGGGCTGTGGCTTTAAGTACTTTGGCTTGCTAAGTAGGTTATGATGCCATGATGCAAAAAGGAAACAGGGGATCCATGGTTTAGAGGAAAATAAATAGGGTTAGCAAATGTACTTTTGGATTTTTTTGTTTCCATTTGAAATCAGTTCTAGAAAACCAGAGTTGGAGAAATTTGATGTGACAATAATTGACATAACAAAATCCACAGGAGTTGGGTAGCAGTAATCCCCATGTGAACAGCATCTTGGTTTGGTCTGAGTTAATAGAGAGGTGATGTTTATGTTGCACTCAGCAGGAGCTGGACCACATTCTAAGGTGCAGTGTTAAATTCTGGACCCCATGTGAAGTCAGGAATTTATGCTCTGGACTATAGCCAGGGGAAAATTACAAAGATGGTGAAGAAATCGTTACAGTTGTATGTGTACTGAATACTGAAAGAAGTCCTGAAATCATTTCATCTATAGGTTATTACATATAGTGCTTGTATGTGCCATTTATATAGAATAGTACACTTTGTGTTGTAGTCTAATTGACTGCCTTCATGTCTACCTCTCGTAGTATAATATCGAGCCTCTCCTATCTGCTTAGCATCATAATAGGGACTTTCACACAAATTGTGTTGTCCAATACCCACAGTAATTATGTGGAGAGAATCATACATAAATAATCATGGGATGGGCTTCTGTCTAAGTGCCCAAATATAAGACATATGACACCCCAGAACTGACCTTGACAAAGCCACCTGAAAGTGATAGGTCACATGGGCTTCATAAGTTATGAATCTACAGAGACACACATTGCAATAAAAATAAAGTTGGGTAATTTCAGAGGCATAGGGAAGGGAACTAGTGTACAGATCTTTCAGCATGGCCTTCAGCTATTTCTGCACCATCTAAGAAGCTGGGCATTGTGATCTGAAGGGTGCTTCCTGCTACCTTAACCCGATGTTATTAAATTCCAAGTTCTTTCACTGCCTGTGTGTTATTTCCATATTTATCATACAGCCTTCTAATATCTGGCAAGCTTATCTATGCACAAAAAAGCATCAATAATATAATTTTTATTTTGTCCTTGCTTGGCAATAATTCCTTTCCTGGAAAATAAAGAAAATGACTTCTGATTCAGTTGTGGCTTTTCTTCTAGCTCAACGGCAGGAGAGTAGGTATACAGTGTATGGTTGTCACATATTTCTGTGTGTGAAGGTATTCCTTACTGTGAATCAGTGAGTTAGCTTTCTGATGTCTGGATTGTCTTGTAAATGTTTCCGGACTGTGAATCAGGTGTCAATGTCTGATCCCCTTTTAATACAGTAGGAATTACTTATGGGGTCCAAGACTAAAGATAGGCCAACATGTACCTTTAGAATGAGTGTCTCTTTTAAAATTCTTTGTTGGCTGCATATCTATCACATGCCTATTATCTATCTATCTATCTATCTATCTATCTATCTATCTATCTATCTATCTAT
>OU015747.1:93871605-93914105 GCA_907169655.1 Acomys percivali
CTTCTTCTTCTTCTTCTTCTTCTTCTTCTTCTTCTTCTTCTTCTTCTCCTCCTCCTCCTCCTCCTCCTCCTCCTCCTCCTCTTCTTCCTCCTTTTCCTCCTCCTTCCTTCCTTCTCTCCTTCTTCCTTTTCCTCTCTTTCTCCTCCTTCTTCTTTAATGCTGGTATACTTTATTAGGAATTTTCGGAATTATGATAAATTCCACAAGAAAGTTACCTCGAAGTCCTTGAGATATTTGAGTGCTTATTTAATTTGAAAGATGATAAAATAACTAAATGCTTATTTATAAGGATGATCTTTTGATATTCTAACTATTTATTTTAAAATTCCTATGAATTAAATAATTCTTTTTCATTTCTTCAATAGTATATACTGTTACATATAAACACTATACTCATATATTTGTTATGTACATTTTCCCCTTTTTCCTATACAACATATCCTGATTATAGCTTGCTCTCCCTTCAGTCATCCCAATTGTTACCCACCTTCACTCCTCTCTGGATCAACTCCCTTTCTGTCTTTCATTAGAAAAGAACAGGCTTCTAAGAGATATCCAAACATGACAAAATAAAACATAAGATGAAAGAAAAGCCATCACATCAAAATTGGACATGGTAACACACACACACACACACACACACACACACACACACACACACACACATATATATATATACACCATATAAATATACATCATATACACATACATATGCATATACTTCATATACACATACACATACATATACATGCCTGTAGAGGACCTGATGTGGACCTTTGTAGGCCCTGTGTTTGCTGCTTCAGTCTCTGAGCTCATATGAGCTTTGCTTAGTTGACTCAGAGGGCCTTCTTCTCCTGGCATCCCTCATCTCTTCTTGCTCTTTCTGTCTCTTCTTCCACAGGATTTCTGAGCTCTGAGAGGTGGGGTTTGGTGGAGACCTCCAATTTACACTCTCATTCCACATATTGTCTGCCTGTGGGTCTCTGCATCTGTTCCCATTTGCTGTCGAAACAAGCCTCTCTGATGATGATTGTATAGGCACTGATCTATGAGTATAGCAGAGTATCATTAGGGATCTTTTTATTTCTTTTCAGGCCAGTAGTGTTTGTTTTTAACCTAGGTCTCTGGGATATGTAGTCTCTGGTTCTTGTTACCCAAGCATTATTGGTTGTGGGTTCCTTCTTATGGAGTGAGCCGTAGATCAAACTAGATACTGGTCGGCTACTCTCCACACATTATGTGCCACCATTATCCTAGCATATTTTGCAGGCATGACAGATTGTAGGTCTGAGACTGGGTTGTTGTCCAGGTTTCTCTTTTAGAAGCCTGCAGAATACCTTCTGGCACCAAAGAGGTGAGAACATAGGGGCAAAGGCTGCACACAGGTACCAGCTCAATTTCTCCATATTCAATAAGTTGTTTGGATGTTGTCCTTAGCAAAGAAACTCTACTGTCAGTTTGTAGAGAGCAGTTTTCTGTCTTAGCAACAGCCTGGGTTGTTTGGGGATTTCCATGGGATGCCCTTGACCAACAACTGAATTGAATGTACCTTAGTTCCACCACTGGGACCCTCATCTGGCTACAAGAGATGGCCAGTTGAGACTCTGCATCTCCCATTACTATGAGTCCTCATTAGGATCACCCTTATAGATTCCAGAAAGTTTCCACTGTCTTAGGTTTCCACCTGCCCCACAAAAAATGCCCTCTAATTCTAGCTGTCTCTTCCTACACTCTCTCCTTCCACCATAACCTTTCCTGTATCTTATCTCTCCCTTCCTCCTGTACCCAATGTCTTCCAGCCTGCATATTCTATTTCCCTTCCCAGGAAGATCCATCATTACCCCCTGCCAGACTCCTCCTCTTTACTTAACCTTTCTGGGTCTATGGATTGTAGCTTGGCTTCATTTATTTGCTTATAAATTTCATGATGCTATTTTTTTAAACATTTGAATAATACTAAATTGTGTAAATGTACCACATTTTCTTTATCCATTCTTCTGTTGAGGACATCTAGGTTGTTTTCAGTTTCTGGATGTTATAAATGAAGCTGCAATAAGCATGGTTGAGTAAGTGTCCCTGTGGTAGGATGGAGTGTCCTTTGGGTACATGCTCAAGAATGGTATAGCTGGGTCTTGAGGTAGATTGATTTCAAACTTTCTGAGGAACTGTCATATTGATTTCCATAGTGGTTGTACAAATTTGTGCTCCCACCAGCAATGAGGGAGTGTTCCACTTGCTCTACATCCTCAGCAGCATTAGCTGTCACTTTTGTTATTGATCTTAGCCATTCTGACAGGTATAAGCTGGAATCTCAGAGATGTTTTGATTTGCGTTTCCCTGATGGCTAAGGATGCTGAACATTTCTTTTAAGTGTTTCTTAGCCATTTGAGGTTCCTATTGAGAATTCTTTATTTAGATCTGTTTCTCATTTTAAATCAGATTTTTTGATATCTAGTTTCTTGAGTATTTATATATTTTGGATATTATTCCTCTATCAGAAGTGGAGTTGGTGAAAATATTATCTCATTTTGTAGATTGACATTTTGTGCTAGTAACAATGTTTTTTGCCTTACAGAAGCTTTTCAGTTTCCCGAGGTCCTATTTATTAGTTGCTGTTCTTAGTGCCTTTGCTATTAGTGTTCTGTTCAGGAACTTGTCTCTTGTTTCAATGTGTTTAAGACTATTCCCCTACTGTCTCTTCTTTCAGGTTCAGTGTATCTGGTTTTATGTTTAGGTCTTTGAACCACTTGGATATGAGTTTTGTTCAAGGTGATAAATATGGATCTATTTGCATTCATCTACATGCAGACATCCAGTTAGACCAGCACCATTTGTTAAAGATGCTCTCTTTTCTCCATTATGTAGTTCTGGCTTTTTTTTTAAATCAAGTTTGCTTCTTTTTGTGGTGTACATGATTTTGGACATACAACTGCCTATGCGTGTCATGGGGCTCCCAATCATAGTTTTCTATATAATATTTCTTCTCACTCAGAAACTCACTGGACAGAAACACTTAATAATAATTCAATTGCATGACTTTTCCCAGAGAGATGTGAACAAACAGTGAATGGATATTGGGAACTGACAATACACCAAAGGAGACATTTCATCCAAGTCTGACGTCGTAAACCAGTCAATTTTTAAAAAATTAATTACTGGAATATGGGTGACTCCTAACCAGCTGAACCCTGAAAAGCCGAAACACCAAGGATACCTAGAATTAGAGCAAGCAACCACCTCTATGTGAAGAAGACAGAACTGGTTGACACTCAGCTTCCCCTGGAGTGGGGTGCATTGTAAGGAGAGAAATGATAACCTGATCTGGAACCCTGAGAAAGATTGTCATTCCTGGTAACAAGAACAACTGCAGTGCAGAGGACAGGAAATCTTTACCCTGCTCCTTCCTTCACGGAAGTCACATGGGAAAAAAAGGTTTAAAAGCTAGTTTGGGAAAGGTAATTCACAGAATTCCATCAGCAACAGCAGATTGTGTTACAGAGCAAAAACTGTGCATGCAGCTGCTTGACTTGCATACGCTGCTGAATGGCTTTTCTCTCCCGCATTTATTCAGACCGCTGAATGGCAACAATTTATTGGCCAAAGCAGAGTGGTCAGCCTTAAAACCATAAACACATGATCATCAAGAAAGGACTCCGTAGGTTGTATTTATGTTTGTGGCGAGCATGTGTATGTGTTGTGTGCGCATGCGCACACACGTGTATGTGCCAATAATAATGTAAGAAAGAAGAGGCTATCGACTTAAGAGTAGATGGGACATGGAGTGATTAGGGAGAGGAAAGGAAGGAAAGAGTTGTAATTTTATTTTACCTAATTTTTTTTTTATAAAGAATGTCCTAAGTTGCTGGGGAGATAGCTCAATTGCTAAAGTGCTGCTGTATAATAATATGGTTCTGAGTTCTATCCCCAAAACTTATATAAAAAGCAAGACATGGGAGTATGTACTTATAATATCAGCATTAGAGAGAAGAAAAACAAAGGATCTATGGAACTCACTGGTGAAACTGCCTCGCCTAGCTGGTGGCAACAAGGCCACTAAGCCTGTCTCAAAACAAGGTAGACAGAAGTAACATCCAGGTCTGATAACTGACTTCACAATACACATATTCATGAACACACACACACACACACACACACACACACACACACATACACACACACACACACAGTCCCCAAGAAGGGTTGGGAACATGGCCCATCAGGTAAAGACATGGCCACACAACTAGGACTAGAATTCAGATCCCCAGAGGTGATATAAAAATCCATTGGGTGTAGTTGCCAGCCTGTTATTCCACCATGCAGGATGTAGAGACAGGGACTGAGGACCAAGCTGGCTAAGTAGCTAAGCTAGGTGAAATGGTTAGTTCTGAGTTCAGTGAGAGACTTGGTCTCAATTTATAAGGTACAGAATGATTGAAAAAGATACTTGAGGTCAATTTTAGGCATCTTCATGTATATGCACCCACCTGCATATATACTCACCCCCACATACAAACACGTTTGTGTGCAAATACACACACAAATTCAAGCACACCACACACACACCACATTGTATGTATGTATGTATGTATGTATGTATGTATGTGTGTATGTATGCATGCATATATGTATAAAATTGTTGGAGCTGGGGATGGCTCAGTGAGTAAAATTCTTCCTGTACAAGCATGAGGACCTAACTGCAGACCCCTAGCATGCAAGTACTTCAATCCCAGTTCTGCCAGGCAGAGACAGAAGGCTTCCCCAGAGCGCCAGCTTGCACCTTCTTCAGCGTGAGGTGGCAGCTTTCTACAGTTCCCAATATCACAGATGCCTCAGCTGTAGGGACCATAGTTGTTTTCTGTAGACAACAACTGGGTGCCTCAACTCATGCATCACTCACATGTTCTTAGTCACCGTGGTCTGGGTTGAATGCCATCGACTCGATGTGAGGACTATTCTCTCGGTCCCTCTTCCTGGCTCTCCTCCCTCTACCTCCCATCTCTGCCCTCACTGTTACTCTACTTGGATATAGGTATTAGCTCTGATTCTGTCCTGATTTGGCATATATCACAACTGTAGTGATTAATCTTGATTGTTACTTAGATGAGATTTAGAATCACCATGGAAACAAACGTCTGGGCATACTTGTGAGTGAGATTCTAGACTGAGGTAATCGAAGTGAAGACCCACCCTAAATGTGGGCAGCACCATTTCATGGGCTGGGGGCTCAGACTGAATAAAGAGAAGCAAGCTATTCGGGCACCGACATTCATTGCTCCTTGTTTCTCAGCTGTGAATGTGATGTGACCAGCTGCCTTAAGCTCTTGCTATTGGGTTGCACCCTAGAACTGGGAGCCAAAATCAAACCTTTCTTCCTTAACATGCATTTGTGGGATATTTTATCACAACGGCTGAAAAACTAAACAATCCAGTACCACTGCTGAATTAATGCAAAACATAGGCCATAACAAATTTTGTGATGACTTTGAGTTAAAATAGAAGAGGATAGATAGGGGTCTTGGTGCTAGAAACTATGGTGGAAACTAAGATGAAAAGGAAGAAATTTCTGGTTTTATCAATGGAATAGACCATCATGTTAAAAACAAAAGCAAAACATGTAATGTTCCAACATTAGAATTATTTAAGCTGAAGTCAACTGATGTGGTTTTTTTTTCCTTTGGTTTGGTTTTTTGTTTTGTTTTGTTTTTTGTTTGTTTGTTTTTTGTTTTTGTTTTTGGTCAAGGATTCAGGAGAAAGGAATTACTCTAGTGGTTTAAAGGTTAGCTAAGTGATGTTTTCATGAACTGCTTCCTCCCTCGTTCCGATGTGTCTTCCTGGTGGTGACCTAGCAGAGCTTTGCCATTTGAGGAATTCAGCTTCATTCAGTTGAATGCAGTGTTGTGACCTAGAAAGAAGGCAGTTACCTGTTACAAACCCAAGTGGTACATGTGCAGGTGTTAGGGAATAGAGGTCGAAGAGAGACACCAAGAAGAAATCCCAGGCCTTTGATCCACAGATGGATTTGGATTTGAAAAATTTTAAATGTCACTCTCCCAAACTTTCTGCTATAAAAACGCATTTTAAGATCAAGCCATTTGGTCCTGAAATACAAAAATAGCCAAGTTATTTTTTTTAGAGTGTTTTCTTTTCTAAAAATCAAATAGCACACTGTGTGTTTGTGTGTTTTTGAAATGCTGGGGTTAGGATCATTCCTGATTTTGATTTTTTTCCCTTGCCTTAGGCTCAGCAGTGCTCTAGGTTGGGTTTTGTGTCTGATGGTTTTATGTGTGCAAAAACAAAGGAAGGAGCAAATATTTCTGCTAAGAAGCAGAAGTGTGGGAACATTCTTTGGCACCAATATCTTCAGAAGTCTGAATTTTCAGACTCTGAAAACAGTGTGGCATTTAAGCAGAAAATGCATACAAGCATTTAGTGATCGTTAAAATTAGTAACAGAAAACACAGAACTTTGGAATTAGACTCCAGGGGTTTCATATGCACTTGGACTAGCACGGATACCCTGTTTTCGGCCCGAGACATCTTGTAGATTAATAAATGTCCCCTGCTTCAAATGTTTCCTCCTAAATTTAAGCACTCAACTACATAACATTGTATTTGTGTGTGCCCCTTGAAATGAGACATGTACAAATACTCACTCCTATTTTATAATGCTTTTCCAGATGTTTTGGGATTTCTAAGCCCTAATCTTAGGAGAAAAATAACCCAGGAAGTCTCAAGTTTAATTTCTACTTATGGCTTACATTCAAAAGCTTACATGCTTCTCCCCCCCCCATCACAGGGCCTTAGCAAATTCATATGGCAGGGCTTCTTCTTCAAAGTGCCTCTCCCTGCCCCTCCCTGCTCCTCCCTGCCACACCCTGCCTCTCCCCTGACTCTCCTGAGCATGACAGACAATTAACAGGAGGACAATCAGCCCCAATATATTAAACCATTGGCTAGACTGAAGCCAGGCCGGCATGCAGGGACCTGGGTTAAACCCAAAAGAACAAAGAGGCTAAGCGGTCACTATTGCTCTTCTGCCCCGTCAAGGTCTTCTTCCTACTTCTCCTGGATCATTGACAAAATAGTTTGTGTCACTTCACAGTGAAACTTGGGTAATTTTGGCAGAGTATCTGTGGAAACTTGGGAGTTAAAGTTTTCTTTTTGTTTTTTATCCACCGCCTCCCCCCCTTTGAGATTGTACTTACATATATGATCCAAGCTGGCTTTGAATTCACGATCTTCCCTGCTCAGCCTCCTAAAGTGCTAGGATTGTAGGTATGCACTCCTACGCCTGTCTGTTTAACTAACTAACTAACTAACTAACTAACTAACTAACTAACTAACTAATTAACTAACTAACTAACTAACCAACTAACCAACTGTGTATTCCATTTCCTTTGATTTTATAATTACTGTTAGACCTTCAAAAGTTCTAAAAATATGCATTGAGTTTTTCCCTCATTTAGACTTTAAAGATATAATAATGGATGCACTTGCCTATTTTTTTTTTTTACCTACTATATTGAAATACCCAAGGCAAAGCAACTTTATAAAGAAAAAGACCTACAGAGTTAACAGGTCTAGAGAGTCAAGCTATGGTACAGTCACTGGCTCAGCTCTGAGGAGGACTTCCTAGCAGATGCTGCCACTGCATTTAGATGCATGTAGGAGGAAGATACAGCACAGAACAGGAGGCCAGGGAGGATGGTCTCCCCCACTCTCCCTCCCGAGGACACCCCTCTAGCTGACCTAAGGGTTTCTCAGTAGGCTTCTTCTTGAACAACCTTACCTTTTAGTTCTGTCACATTGAAAACCAGACTTCCAGCACACGAATCATTGAAGAGTGTCCCCAAATTGTCACAAGCCAGAGCTGTTAGTGAAATGTAGCAAAGAGGTATGATAGAGTTAGGGATGCAGCCTGACTTTCTTGTCCTGTGAGTTTGATTGGGATGTAGCATTGATCTTATTGTATTCAAGTGGAGGCCTGTATAAAGTCAAGGACTCACCCACTGGTCTCTCTGCCCAAAGAGAAGTTCACGGGGAGAGCAAACAAGCTCATGGCCATGCACTAGCAACATACGTGTGCCATTTAAGAAACAAAAAGGAGTCCGGTCATACAAAGCGAGGGATCAGACATGTATCAAAGACAGACTGCAGAGCACAGTGTAGGCTACAATAGATAATTTGCATTATACTCAGAGTTAAATTAGAAGCCACTAGAAGGCTGAAAGTTTCTGAACTGAAACTATTTGACTTACATTTAAACACATCCCTGGGTGAAAACAAGGAGACCAGTTAGGAGATTATAAAATCGTGTAAAGAAGGGAAAGTGTGGTGTCATAAGAGAAAGTATGGTATCATAAGTCAGAGAATTAGGCAAGTTTTGGAGATGATATCCAAAACTGAGGATTGTGTTCTGGGCCTCCTGCATGCTGGGCAATCTCTCACCTGCTGAGATGTGCTCCTCAGCCTTCTTTTTATGTTTTATTTTGAAGTGGCATCTCACGAAGTTGCCCATACTAGACTTAAACTTACTCTGTATCCCATGCTTAAACTCATGATCCTCCTGCTTCAGTGTCTCCAGGTGGTAAGCTAAATTGTGGATATATTTTGAGAGTTTCATAGCATTACTTGACACTGAATGATAGAAATGAGACAATATCCAAGGATTTCTAGTTGAGAAAGCAGAAGAGTCCAGCCACCCTTTCCTGGGATCAGAGGAGGGCAAGGTAAGAGACTTGCTTTCTAAGTATTCTGCTGTTAGGAATAGCTTAACATGCAGCCGCTACTATGACTAACTTGTAAGGCTCACGCCATGCTGAGTGTAATCTGGCTTTGTGCTCACTATTGGCACACACAGCAGCTTCCCTGAATGCAGCACTAGCTGGAACACTGGCATAGCCTTCGAGCAGGCAAGCACGGACTGCATTGTCTTCATCCGGAGTCATCAATCTCCAGGACATGAAAATGGCTGTTGAGTGTGCATGGCAGCTAATTCCAGCAAGAATTTCAAACGCGATATGTCAAGGGAGGATCATTCTATTTTCTCCATTTCAGATTAATGACACTTATCTGAGTCTTCATGATTGTCTAAAGAAAATAAATGAATAATAAAGGGAAGGCTAATGCTAGGACTAGGAGGTGGCATGATATGTGCCTGTGTCATCAGCCTCCTGTTACCACAGCAGAAACAATTAACTTATAAAGACAAAATATGTGGCAGATGTGGTGGTGTGTGCTTAGGAGGCTGAAATGGGAGGAATACAGGTTTGGCCTACTCTCAGTGTGTATCAAGTATAAAGACAATCCGGGATAAATCAAAACAGAATAAAAAATACAAAACAAGGGACTGGAGAGATGGCTCAGAGGTTAAGAGCACTGACTGTTCTTTCAAAGGTCATGAGTTCAATTCCCAGCCAACATGGTGGCTCACAACCATCTATAACAATATCTGGTGCAGAATGCTGTATACACAATAAATAAATCTTTAAAAAATACAAAACAATAAATAAACAGGTTTCAACCTGAAGCCAAGAAGCTTCAAGATTTAGGTTTCTCAACAGTTCAGGAATTAGTTACTCCCTCATGAACTCAAAGAGCTATCACCACTAGTTCATGTCCTAAAGGTCTCATTATGGACCAACGATGTCACCTTGGGGACCAAAGCTTTAACACATGGTTCCTTGAGGAACATTCATTAACTGAATTATAGCATTTTTTTTCCTGTTGGTTCCTCTCAGAGTGCAGCATGGCTTGGTTCCACCTCTAAGAACACTCATTCTTAACTGGTCCAAGACTGCTCTAAGGTCCAGGTCCAAAGGCCCCTCTGAGACTTCAGGCAAACTCAGCTGTGGTCCCTACTTTAAAAAAAAAGTAAGGCTATGTATTTATAAAATATTTATAAAATATAATGATGGAGAAGACAAGGGTCAGGCATTCTTATTCAAAAAGCGAGGGCTAGCCCACATCAATCAAGGTGAATATCAACCCTGACACTGTGCATCTGCCATCCAGGGAGCAGTGTGGTACCTCTCAAGGGCTGCAGCAGCCCTACTCCTGTGGACTGTGTGATTGTAGCCATCATGGCCTCTGTATGATGGAACCTGTCCCTGGTGTATGCTTTGAGTTATTGGTACTGTACCTTCTTTGGCCTTTATTTCAGCTTCCACTGCACTCCCCTAGCTTCATTGTGTAAGTAACTCTTCATGCTCCATTGAAAGCTCAGAGGAAGCATCTATGACTCCCAAATGCTCACATTCTGCAGGTCAAAGAAGAACCATGGTCACATAAAGCCTGTGCCTGGGCTCCTTGACCACACCTGCTGTCTATCGTGGGGTGCTTTGTTAGTCAGCAACGGGGAGATGGATCTAGAGTCTAATCTGAGTGTTCACTACACACTGCATTTCTTCTTGGAAGTGTCTGACTTGGAAAGTCTTTAAGGCAAATTTGAAATTCTATATCTTTGGCCTGTGATAGTGGCAGCCTTGCTGAGGTCAGAGATGCCTCACTTCTTTCCTAGAGTTCTGGCATAAAGCATTGGCTTTTTCGAAAAATATATTTCATTAATTTATTCATATTATATATAAATTATTATCCCATCCCTTGTATCCTCATATTCCTCCCTCCCTCCCAACTCCCCTTATTCCTCTCCCCTATGACTGCGAATGAGGGGGACCTCCTCCCTCTATATATGCTCATAGGGTATCAAGTCTCTTCTTGGTAGCCTACTATCCTTCCTCTGAGTGCCACCAGGCCTCCCCATCCAGGAGACATGGTCAAATATGGGGCACCAGAGTTCATGTGAAAATCAGACCCCACTCTCCACTCAACTTTGGAGAATGACCTGCCATTTGCTAGATCTGGGGAGGGGTCTCAAGTTTACTGCATGTATTGTTCTTGGCTGGTGCCATAGTTTGAGCAGGACCCCTGGGACCAGATCCGCCTGCCATGATGTTCTTCTTGTAGGTTTCTAAGACCGTCTGGATCCTTCTATTTCCCCATTCTCCCAGCTCCTCTCACCTAGAGTCCCAATAGGATGTCCTCCTCTCTGTCCCACTTTGCTAGTGAGTGAAGATTTTCATGGGACATGACCCTTGGGCTAGTATGCAGATATAAGTGAGTATATACCATTTGAGTCTTTCTGCTTCTGGGTTAACTCACTCATTATGATCATTTCTAGTTCAATCCATTTGTCTACAAATTTTGGGAATTCTTTGTTTTTAATAGCTGTGTAGTATTCCATAGTGTATATGTACCACAGTTTCTTTATCCATTCTTCTACTGAGGGACACTTAGGCTATTTCCATGTTCTGGATATTATGAATAAGGCTGCTATGAACATGGTTGAACAAATGTTCTTGTTGTGTGCTGGATCATCTTCTGGGTATATTCCAAGGAGTGGAATAGCTGGGTCTTGAGGAAGCCTTATTCTCAGTTCAGAGACAGCGCCAGATAGATTTCCATAGTGGCTGTACTAGTTTGCATTCCCACCAGCAATGAAGGAGTGTTCCTCTCTCTTCACATCTTCACCAGCATGTGGTGTCACTTGAATTTTTGATCTTAGCCATTCTGATGGGTGTAAGATGGAGTCTAAGAGTTGTTTTGATTTGTATTTCCCTGATGACTAAGGAGTTTGAGCATTTCTTTGTTTCTCAGCCATTTGATATTCCTCTGTTGGGAATTCTCTGTTTAGTTCTGAGCCCCATATCTCAATTGGGTTATTTGGTTTGGTGGTGTTTGATTTCTTGAATTCTTCATATATTTTGGATATTAGACCTTTGTCAGATGTAGGGTTGGTGAAGATCTTTTCCCAGTCCGTAGGCGGTAGGTTTGTTCTCTTGACAGTGTCTCCTGCCTTACAGAAGCTTCTCAGCCTTATGAGGTCCCATTTATTAATTGTTGACCTTAAGGCCTGGGCTGTTGGTGTTCTGTTCAGGAAGTTGTCTCCTGTGCCAATGTGCCAATGCTCCTCCCCACTGTTTCTTCTAAACTATTTAGTGTCTCTGGTTTTATGTTGAGGTCTTTGATTCACTTGGACTTGAGTTTTGTGCAAGGTGACAAATATGGGTCCATTTGCATTTTTTTTTACACATAGACATCCAGTTATACCAGCATCATTTGTTGAAAATGCTATTGGTTTCCATTGAACATATTTGGCTTCTTTGTCAAAAATCAAGTGACCATATGTGTGTAGATTCATATCTGGGTCTTTGATTCAATTCTGTTGATCCACCAGCCTATTGCTGTGCCAGTACCATGCTGTTTTAATTACTATTGCTTTATAGTACAGCTAGAGATCAGGTATGGAGATTTCTCTGGAGGATCTTTTATTGTACAAGATTGTTTTAGCTATTCTGGGTTTTTTGTTTTTTCATATGAAGTTGAGAATTGAACTTTCAATGTCTTTAAAAAGTTGTGTAGGTATTTTGATAGGGATTGCATTGAATCTGTAGATTGCTTTTGGTAAGATGGCCAGTTTTACTATGTTAATTCTCCCGATCCACCAGCAAGGAAGAACATTCCATCTTCTGATGTCATCTTCAATCTCTTTCTTCAGAGTTTTGAAATTTTTTTTCCAAGCAAATCCTTCACTTGCTTGGTTAGAGTAACTCCTAAATATTTTATATTGCTTGTGGCTAACATGAAAGGTGTAATTTCCTAATTTCTTCCTGTGCATGATTGTCATTTGTATATAGGAAAGCTACTGACTTTTTTTGAGTTAATTTTGTATCCAGCCAATTTGCTGAAGGTGTTTATCAGCTGTAGTAGTTCTCTGGTGGAATTTTGGGGGTCACTTATGTACACTATCATATCATCTGCAAATAGGGATAATTTGACTTCCTTGTTTCCCAGTTGGATCCCCTTGATCTCCTTTTGTTGTCTTATTGCTCTGGGTAGAACTTTGAGTACTATATTGAAAAGATATGGAGAGAGTGGGCAGCCTTGCATTGTTCCCAATTTTAGAGGAATTTCCTTGAATATCTCACCATTTAATTTGATGTTGTCTATTGGTTTGCTGTACATAGCCTTTATTATGTTGAGGAATGTGCCTTGTATCCTTGATCTTTCCAAGACTTTAAACATGAATGGGTGTTGGATTTTATCAAACTCTTTCTCTCTATCTAAGGAGATGATCCTGTGTTATTTTTATTTTCAGTTTGTTTATATGGTGGGTTACATTGATGGATTTCCATATATTAAACCATCCCTGCATGCCTGGAATGAAGCCTATCTGGTCATGGTGAATGATTTCTTTGATGTGTTCTTTTATTCATTTTGCAAGTATTTTATTGAGTATTTTTGCATCAATGTTCATAAGAGAAATTGGTCTGAAATTCTCTTTCTTTATTGGGTCTTTGTGCCGTTTAGGTATCAATGTGACTATGGCCTCATAGAATGAATTTGGGAATGTTCCATTTGTTTCTATCTTTTGGAGTAGCTTGAAGAGTATTGGTATTTTCACATCCTTGACGGTCTGGTAGAATTCTGCACTGAAACCATCTGGCCCTGGGCTTTTTTTTGGGGGGAGACTATCAATTATTGCTTCTATTTCTATAGGGGAATTGGGACTATTTATCTTGTTTATCTGTTCTTCACTCAATTTTGGCAAGTAGAATTGATAAAGAAAATCATCTGTTTCTTTTAGATTTTCAAATTTTGTGGCATACATACCTTCAAAGCAGGATCTTATGATTCTTTGTATTTCTTCAGTGTCTGTTGTTATGTTTCCCTTTTCATTTCTGATTTTGTTGATTTGGATACTGTCTCTCTGCCTTTAGTTAGTTTGGCTAACGATTTGTCTATCTTGTTGATTTTCTCAAAGAACCAGCTCTTGGTTTCGTTTATTCTTTGGACTGTTTTCTTTGTTTCAAATTTATTAATTTCAGCCCTGCATTTATTTCCAGACATCTACTCCTCTTGGGTGTTTCTGCTTCTTTATTTTTCTAGGGCTTCCAGATGTGTTATTAAGTTGCTTATGTGCGATGTTTCCAATATCTTTTTAAAGGCACTTAGTGCTGTGAATTTTCCGCTTAGCATTGCTTTCAATGTAACCCACAAATTTGGGTATGTTGTTCCTTCATTTTCATTAAATTTCAGGAAGTCCTTAATTTCTTTCTTTATTTCTTTTTATTTATTTATGTTATTAAGTATAAAGTTGTTTAGTTTTCATGTATGTGTAAGCTTCTTGTTATTTCTGTTGTTGAAGAGCAGCCTAAGACCATGGTGATCTGATATGATACATGGTATTATTTCAATCCTCTTGTATCTGTTGAGGCTTGCTTTGTGACCTACTATGTCACCAATTTTGGAGAAGGTTCCATGAGGTGCAGAGAAGTAGGGATATTCCTTTTTGTTTGGGTGAAAAGTTCTATATCCAATAGATCCATTTGATTCATGGCATTGGTTACTGATGTTATTTCTCAGCTTAGTTTCTGTTTCAATGACCTATCCTTCAGTGAGAGTGGGGTGTTGAAGTCTCCCACTATTATTGTGTGGGAATTGATGTGTGGTTTAAGTTTTTTTTTTAATCAGATCTTTTACAAATGTGGGTGCCCTTGTATTGGGAGCATAGATGTTCAGAATTGTGATGTCATCTTGATTGACTTTACCTTTGATGAGTATGAAGTGTCCTTCCTCATCCCTTTTGATTAATTTTGGTTGAAAGTCTATTTTGTTTGATACTAAAATGGCTACGCCTGCTTGCTTCTTGTGACCATTTGCTTGGAATATTTTTTTCCAACTTTTTACCCTGAGGTAATGCCTATCATTATGGGTGAGATGTGTATCTTGAATGCAGAAGAATGTTGGATCTTGTCTATGCACCCATTCAATTAGTCTGTGTCTTTTTATTGGATAATTGAGACCAGTGATGTTGAGACATATTAATGACGAGTGACTGTTAAGAGTCTTAATTTTGATGTTTGTTCCAATCGAGCGTTTGTGTAGTTGTGTTTTTGCCATGGTATAGTTCTCTATTTCCTGAGTAGTTTTGGTTGTAGCTTGACCCTTTGGGATGGAGTTTTCCTTCTAGTACCTTCTGTAAAGCTGGATTTGTGGATAGGTACTGTTTGAATTTGTTTTTGTCATGGAATATTTTGTTTTCTCCATCAATGGTTATTGATAGTTTTGCTGGGTAAAGTAGTCTGGCCTGGCATCTGTGGTCTCTCGGGTTTGCAGGATCTCTGTCCAGGCCCTTCTAGCTTTTTTGGTCTCTGCTGAGAAGTCAGGTGTAATTCTGATAAGTTTGCCATGAAATGTTATTTGGCCTTTTTCCCTTGCAGCTTTTAATAATTTTTCTTTGTTCTGTATGTTTTGTGTTTTGATTATTATGTGACGGGCAGTGTTTCTTTTCTGGTCAATTCTATTTGGTGTTCTGTAGGCCTCTTGTATGTTTATAGGCATCTCTGTCTTTAGATTGGGGAAATTTTCTTCTATGATTTGTTGAGAATAGTTTCTGGGCCTTGGAATCTTATATCTTCATTTTCTTCAATGCCTATTATTCTCAGATTTCTTCTTTTCATGGTGTCCTTAGTTTCTTGGATGTTTTGTGTCAGGAGTTTTCCAGAGTTGGCATTTTCTTTAATGGTTGCTTCAAGATCTGTGATTGTATCTTCTAGACCTGAGATTCCTTCTTCCATCTCTTGGATTCTGTTAGAAAAGCTCACCTCTGTGTTGCTTGCCTTCTTCTCTGAGGTCTCTCGTTCTCGTTTTTCTTCTGTCTGTGTGTTTATCATTGAATCCATTTTCATCTTCAGATCTTGAACTAATTTTTTGATTTCTTTCATCTAATTGTTTGTATATTCTGAGTTTCTTCCATTGCCTCTTTATATGTCTTCAGAGCTTGAACCGTTTTATTTATTTGTTTCATCTGCTTGTTTGCATTTTCCTGAAAATTTTCCACTTCCACTCTATGTGCTTCTTTTATGTCTCTCACCTGTTTGGCTGCATCTTCCTGTATTTGATTACGAAATTTATTTGTTTCCTCCATTATCATCCTCATTACTAAGGATTTGAGGTCATTTTCTTGTATTTCCATTGTATTTGAGTTCCCTGGGTTGTTTTCTTTGGGATAGCTGGAAACTGGAGATGCCGTATTGTTTTGGGTTTTTTTTTTGTGTATTCTTTTACACTGTCCTTTAGACATCTTGCCGGCTTTGGTTTGGTTGGGTAGCTTCCAGAGTTGGATGGAGAGAGTCTGAATGTAGATTCACTTGTTTTCTCAAGATTTCTGTTGGCTGGAAGCTCTGATGTTTCACTGATGTGGATGGCAGGAGGTTAGCCCTGTCATTTGGGATTCTCACAGCCAGTGATCCTCAGCTCCCCTGTGCTGTGGGTCCTGCAATTGTTCTGGGTCTCTGAATGAGCGTTGGGTCAGACCAAGGTATCTACAGCCTTCTGGGTCCCCTGCCAAGTCCAGCCAGGGACACTGAGCCCGAACCACGTGCCGAGATCAGCTAGATTCCTAGGGCCTGAACCGTCTGCCGAGCTCAGCTAGGGATTCTGGGCCCAAAATGCACACAGGGTCCAGCCAGAATTTTTGGGCTGGGACTGCGCACCAAGCTCAGCTAGAGGCTTTTCGTCCAAAGTGTGTGCTGTGGTCAGTTATTGACTCCGGGCCAAAACCGTCCGCCAAGCCTAGCCAGGAATTCTGGATTCAAACCGCACACTGTGTCCAACTAGAGTTTTAGAGCCAGGACTGTGCCAAAAGCTCAGCTAGAGTCTCTGGGCCTGATCTGTCTGCCTAGCACAGTTAGGGATCTGGCCCCAAACTGCACGCCAAGCTTCACCTGAGTTTCCGGGGCAGAATTGTGCATTGAGCTCAGCCAGG
Source organism: Acomys percivali (assembly GCA_907169655.1). NCBI lineage: Eukaryota > Metazoa > Chordata > Mammalia > Rodentia > Muridae > Acomys > Acomys percivali. The sequence continues at coordinate 93,888,433 of OU015747.1, forward strand.
GACTCTGGACTTACACTGCGCGCTGAGTTCAGCCCGAGACTCTGGGCCTTAACTGTGTGGATAGTTCAGCCAGAGTTTTAAGGACGCCGAGCCTGTGTGCACAGTTCAGCTAGAGTCTCTGGGCCCATTCTGCCCTGCAAGTCCAGCTGGGGCCTCTGGGCTGAATCTGCATGCTGACCTCAGCCTGCGTCAGTGCCCCGAACTGCCTGCTGAGCTGAGCTAGTGTCTTGGGCAGAACTGCTTGCTGAACTCAGCTAGCACCTCCGGTGGAACTGAGCGCTCCTCCTAGCCTGCGTCACAGCAGGAGAACTGCGGCTGCACTGAGCTGGTGCCTAGGGTGGAACTGAGTGCTCCGCCCAGCCTGCGTCACAGCAGGGGAGCTGTGGCTGGGCTGAGCTAGTGCCTCGGGCAGAATTGCTTGCTGAGCTGAGCCAGCCTCTCCAAGGCACTGCGCACTGAGCTGAACCCGTGACTCTGGGGCTGAACTGTCCGCCAGTCCAGTAGGGTCTCTAGGCACCACATGACCCAAATCCTGTCCAGAGTCCCCTCTCCCGCAGCAACTCCCACCGGCCACCACACCAATCACCTCCACTGGAAGGCTCTGAGCTGCAAACCTCAGCCACCGCTGCTGGTGCCACTGGTGCCGCTGCTGCCTCTGCCACCTCTGCCGCTGTTGTTCCGATCCAAGAAAATCAGCGCTCCTCCTGTGTGCAGGGTCACACAGGTCCTCCGCACCCTGGTCCCTCCAAACCGTGGAGCACTCCTGCTTCCTTGGTGTGGGGACCTTGGTGTTCCTGGCTCAGAAATCTGTGCAATTCCCTGAATTGTTCATTGGAGCTTCCAAACACAGTCCACACTGCTCACCGCCATCTTGGATCCCCCCCGGGAAGTTTTTCTTTTATTTGGTGTTCTGTAGGCCTCTTGTATGTTTATAGGTGTCTCTTTCTTTAGATTGGGAAGTTTTCTTCTATGATTTTGTTGAGAATATTTTCTGGGCCTTGGAGTCTGGCATCTTCTCTTTCCTTAATGCCTATTATCCTCAGATTTCTTCTTTTCATGGTTTCCTTGATTTCTTGGATGATTTGTGTCAGGATTTTTCCAGATTTAGCATTTTATTTAATGATTGCTTCAAGATCTATGATTGTATCTTCTAGACCTGAGATTCGTTTCTCCATCTATTGGATTCTGCTAGACATGTGTGCCTCTGTGTTGCTCACCTTCCTCTATGAGCTCTCACGTTCCCGCTTTACTTCTGTCTATATATTTATCCTTGAATCCATTTTCATCTTCAGATCTTAAACTGTTTTATTGATTTCTTTTATCTGATTGTATATTCCTGAGTTTCTTCCATTGCCTCTTTATAGGTCTTCAGAGCTTGAACAGTTTTATTGGTTTCCTTCATATGGTTCGTTGTATTTTCCTGAATTTTTCCAGTGCCTCTCTATAGGCCTCTTGTATGTCTTCCACCTGTTTGGCTATATCTTCTTGCATTTGATTATGAATTTTATTTGTTTCCTCTATTATCATCTTCATTACTAAGGATTTGAGGTCAATTTCTTGTATTTGTGTTGTGTTTGACTTCTCTGGGTTGTTTTCTTTGAGATATCTGGGATCTGGAGATGCCATATTGTTTTGGGGTTTTTTTGGGTATGATTTTACACAGTCCTCTAGTCATCTTGCTATCTCTGTTTTTGGGAGGTAGCTTCTGGAGTTAGGTGGAAGGAGTCTGAGCATAGATTCACCTGTTTTCTCATGATTTCCCTAGGCTGGAAGCTCTGATGCTTCACTGGTCTGGAAAACAGGAGGCCAACCCTGTAGTTTGGGTCTCTCACAGCCAGTGATCCCCAACTCCCCTGTACTGTGGGTCCTGTAATTGTCCTGGGTCTCAGAATGTGCTCTGGGTCAGGTAAAAGTGTCCACAGCCTTCTTGGTCCCCTTGTGGCACTGGAGCTCTCCAGGGACTGAAACAGGACAGACAGAGGGGATCTAATGGCCACTCTACTCTCTGTCTCCCTGAGATTTCCTTAGTCCCAGAGCTTTGATGCTCCACTGGTCTGTGGTTGCTGGTAGTGTTTCAAGACCCAGACTGCTTGGAGAGTCCAGGTTAGTGTCACGGGGCCCAAACTGCACACACACTGAGTCTAGTTCACGTCTCTGGATCCAAATGAGTCATGGGGCCTAATCCACACACTTAGTCCAGTTAGTACTGAGTCCAACCAGGGTCTCCAGCCCAAACCACACACTGAGCTCAGGTAGAGTCTCAGGGCCTGGACCTTGTGCCAAGTCCAGCCAGAGTCTTAGGGCTGGGACCGTGCCATGCTCAGCTAGATTCTCTTGGCCCAAACCAAGTCCAGCTAGGTTCTCTGGGCCCGAACCACCTGCCAAGCTCAGCTAGAGTCTCTTGGCCCTAACTGCCTGCTATGTTCAGCCAGGGACTCTGGGCCAAAACTGTGCTGACCCCAGGTAGGGTCTCAGGGGCCGAACCGCATACTGAGTCCAGTTTGCGTCTCAGGGCATGAGCTGTGTGCCAAGTTAAGCTTGTGTCCTGTGGCCCAAACTGTGCACTAAGCTCAGCTAGGGTCGCAGGACCCAAATTTTGCACTGAGTCCCCTCTCCCGCAGCAATTCCCACTCGTTACCATGCCAATCACCTCTGCTGGAGGGTTCCCAGCTGCAAACCTCAGCCGAAGCCGCTCACAGTCTGGTCTGAGAATATCTGTGCTCCTCCCATGTGCAGGGGTATGCAGATTTTCTATATTTTGGTCCTTTCAAACTGTGGAGTACTCCTGCTGTAGTAGGGTGAGGAGCTTGGTGTTCCTGATTTAAGAATTCTGTGCAATTCCCTGAATCCTTTCCTGGAGTTTCTAAACGTGGCCCATGCTGCTCACAGCCATCTTGGATCTAAAGCAGTGGCTTTTTAAACAGTACTACTGACTTCATGATCCAGGGTTGATCCTTCATGCACACTTTTTGTATTGAATCTCAGAGTTTGGTCAAGACAAACCAACCAAGTTTTCAGTACAAAGGAGGTTTATTTGCCTCAGAGGGACAAAGGACAGGGAACAAGAGACAAAGACAGGAGATAAAGGATGAGGGAAAAGGGCAAAGGAACAAGGAAGAGAGGAGAAAAGGGGCAAGGAGGAGGGGGAAGGGGTATTTGTTGCACAGGGTGGGGGCGACAAAGGACTGCCTTTGGATAGAGGGGAGACAGACATCCCACATAGGAAAATGGCAGTTTGCAAAGGCACAAGGGGAAAGCCTGTGTTAGGATGAAGTGTTTAATTTTAATTGAGTATGTTAATTAGGTGAACCAAAGAGGGCCTTTGATTTCTGGATTTCAGTCCTTTGATAGGTGGACCTTGGTAGTCATCCTCAGGAAGAGGAAGTTGCAAAATAAGGGAATAGACCTTGGGGACTAGGTTTACATATGTGATCTAATGATTTTCAGCAAGGCAGAAAGAATTAGGGAGAAGCACAAGGCCTGCCACAGCCATGTTTGCCATGCTCAAGCTGGATAGATTCCCTTCACTTTTTTTGTTTTTTAGCTAGACTGCCAAATTATCTTGATGTGTGTGTGTGTGTGTGTGTGTGTGTGTGTGTGTGTGTGTCCGTGCGTGCGCACGCGCACTCATGCACTTGTGGGTATATGTGTGTGGGTCAGGTGTATATGTGTACCAGTATATATGCACATTTGCGTGTGTCTCGGCAGTTCTGAAATTAAGATCTGTATTTTCCTGGATAACTCTCTGTTTGCTAGTTGGGGCGGAGTCTGTTACAGAATCTGATGGTCACTAATTCAGGCTTGTCTAGGGTGCTAGTTTGTACTGGGAATCCCTGTGTTTGAATCCCCAAGAACCAGGCTTATAGGACTCCACCTGCCCACAAAGTGCTAAAATTTCAAATCATTTTATTTTGCTCCATTTTGATTCCAAATTTTGCTGTGAATTTGACTAAAACTAGGCAATAATTCTCACCAACAGCCTGAATACTTTACTGCCTTGAAATCCATGTCTATTACCTTCCTTGAAATCTCTATGTCCATCACCTGCCTTGAAAGCCATGTCCATCATCATTAAACTCATTCTCCATCAAAGTGTGAGGGCAGAGAAAAAAATTTTCTTTTCTCAGAGTAACATGACAGTTTTTAGCACAGTTGCCAATAGAGGCTCCAACTCATATGAAACCTAATCAGCACAGACCTTGGTGTCCATATTATTATTATTGTTCTGGTCTTCTGAAACCTCAATACAATTGTTAGGATTTCTCTAGACCATTCTTACAAGTTCTCCCATGCTCTTTTTATAAACCCATTTTATGAACCCATTAGCACCATTGGGGCAATTATAAGAACAACTCCACTTCTTAGCACAACAATTTCTGTCAGTCAGCTTTCTACTACTACAACAAAACAACCACATCCATTAGCTTATAGAGAAAAAAGGTGATGTTCCAGACCATGGTCAAGTAAGCCCATGATTTGGTCCACTGATAAATATGGAACACCATGATAGGGCAAAACTACTTACCTCATGATCCAGGGGTTAAAAAGAAGAACAAGAAGAGACTAGGATGTTATCATTTCTCTCAGTGATGTAACATCTTCCTTCTGGGTTCTACCCCTTAAGTGTTTACTGCCACCAAGAATCATCATCTTGGGATCAAGTTATAATATCTGGGGTGTATGGGGACATTAAACATACAAGCCATAGCAGGGGTCTAGTGTCATATTCCACCCATCTCCTAATACCTTCCCTTTCTTGTTTTAATTTTATATAAAAGAGAACATTTTACAGTCTTTTGAGCGAGAGACTTGGTCCAGTGTTTTCCTTATGAGATACTGATGGAATCTTATATAAAGTTCTAGTTTTTGTAGTACTGAATCCATGATTAGTTTAGCATCCCCTTCATTTTGACCATCAATATAATTCAAGGAAAGGACATGTTTATTGGTACATAAAATAAGGACAGTGTCAGCAAATGTATTACTGATATTCCTTAGGAACACACATGGTCAATACACAAAAAATTCCTATTTGAAATTAAAGAAGATAGCTAACAGAGAGATGACTGGACTAATACAGGTCAAAGCAGTCAGTATATTGCTACATGACTTAGGAAAATGAGCATTGGGTTGCATAATTAATTTACTGCATTCTGCTGTAGCAGCAGGCTGAGTTCTCAACACTCAGAAACCAAGAGCCAGTGTTAAACATCTGTTTGAAATAAACAGACAAGGACAATCATAACTCCTCAAATAGACAACTTCACTCCTCCTTTACTTTATTCTTACTGTAGGTCATAGATCCAGGAAGTGCTAGGTCTACAGGGTACTATATCATTGTGGAAAGGGAAGACATTCAAGGAGAAGCATCCCGGGAGATATGGGAACAGTGTTTCTGGGCTGCAGGGGAGAGAAGGTGATGCTGCAGTGTTCCTACTGCTCAGTGAATGAGCATCTGTGCTCCTGCATCAAGGTGAGCATCTCTGCTCTTGCAGGTCATTGAGCATCTGTGTTCTGGTACCGAAGTGAGCATCTGTGCTGTCATTCTAGGATCCTAGGATCTTTTACTAATACCGAGTGTCACAAAACTGAGGTTGTGCTGAAAGTGAAATAAAAAGCAAGAATTCATTTGATTTTGTATTCTCTCTTAAACTACAAAATTCAATATATATGTATATATACACACACATATATGTGTATACACATTTGTATGTATATATGATGTACTTACCCAATAGAAGAATAGTGTGTCATATAGCTTCTGATCCATTTTCTATTATATTTTGGTATCATTTTGAATGTTAATATTTACATTTTATTCATATATACAGTCTTTTGAATGAAAGATGTTTGATATCTGGGGAACAAATGAATGAAATACATACTTGCTTTGAGTCTGTGAAATCAAAAATCACACACTACAGAATGGATATTAATATAGATACACCTTCTCTTTTGAAATTTATGATTAAATCACTTAATGTCAGAAGGAGAGATGACAGCAGCCACAGCAGCATTTACTTAGCCAGTTTTAATGCTGCTATGGAAATATACCAAGTGATGCTCTGGGTGAAGGTTTTTAAAAATTCCTTACAAGAAATTTCTAATAAAAAAGTGTATGCTTATATGGGGGAAAGCCCCTGAGGCCTAATGCTACAGGGAACTACAGAGTGCTGTGAGAGTGAGAGAAACAGACTCTGCGAAGAGCACAACTGGTTATCCAGTGCCAAATAAGCAGCCCTAAAAACACATACAAGTAACATTATACAACTGATCAGGTTGTATTTATATACTTGGGAAGATATATTCACACACACACATACACACACACACTCAAATACACATATGAATATTAAGTATATAAACCATTTAGAAGGAGGAGGATCCAAGATGGCGACCCTGAACATATACCGTGTCTGATCAATAAGACAGCAGTGACTGCACAGCGACCTAAGGACCAAACTGAGAACTACAGAACACCAGTTCTGATGATTCCCAGGTGAGAGGGGTCCACACTGTGTGGAGCATGGGTGGATCTAGCCTTGGACCACCTAGCTAATCCACAAAAAAGTCCCTGGATCCCTCCAGATGTGTGCGCAGTCTCTAAAGTCTAGTCAGTAGCCTGCTTGCATGTAACACCTGCGCTCTGGGTATCAGACTGAACTGAAGACTACAAAACATCAGTGTCTGGGTTTTCTAGCCCAGAGCACATCTCATGGTCTGAAACACAAGCTGATCTGAGCTCAGCTCACCTGGCTAATCCATGGAACGTTCCCGGGTTCTCACAGGCATGGGCTGGCTCCAAGGACTACACACCTGGCAGGGCATGCAGCGCCTGAGCTTTGTGTCTTAGATGGAAGTGTGGGCTACAAAAACACCAGCTTATGGGTCTTCTACCCCAAAAGAGACCCCGCAGTTGGGAACACCATTGGATCTGACCTCATGTCACTGGCCAATCCACAGAAAATTCAGGCTCAGTCTCCAAGGACTAACTGCTTGCCTGGCAGGGTGTGCAGCATCTGAACCTTATGTCTCAGGCAGAACTGTGGGCTACAAAGACAACAGTGTCTGGGTCTTTTAGCCCAGAGGAATCCCCATACTAGTGAGTCTGACCTCGGGTCACCTGACCAATCCAATGAATGTTACCAAGGAAAGATCCCAGGTCCATGAAGGTATGCGTGCTGGTCCCATGGTCTATTGTGGAATGGATGTGACCTTACCTTAGACTGGGCCCAAGGTGAAAGCAGTCTTGGTTGGCTTGACTCCATTGAGACCCCACTGATACCCCATTGAGATAAACATTTGTGATAGACTGAAAGGAGCCATTTGGGCTCCCAGATTAAGGATAAGGACAGGGACTCTGGCCAGGCTATTGTATTGCAAAATGCCCATCTCCATGGACAGTGTGGCTTCTGTCAGGTAGAGGATCTGCAAGATTCCAGGAGAATTACACCGAGGGACTCGCCAGTGGAACTGACACACAGAAGGTTTCATTCTTGTTTTCCTTAATCCCCTTTCCCTTCTGTTTAGGATAGTTGGGTTGTGAGGAAGATACTTTTGTTTAATAAATTTTAAATAAAGTTTAATTTTTAAGGAACCAGAGGCAACAGTCTATCTAGCCATATGCCTGGCAGGGAGCTCAGCACCAGTGGTCTGTGTCTCAGACAGAACTGTGGGCTATAAAAAAAATCAGTGTCTGGGTTTTCTAGCCCAGAGGATACTCTTGGTCTTGAACACATATGAATCTGAGCTCAGGTCACCTGGCTAATCCAAGGAAAGTTTCCAGGTTCGTGTAGGCAAAGGCACTGGCTCCAAAGTCTAGCCACACACCTGGTGGGGCACCCAGCACCCGTAGTCTATGTCTTAGACTACAGAACACCAGGATCTGAGTCTCCCTGCTGAGAGGAAATACCATCATGTGGAACACAGGTAGATCTGACCTTGGGTCACCCAGCTGGTTCATGGAATGTTTCCAGGCTGATCTCAGGCCACCTGCCTGATCCACCGGAAGAGTTCCCTAATTCCTGCAGGTGAAGAGTCTCAACCGATAGCCACTCACCTATAAGCTGCTCTCAATAGCCAGTGAAGGACACCAGAAACTATCACCCAATGCCAGAGATAGCAAGATGGCTAAAGGCCAGTGTAAAAACATAACAAAAGCCAAAATATTATTATGGCATCTCCAGAATCCAGTTATCCCAAAGCAATCGGCCCTGGAAACCCTGACATATCTGAAACACAAGAAAATGACCTCAAATTTTTCCTAATGAAGATGATAATGGAGGAAACAAATAAAATCCATAAACAAATATAGGAAAATAAGCCAAACAGATTGAGGCCCTTAGAGAGGCCATGACAGAGGCCTATAGAAAGGAAGAGCTCTGTAAGTCCAAGGACACTGTCAATAGAACAAAATGACAGCCTATAGGCTGGGAGAAGATCTTCACCAACCCTAAGTCTGACAAAGGGCTAATATCCAAAATATATCAAGAACTCAGGAAATTAAACACAATCAAACCAAACAATCCAATTAAAAATGAGATAGAGAGCTAAACAGAAAATTCTCAACAGAGGAACATTGAATGGCCAAGAAACACCTAAAGAAATGCTCGATGTCCTTAGTTATCAGGGAAATGCAAATCAATATGACTGAGATTTCATGTTACACCTACCAGAGTAACTAAGATAAAAAATTCAACTGACAGCAAATGTTGGCGAGAATGTGGAGAAAAGGGAACACTCCTCCATTGCTGATGGGAGTACAAACTTCTACAACCACTTTGGAAATCAATCTGGTGCTTTCACAAAAAACTGGGAATAGTGCTACCACAAGACACAGCCACGCCACTCCTGGGCATATACCTGAAAGATGCTCCACATACAACAAGGACATTTACTCAATTATGTTCATAGGAGGTTTGTTCATAATAAGCAGAATCTGGAAGCAACCTAGATGTCCCTCAGGCAAAGAATGGATAAATTAACTGGAACATTTACACAATGGAATACTACTCAGCTATTAAAACCAAGGAAATGATGAAATTTGCAGGCAACTGGCTGTACCTAGAAATGATCATCTTGAGTGAGGTAATCCAGACCTAGAAAGACACACATGGTGTATACTCACTTATAAGTGGATATTGGTCCAAGATAGATGTCCTCTGAGAGACTCCACCCAGAGGGGGAATCAGAACAAATGGTGGGACTCGCTTCTGGACACTGGGGGGAGCGTTAAGAGTGGTATGGAAGAATGGGGGGATGTAAGGAACCAGGAGGTTCAGGAGCCCCACAAGGACACCATGAAGGCCAGTGAATCTGGACCCAGATGTTCTGTACAAACTGTTACAACAAACAAAGACAATGCATGCAGTAATCCTAGACCCTCTGTTCAGATCTAGCCAACGGACAGCTCATTTTTCCACAGTTGTGGGGGAACGGGGACTGCCTCTGACATGAACTCTAATGTCCCCTATTCGGTCACTTCTCCTTGGTGGGGAGGCCAGGTGGGCACACAGAAGAAGGGGAAGAGGGCTATCCAGATGACACCTGATAATCTATGGTCGTATGGTAGGGGAGGAGGACCCTTCTGTTAGATGTGTAGGGGAAGGGAATAGGGCAGAAGAGGGAAGGAAGGTAGGAACAGGAAGATAACCACCAGGATGGAATGGGAATAAAGTATAGTAAATTAAAATAAAAAACCATATAGAATTTATAAACATATCTATTTATATGTGTATAACAACAGTGAGGGAAAAGACAGTCCATGCAATTGAAATAGAAGAAGGCGTGTTATGAAAGACTTTGAAGGAGAAAAGGGAAGGAGGAAATGATGTAATTATAATCTTCACAAAGTAGAAGAAATAATTTTTAAAATTTTATGAGGAAAAGGAGCTTCGGTCATTGAAAACTTAATGAACATGATTTTATTTTGGTTCATGCAAACTAAAATCTGCATTTAAGGGAAGAGCACTTAAACTCTGCAAATGGCCATGATTCCCAGAAATGAGAATGTACCATTACTTGGCAAAAGTGGGAGTAAGACAGCAGGTGGAGTTAAGATTGGTAATCTGTTGGGCTGTAGAGATGGCTCAGAGGTTGACAGCAATGGCTTCTCCTCGAAGACCAGGGTTCAATTTCTAGCACCCATGCAGTGGCTCACGGTCACCTATAATTCCTTTCCAGGGGGGGATCTGATGCTGTTTTCTGACCTCCACATGGACCAGGAACACACATGCTAAGCAGACATACATGTGGGCAAAACATTCATGTAATAAAAATGAGTAAAGAAAATCATTAAAAAGGGATTGCTAATCAGGTGACTTTATCATAGGGAGGTGACACTGACCCCTTGCTAGCGGTGGCCCTTACTGTGAAAGAGGCAGAGGAATAGGACAGAGTTGTGGTTTATGAGAAAATTAGACTCATTGTTTCTGAAAGCAGAGCAAAGGGGCATAAGCAAAACTAGGGACAGTCTCTCCCTCAGTACTATTAAAAATAAGTAATGTGCCCTCCTTAGGCTCAGACTAGAATGCAGTGGTGTTACCATTTCATTTTACCCCAATTAGACCTACTTTGTACATAAACCTCTAGAGTCCAAGATTTTTAAAATGTACATGAAAAAGATTTAATTTACTCTCAATTATGTGGGTAAGTATGGGAGGGGAGTGGAGCATGCATATGTACATGTGTGTGCAGATGCACACAGGAGTATGGAGAGCATGTGGAGTCCTCTGCAGCTGGAAGCACAGCTCGTTGTGAGCCAATGGATGTGGATACTAAGAATGGGTCCTATGTTAGTGTGGTAGATGCTCCGAATTGCTGATCCATGTCTCCAGCCCCGACCCTGTGATGTCTCTTGTCAAAAGACAGACTGTCTGTCATGGTACTTCTGATGACAACAGTTAGAAAGCAAGTGGACATAATTACTCATGGCAGTGCTTCTCAAGGCAGTAATTATCTGGTGGTTTGTTTCTGTGACCTCAGAAGAAAAATGTAGTGCCCAGCACTTAAAATGAAATCTAGTTCATAATTTCAAATAGATATCTATAAAGAGATATGTATTTATGAGAAAAGATACACATTTTACACTATTCAATTTTGTGTAAGTCTTAAAGTACATTCAGGGCTCTGATTTATAATTTGTATTTTTTTTCAGTTAAAAGTTCATGTACCCTGTAGTTTGGTACACTTGCCATAGATGCTAAATTTCCCTGGTTTTATATATATATATATATATATATATATATATTTAATACTGCAGGGTTTAGTCAAATGAAAAAATTGTTGACATCAAAGCTTTTATAACTTCTCATAATGTTAATTTTAGTTTTCTGTCTTTTGGACGAATTTATCCACTTGAGTTCTCAGTGATAAGAGAAGAAGACAGAAAATTGCACTGATGGGGCTAAAAGGTATTGAGATGTACTGTCTGCTTCTGTACTTTTCTGTTTCTAAATAAAACAGGTAAAGAGGTCAATTCTGATTTGCCCGAGAAAAAACAGTTCCACAACTCTGAGCCAAATTTGAAGCAAGCTTTAATTAAACTCTGACCAGGATGGACTCTGGTCAGGTCCACTCTCTGGAACTTCCAGCAAGTGCCGATAACCCACATGTTCTAGGGACTTTTAAAGGACAAAACCATATTGCCAGCATATTTTCCCATTTGGCGTTGTTATTTTCCCAAAAGTACAACTCTCAGAATTCCAGGAAGTTCCCTTGTCCTTGAGTTGAGGCTTAGGAGGTTAATTTTTGTGTCTTTACAGTAATGATGGATTTCCTCCCCCACCCCCACCCAGTGATTTTGTTTACTTTTCTGGTGTCAAAAATTCATAATCACCTGAACACTTTTGTCTGAACCCCCCAAAATTGGTAAGGTGAAGTCACTTAGATGTTCATAAGAGATGTTAAGGGCGCCAAGCCACAGACAACTTTGGAGGAAATTCTCCTCTGACTTTAGGACCTCGGAGGAACTTCTGCTCTGGTTTCTGGTTTTAAGATCTTGGAGGATTTTTCTCGCAGCTTCTGGAGCATGTGAGAGGGAAACTGCGCCAGCCAATCTATGCAGACATTCCTTTTTAGATATACAGAAGTTTGCTGTAGAAATCTCTCCTGGAACGTAAAGCACAAAGGCCTCAGCCGGAAAGTTCTCTTTTCTTCAGTCTGGAAGACATTTCAGGAGCTTGTATTTCTAGAGATATTAGAAGTAAGACGTTTCAAAGGTACCATGTGCTTTGTTATAACAGGACTCCTTTACTTTTTTAATTGTATAAAGTGATGCTGATGGTATCAGAGTGGGTTGCTCTCACCCAGCAAGGCCCATAGGTTCGGTCACTTCTTGGGTAGCCAATGGCTGTGAAAATACTTCCCTGCCAGACGGTTAGCTAAAACAGCAATAGACTGATAGGAAGTTGCAATTTACAGAGAAAAGTCTTTAATAGCAAGTCCTGTGGGACAAGGCTGTTCAGAACACTATCTGATAATCCATGGGCCCAAATGAAAACAGTCCAGCGTGAAACATGACAGTGTTTCTAATTTGAACAAAGCGACAAGGAGCAGAGGACATGGATTTGTCTGAACTTGCAAACCTTTAAAGGAAGTAATCATTAATAGAGAATGAAAGTTCAAGATAGAAGATCAAAAGAGGCACAGCTGCTCAAAGTGAGTTCAAGCCTCCAGACCCACTCAGATCATATGGCAGGGTCCTGGAGGCACTGGAAAATGAAACTGAGAAACCCACATCTGTCTCTAAGGAAATGTGGGCAGCGGGCACTTTCCAGAAGACTGAGAAAGGGCCGGTTTGAAGCATCTTTCAAAAACACAATAGGATGAGCTTAGAAAACAGCAAACCAGGAAAAGGTTAGTGATTCTTAGACAATTGAGAAATAAAATTCAGCAAAGGTGTGTGAAATTACAGAGCAAAAGCAAAGAGAAGCCTTGCTGCTTAGGAAACAGGCAGCACCCAGCAGTGTGAAGGGGACTCAATTCCCCTCACCCATCCTCTCCCCCCCATGCTTCCTCCCCCCCCCACTCCCCATTCATCCTTCTGTGTTTTCCTTCTCAGAGTGAATGCTGTCCTCCAGCTGAAAACCTTGATTTTTGACTTCATTCTTTCTGCGTACCTAGGTCCACTGGTTTGAAAGACAGAAGGTGTTAGATCTCGGGTCTTAGGCAACATTTTTAAAACCATGTTTTACAACAGCTTTCTGTTCTGCTGTTTCAGACCTCAAATGGAAGAGTTCTACCTTTTACAGCTGAGGTTTAGGTCAAATGTAATTACATCATTTTTGTCCTTTCCCCACCCCCTACAAGTCTTGCCCTGTCTCACCTTGCTCCTTCTTAAATGTGCTGCCCCCTCTTGAAAAATTTCCCCCATACAATGTCTGTCTGTCTGTCTGTCTGTCTGTCTGTCTGTCTGTCTGTCTGTCTCTCTCTCTCTCTCTCTCTCTCTCTCTCTCTCTCTCTCTCTAATCTATCATTTATCTATCTCCATCTTGGTATCTATCTATCTATCTATCTATCTATCTATCTATCTATCTATCTGTCTTACAACCTACCGAGTCCCTCTAGTACTGCTTGTATATATATGAATTCAGAGCTAACCACTTGGTATTAGATAACCAGTTAAGGGGCTCATCCCTGGGGAAGACTGACTCTCCTCCTTCAGCTGTCATTAGTTGCCTATAGTCCTTTGCCTAGGGCAAGGGGCCCTGTAGGAAATCCTCTTCCCATGTTAGCTTGTCTGCTGTTGTCATTGTTCAGGCCTTGTTTAGACAGCCATATTGTTAAGGTACCATGGGTGTAACTTCCCTGTTTTTTTGTTTTTGTTTTTGTTTTTTTTCCATACCAGACTTCCTGGTCCTCTGTCTCTTACAATCTGTCTGCCCACTCTTCAGCAATGCTCCCTGAGCAGGAGGTGTGTTGTGGATGTATCCACTGGGGCTGAGTAACCATGATCAACTGTTCTCTGAAGTTTAACCAGTTATGATCTTCTGCAATGGTTTCATTTCCATTTGCTGTAAAAAGAAGCTTCTTTGGCAAAGGGTGACAGCTACCCTAGCTGTGGGTGTGCTGGTAAGTATATAGGATGCAGTTAGAAATTATTTTATGTTAATACTTCATTGTGTAGTTTTATGTTATAGATCTCAGGCTGCCAAAACACCTATAGTGGCTCTCATGCTTGGCTCCAATTGCCAGAATGAGCCATCATGTTTAGAAAACAAATTCTTTTTCAGATCATTTAAGTCATTACTAGGTAGATAAAAAATTTTCATTTCCTGTTTCTTCTTGAAATGAAGGGAGCAAATATCATCAACACATCTCTCATAATAACTCTTCTAACCTTTGAGAGCAGAAATGATGTCAGCTTAGCTGTTCTGTCCCACTGTTCTGTACGCACTTGTAATCATACTTTTAATTTCCATTACTCTGATGAAATCTACTTTCTCAAAGGGCATTTACACTTTCCTGTGACACATTTTGTGCTCTTCTCATCCTAATTTTTACCGTGATTCTTCTGTGACATGACATTCATTATAAAAATTTTTGAATGTTCTGCTTACTATTTTTATGTGCATGGGATTAAAGGCATGCATCACCAGGCCCAGCATAGAAACATTCCTGAAATGTGATTGGCAAGTGTTTATTCTATACTGTTATTTTCACATTTTTATCTACAGAAGAAAAGTGCTATGCATGCGTTTTTACTAATGGAATCCACTTTTTTGTTGTTGTTGTTTTTTGAGACAAGGTTTCTCTGTGTAGCCTTGGCTGTCCTAGACTTGCTTTGTAGACCAGGCTAGCCTCGGACTCACAACGATCCACCTGCCTCTGCCTTCCGAGTGCTGAGATTAAAGGCATGTACCACGATGCCTGGTGGAATCCACTTTCTTAACATCATTTGACACCTGCTATGGAATCACAATTGCTAAGTATAATGTGGTCCTGACACTTATACTATAACCCTATACTTTGTTGTCCGTTTCTTATGTATGCATATGCATTCCTCTGTATATGCATCTATATGTCAGTTGCATGTTCTTGCATGTGTGTACAATGGAGGCTAGAAAGTAGATACCAGGTATCTTCCACTATTGCTCTCCACTTGACTTACAGGTGTATGCCACCATAACCAGCTTTGTTTGTTTGTTTGTTTGTTTTTCAAGACAGGGCTTCTCTGTATAGCCTTGCTTTGTAGACCAGGTTGGCCTTGAACTCACAGAGATCTACCTGCCTCTGCCTCCCGAGTGCTGGGATTACAGGCATGTGCCACCATGCCCAGCTCATTACACAACCAGCTTTTTTTTTCTTTTTATTTTAAAGATTTATTTATTTAGTATACAGTGTTCTGTCGGCATGTAACACTTGCAGGCCAGAAGAGGGCAGCAGATTTCATTGTAGATGGTTGTGAGCCACCATGTGGTTGCTGGGAATTGAACTCAGGACCTTTGGAAGAATAGGCAGTACCCTTAACCTCTGAGCCATCTCTCTAGCCCACACAACCAGCTTTTAGATATGGGTGCTGGAGATACAAACTCAGGTTCTCATGATTGTGAGATAAGTACTTTACCATGTATACTGCCTACCTAACCCCTAGCATAATGCTTTTTAGTTGACTATATCTTTTCCTTAAAGTTAATGTACCAAAATTTAATTTATATACCTCTCTATTTATCCCTAAAATTAGTATAAGAGTGTCCAAATCAGTAAAATTAGAGAAGAAAAGGTAGACATTATAACAAACACAAACTGTCTGGGGAATCATAAGGATAAATAAATCTGCATTTTAGCAAACTGAAAAACCAAAAGAAAAAAAAAGATTATTTTTCTTAATATGTATGAACTATCTAAGTTAAATTAAGATGAAATAAACAACTTAAACAGAGCCATAACCCCTGGTAAAAATAGAAGAAATAATAAGAAATCTCCCAACTAAACACAGTACAAAGCCAGATGCAGTCAGTGAATATTCTACCACATATTCACAAAGAACTAACACCAATATGCCTCAAAGTATTCTGTAAAAATAGAAACTAAAGGAACACTTCAAAAAACCTTTATAAAGCTACTTCTTACTCCAACAGGAAAACCACACAAAGACTTAACAAGAAAGAAAATTATATATAATTTTTCTTTATGAATATAGATGCAAAATTTCTCAATAAAATACTTGTAAACTGCAGCCAAAACACAGCAAAAAGATTATCCACTGTGATCAAGTTAGCTTCTTCTTAGAGATGCAGGGATTGTTCAACATATATAAATCAATAAATGTAATCCATGACAAACAGACCAAAAGACAAAAGTCACATAATCATCTTACTGGATATAGAAAAGACTTTTGACAAAATTGAATACCCCTTTATGATAGAAGTCATGGAGAAACTAGGAATATGAGGTTCAGATCTCAATATAATAAAGGCAATATACAGAAAGCCTACATCCAACATCACTGTAAACAGAGAGAAACTCAAGGCATTTCTACAAAGATCTGGAACAAGACAAAGAGGTCCACCCTGCTCATACCCATCCAATATAGTGCCTGAAGTCTTGGCTAGAGCAGTAAGACAATTCAAAGATGCCAAAGGGATACAAATAGGAAAAAAGAAGTCAAACTATACATATTTTCATATAATATAATTTTATATACATAAAAATCTCTAAGATCTCCACAATGAAACATATAAAGTTTAGGGTAAAGTAACAAGATACAATATTAGCACATGAAAATTAGAATTGAGAAAGAAGTTGGAGGAATGGTACCTTTCATAATACCATTAAAATATTCCTTAGAATAACCTTAACCAAACAAGTTCAAGACTTGTGTAATAAAAAACTTAAGACAATAAAGAAAGAAATTGAAGACATCAGAAGATTGAATGATGTCACATGCTCATGGATTAGGAATACTAATATGTGAAAATGGCCATCCTACCAAATCTAAAGACTCAGTGAACTCCTATAAAAACGTTCACACAAATCTTTTACAGAAATTAAAAAATGTTGAGGTGACCCACAAATATTGTATTTTCTGGCTATGGAAAGTGTGTTCTTCATTGTTATTTTAAGCCTGGTTAAAAGTAATGGTTAGCAAGATCTGCAAATGTCACTTCCTCACCTGCCTTTAAAAGTAAGGCAAGCTGGAGAAGGTCACCTTCCCCAGACTGCCCTGCCTATACTAGTTGAGTAAAGAATGTGGCTTTTTGCATAATAAAAAGTTGGCAACTTGAGCTGGGGCTAGAAGTAATGGAGCTGAGTCAGGACACAGGGTGGAACTTCCTCTGCAGGTGGAGGTATAGAGAGTTCTCAAGATGAAGCACAAATGAAGGAGGAATGCATGTTCAACAGCCTTTGCCACTCAGAGAAAGGATAAGCAGGCTACCAAGATGAGATCTGATAGGCTGTGGGGGAGGATATCCCCTTCTGTCACAGACCTAAGGGAGGGAAATAAAGTGAAAGAGGGAGGGAGGTTGGAACGGGAGGATACAAGTGAAGGGATAGCAACTGAGATGCATTCTGAATAAATTAATAAAAAACAAAAAAAAATTTAAAAAGAAAAGAATTAGTTTACAAACTTAAAAAAAAAGTGCAAATTAAAAATACTTTGAGATTTCACCTTACTCTAGTCAGAATGGTCATGACAAATGACATCAGGTACTCGAGAGGATGGTGGAAAGTGAGAGTGAGAACTGGTGCAGCCACTGCAGAAATTGGTGTGGAGATTCCCCAAAAAGACAAAAACCAATCTACGACAAGTTCCATCTATGCCCACTCTTACACGTATAACCAAAGAACTCTGTATCTCACTATAGAGGCGCTAGACTCAGATCGTCAGAGTCTATTCCTGGAAGCCCATTGAGAGTCAGAGTCCAGAGTCTATGCAAAAGCAAAGGAGTTTTATTGAGCCAATGTGCTGGGGATTCACCAAGTTCAGAAGAGTTGGGGACCCCGTCCTGCAAAAGCTGAGGGTTTAAATACCCTTTTCAGAAGCAGAATTCAGCACACAGTGGTTAGTTAACAAGTTATTGGCTAACAAAATTGACCTTTTGGGAGTTGAGGGCAGTTGATTCTGGCAGATGTTGGAGGTAAGATATATGGACGTGGCCTCTTCTCAGAGGTCTGTAAATTCTGATCTGGTGAGGTAGAGGCAGTAAATGCCGAGCCTGCAGGTGGAGGGCTCTTGCTTGGCTGACAATGTTAACTTGTTCTGTTTGTTCCTGATATCAGCTTAGGATGCTATTGTTAAGGTGTCTGAGCTCAGGCCACCTGGAATCGTACACAAGCTGAAAGCACAATGGCTGCACTCTGGCTAAAGCTGATAGCACTCTGGTTAACTTGAATTCCACAGAGTACTTGCTCAGCCATGGTCATTGCTACTCTATTAATAATAGCTGTAAATTGGAACCAGCATAGATGGTTGGATAATGAAACTATAGCCCATTTGTATGTAGAATATTCTTTTTAAAAGTTACAAGCAAATGATGGCTGTAGAAACACTCACTCTGAGTGAGGTAACCCAGGCGCCAAAAGACAAATATTACTTTCTTTTATATGTGGATATTAGCTTTTTAAGTTTTACATGTGTGTGTTTTATTTAGAAAAACCAAAGAAGTTAGGTAGGTAGTAAGTGACTGGGGGTTGGGGATGGAAGGGGGCAATATTCCAAGGAAGAAGAAATAGAGTATATAGTGTTATGAAGGGAAGAGGAGAAATTAGAAAAGGAGAATTGAATTGGGATGGGGATGGGAGGTCATTAGAGAGAAAAGAAGATGGAAAAGGATGACAAACATAAAAGGCCCTTTGAAAAGCCACATGGAAAACTCCTGTAGAAGCCTTCAAAAATATACACACATAAAAGGAATTTAAATGCAGTTACCCTGTAATGGGGGAGACAATGCTACAACTAGGCATCATATGCTACAAAATAAAAAACCCCAGTACAAGGAACAGGTTACAACTTTTTGAGTTATTAGCCAAAGGGGTTGTACAGACCTCTGAACACAATGAGCTAATTGCAATGTTATTGGTTTCCCTTGAGAAGTTTATAGTAGGACCCTAGTGCTGATGATACCACATACTTATGGAATAGAGCATAGAGAAATTGAGCTGATACAGAACTAGAAGCATTGCTCCTTCTGACTAGTGTTTATTGTGCTGAACACTAGTTACTATACACATTAATGGTGGGTAAAATTAACCCCTCATTGCAACCACCTATGATATGTCTATAAGATATGCACACTAGTGCAATACTGGCACCAATGTTATGGAATAACCAGTCACACTTAAAATTAGATTAAATGGTCACTCCATGAGGTGGAAACCACAATTGACACTGCTAATGAGGCCAAGAACTTGAGACTAGAAAGGCCATGAACCATTGGGGAAATCTGTAGAGGAATGTCAATTCAGAACATGGCTGCCCTGGCAAGAGATCACATCCAAAGACCTTCTAGGTCTGTTTGATCTGGCTGGAAAACAAATACACCTTTAATCCAGGAGACAGAGGCAAGCAGATCTGAGTTCAAGGCCAGCCTGGTATAGAGCAAGTTTCAGATAAAGAAAAGCTTAGGTCCAGGTATGGTGGTACCCACCTTTAATCCTAAACAATGAAGGTAAAGTTAGTTTGTAGAAGGAAGCACCCATGTTTCAAAGTGAAGTCTAATTGAGTAGCAGAAAATGTGATGAATCAGAGAAAGATTTGTCAAAACAGGAAATGCCCAACTCTCACTAGCAGAGAGATGAATGGAAAGCTACTTAAGGTGCAATGCAGAGAAAGAGGGGGGAGGCAGTTTTACCAGGAGAGTTTTACAGAGAGAGGTTGAATAAGAGAACAAGATAGTCATGAGCTTGTGAAGATAGACTGA
This sequence comes from Acomys percivali, assembly GCA_907169655.1. Taxonomy (NCBI): domain Eukaryota; kingdom Metazoa; phylum Chordata; class Mammalia; order Rodentia; family Muridae; genus Acomys; species Acomys percivali. The sequence goes on from OU015747.1 coordinate 93,908,295, forward strand.
GCCAGAGAATGGGAAGGAGCCAGAAGAGTAGAAAAGATTGCTGAAGTTAGTTTGAGGCCAAGCAGAACAATCCAGGTGTCAAGAGAGAAGCCAGATTGAATCAGTCAGCTGGGAGAGAAGTTTGAGCCAGAACAGCTAAAATGAACCAGCCTACCCAGAGCTCAGTAAGAACAAGAAAGGGTGAGCTTATTAAGCAGTAAGTCTCAGAGGCTGAATACATTCTAAGCCTAGGTTAGATTGTAGGAAGGCTAGAAGCTTCCAGGACTAGGTCTAGGTTAGCAGACAGAGGCAATGCGCCTCTCAGACAACAACTGATAGAGGTGAATAAAAGTTTCTTTTACAGAAAAATCTACTACTATTATTCTTCTAAATGAACACAGGAATAAAATGATTTCTAATGATATATTGTTATACACATAGATTAGTATAAATGTTCAGTAGACAAATGTCTTGCAGTAGAGAGTAATTAATTAACCCATGACTATATAGTGTTCAGACGGGAGAAATTTGGAACACTCAGCCCAAATGGTATTTCTTTGTCAAACCCCTCCTTTCAAGGCTCAGTGTTCTATGGGGAAGAAAAAGCAGAAAGATTGTAAGAGCCAGGGTGGTGGATGACTCCAAGAAAACAGTGTCTTCCAGACACAACAGAACTGACACTCATATGAACTCACTAAGACTATGATGGTATACACAAGCTCTGTACAGGTTCAAGCCAGATAAGTAAAATAAACCCTTTCTGTTATAAGTTGTATTTATCAGCTTATTTTATGCCAGGAATGGGGAAAGAAACTAAGACAAGTATACTAGACTCTTACCCTTTCTGTATTTACTGTTTTATCCAATGATAATATCACAGTCCAACATTTAAGATTAATATTTATTTTATCACATATGCATACAAACTTTGCTTTCATTTTTTTCATTTATAAATCCCATTGTTTTTGTTTTGGTTTTTTACTACATTCTCAATACAGGTCTGCTCTACCGTATTTCTACGTTGTAACTTAGTCATGTTGTAGAGCAGGGCTTTTAGGGGGTCATGAGAGCAAAGGGTGTCAGTACCCTTGAGAGTGACTCAATTCTTCTTCCATCTGGTGACTTGGTGAGACCACACTTATCTGAACCAGTTTATTGTGAAGCAGACCTCACTCATGACACTTTTGGCTTCTTAACTTTGGGATTCTTTATTTTACTGTGAGAAAGATATATCACCTCCAATTTAATTTATGGCAGTCTGTTTGAAAGTCTAAATGGGCTAAAACAACTCCTACCCTCTCTAGTTTTATGGTCATTTGAGATCAGTAGTTTCAAGTCTATCTTTCTGAAAGGATGAATCCACCTATCTGTTGGTAATTTAAACAAAATACTGCAAATCATAGTTACTTTTTATTTGTGTATTTTTCATATATATATGTGTGTATGCATTAGTATGTTAGCTAAACACACACACACACACACACACACACACACACACACTAGAAAGAGCCCAAACTTTATCATCTGTTTTCATATTTATTCTGAAGCAACTTTAGCTGTCCAGGCTGAGACTGCTAGCTGCATGCTACAGCCTGTAGTAATTGGAATCACAGAGATTCATGCCTCTCTATGTTTAGCCTCATGGCCTTCTATGATGATATAATGAACCATAATTCTCAGCACGAATTTTCCATGTACGAAAAAAATTGATTAATAAATTGGAGCAAAATAATTCCAAAGCCTCTTTTGAGATGCATGTCATCCTCATTTCCCAGCTTTTCTGGGCTTCCCATGAGCATGCTCCATGAAAGTTTACTCCAAGCTAAGGTAGAAGCAACAGAATATTGTGGGCAGGACCATGAAATTGTAAACAATGCAACTGTACCCTGTCTTTTGTGGAAGGAAGCAAGGCTGGTGGTCTCTAAAGGTTTGAGGTTGTTCAACTTCCTAGACTTTTTTTAAAAAGCTATTATTAATTTTTTAAAGCTAGCATATGAAGCAATAGTTTCATTGTTATGTGTATATTATTATGTTTTTTCTTATCTCTCCTACTTTTGTCTCCTGTACCCCACTCTTACTAGTCTTTTCTCACTCCCCAAATAGCCCCTTCTTTTGCTTTCATGTCACATATATGTCATTCCCTTTGGGATGGTTAGTTCTAATGCAATTTGATACAATGTAGAACAACTTGGAAAGAGTTACAATGAGGAATTCTCTAGACCAGGTTAGCTTGTGGGACTGTCTGTGAGGATTTTCTTGACTGCTAATGTTAATTGATGTAGAAAGATGCAGCCCTCTGTGGGTGACACCATTATCCAGTTTGGGGTCCTAGATTGCAACAGTAGAGAAAGCTAACTGAGCACGAACAGCAAGCCAGCGTTCATTCTCTCTGCTCTCAACTGTGGATGGGCTGGGCTGGGCTGTTGGAGCCTCTGCATGGCTTTCCTGAAATGGTGTAATGAACCTTAGAATTGTAAGCCAAATAACACTTTTATCCCTCATGTTGTTTTGTTGTTGTTTGTTTGTTTTTTGTTTTCGAGACAGGGTTTCTCTATGTAGCCTTGGCTATACTGGAACTCACTCTGTAGACCAGGTTGGCCAGCCTCAAATTTACAGAGATGGCTTCCAAGAGTTGAGATTAAAGGTGTGTGCCACCATAGTTTGGCTTCTCATGTTGTGTGTTTTGTTTTTGTTTGTTTGTTTTGTTTTGTTTTTGTTCTTCTGTTTTCTGTTTTGTTTTGGTTAGGCTGCTTTCCACAGTTGTAGAAATGATGCTAGAACATCCTTGGTTATTCTTGCTTCTCTTTAGATCTCTTTCCTCTTGTGTAATTTCTCTTCTACTTCATGACACATATTGTGCTGAATAGTTTTATGTCATGTGACACAAGCTAAAGATGACTGAGAGGAGGGAACCTCAATTTAAAAAAAATGTCTTTGTAATTTCAAACTTTGGGCAAGCCCTTGGGGCATTTTCTTAATTAGTGATCGATGGGGGAGGGCCCAGCCCATTGTAGGTAGTGCCATTCCTGGGCTGGTGCTCCTGGGCACTATAGGAATGCAAGCTGAGCAAGATGGTAAGCAGCACCCCTCCATGGCCTCTGTGTCAGCTCCTGCCTCCAGGTTGAAGGCATCAGCTTCTGCATCAGCCTCCCTGATGACTGACTGACTTCCTCCAATAACGGACTATGATCTGGAAGTGTAAGGCAAATAAACCCTTTCTTCCCCAGTTGCTTTGGTCATAGTGTTTCATCACCAAAGCAGAAGAAAGAAAACATGGAAGAATACTCTTTTCGAATCTGCCTTTTTTGGTTAAAATAATGATCTCCAGTTTTAGTTATTTTTCTTAAAATGCCAGAATTTTAGCCTCTACAGTTAAATAAAATTTCATTATGTATGTACCATATTTCCTTCACAAAAGCAGATGTTTATAGATGTCTAGACTGTTTCCATTTCCTAGTTGCTGTGAATAGAGCAGCAAAAAACATGGAAGTGCAAGTATCTCTATGGTGTGTTGGCTTAGCTTCCTTTGGGTAAAAATACCCAGGGGTGGTAAAACTGGACTATATATGGTATTTTAATTTTTGTGGGGCCTCCATACTGATTTCTGTAGTGGCTGTACCAATATATATTCCTTAGCAGTTAATACAGAGTTTTGTTTCTCCATATCTGGTTGCTACGCAGAGGAGTGCACTCTCATTTACACTGGCCTTTGTTATATAAACCTTGCTCCCCAATTTAACATTGGTTGGTTAATAAAATAGTGAGGAGCCTGTAATTGGGCAGAACAGAAGTGGGTGGAGTTTAGGTTGCCAGGCTTGGGGTCAGATGGGAGCCATGAGGGAAGAAGCAGGAGAGGAATCCAGAGAGAAGGAAGTCACTATGGGGCAGTATGGACCATAAACACGTGGCATGAGGGCTGGCCTGACAGAATAGAAGCAGCACAGGCAGGAGCAAAATTATGGCAATTAACTTGGAGTATGTAGCTGGGAAATAGCAGAATAGCTTAGAGGATTGATACCTGCCCAGTTATTGTGCCTTTAACCTTACTATAGATCTGAAAGGTCTCTGTGCCTTTTATTTGGGAACTAAATGGTCTGAAGTGGGTTAGGAAACCCAAATAGTTATAAAAGAGCAAAGGGGGTTATTGCAATCCTCCCCAAAATATAAATATTCCATTATACATCATAGCTATAATGTACACATCCCTACTTGCTAGAGATGGTGAACACATTTTAAAAGATTTGTTGGCCATTTGTATTGTTTTTTTTTTCCTTTGGGACTTGTTTGTTCAGTTCATCAGCCCATTTACTGGTTGGATGATAGTTTTGATATTTAATTTTTGAAATTATTTTAAGATTCTCCCTCTTAATACATATTTTATTTTTAAAGGTATGCCTAACATATTGCAACACTCCAAAAATACTTTGGCAAAATAAGGCATTTTGCCTTAAAAAATGACTAGGTATAATATTTATTTTCAAAGAAGGGAATCAGAAAGTGAATATATTGATTTGTAGACTTACATAGTTATAGTTAGGGATTAACCATGGTGCTCTAGTTTGAGTAATAATAATACATTTCCAGAATAAAACTTGATAAGAACATTATTGTTAGAGAATTAATTCTTTTTAGATTTATTTATTTTATTTTTTTTCTGTACCCAATTTTTTTTATTTTATTTTTTTATTTAATTAATTTATTCTTGTTACACCTCAGTGGTTATCCTATCCCTTGTATCCTCCCATTCTTCCCTCCCTCCCATTTCCCCCTTATTCCCCTCCCCTATGACTGTTCCTGAGAGGGATTACCTCCCCCTGTATATGCTCATAGGGTATCAAGTCTCTTCTCAGTGACCTGCTGTCCTTCCTCTAAGTGCCACCAGGTCTCCCCCTCCAGGGGAAATCGTCAAATGTGAGGCACCAGAGTACGTGAGAAAGTCATATCCCACTCTCCACTCAAGTGTGGAGACTGTTCTGACCATTGGCTAGATCTGGGTAGGGGTTTAAAGTTTACCGCCTGTATTGTCCTTGGCTAGTGCCTTAGTTTGAGTGGGACCCCTTGGCCCAAATCTGCCTATCATAATGTTCTACTTGTAGGTTTCTAGGACCCACTGGATCCTTATACTTTGCTATTCTCCCATGGTTCTCTCATTTAGAGTCCCAATAGGGTGTCCTCCCCTCTGTCCCAGTTTCCTGGTAAGTGAAGGCTTTCGTGGGACATGCCCCTTGGGCTAGTATGCAGATATGAGTATATACCGTTTGAGTCTTTCTGCTTCTGGGTTAACTCACTCATTATGGTCATTTCTAGCTCAATCCATTTATCCACAAATTTCGGGAATTTCTTGTTTTTAATAGCTGAGTAGTATTCCATAGTGTATATGTACCACAGTTTCTTTATCCATTCTTCTACTGAGGGACATTTACAAGTTTGAGAGTTCTGCCTTCATCTTGTATGTGTACCACATGCACTTGCTGCTGTAGATGTCAGAAAAAGGCTTGGGATCTTCTGGATCAGAGGGCTGTGAATGACCTCATTGTTGTGGGAACTGAACTCAGGTCTTCTGCCAGAGTCCTCTTAACCACTGTGCCATCTCTGTAATCCAATCTTATGGCAGTGCTTTAAATATATTTAACTAAAAGTACTCTTTAGACACAGCATTTAAGATGACTGCACACAGACGTCCAGTGAATAAATGGGGTTGGTGAAGTGCAACTCTTAGCACCCACATCCATCTGTAACTCCAGATGCTAGCAGTCCAACACTTCCAACCTCCAAGTAGGCACCTGCATTCACATGAACTTGTGCACATGCATGTATAGATGCACATGCCTG
>OU015747.1:93915535-93960437 GCA_907169655.1 Acomys percivali
GTCTCAGGGAAAAACTCAAGTTATCAAGCATGGTTGTCAGAGCTTTCTTTACCCACTGAACCATCTCACCCTCCCAAAGCTATGGTATTAAGTGCCAACAGAGAGTAACAAGTATAACCCCGGGTAAATTGTATAGAGTTGCTCTCTATGAAAGGACAATTTTTCAAATAATGGTAATTTAACTAACATAGTAGATTGTTATTATGTATCTCATCTTTGTGTGGATTAGTAATTCTCTGGAAACATTTTTATGAGTATCACTTATTGACCAGCAAGAAGTATGATGAAAAAAGAGCATTTTTAATTTTTAAAATATTCTTTCTGGGTTTTTGAGTCAGGGTTTCTCTGTGTAGCCTTGGCTGTCCTAGACTCACCTTGTAGACCAGGCTGGCCTTGAACTCACAGAGATCTGCCTGCCTCTGCCTCCCGAGTGCTGGGATTAAAGGCATGCACCACCATGCCCAGCTCAAAAGACTATTTAAAAAATACTGTTTTTAAAGCTCTGTCCTTTGGGTAAGCTGTCAGTTTCATGTGTTGTTGCATCATCATTCATGCTCTTTATTTTTGACATAACAATGAACAATAGCAGTCTGTTTTGTAGTTCTTTAACAAAGATTGACCAGTGTGACTAGTGAGTAGGGAGTAATGATATTACGACAGAGAAAAGACATTCATCACTTACAATCAAATGTTCTAGCAGGGCTGTAGCACACTGGAGCTCAGCATCCAGCACAGATATGATGGTGCTGGGAGTCCCCCAAATGTTTTCTCATTGTCCACCGTGGCCAGATTTTCAGGTGTATTTGGTCCCTAGCTCTTTGGATTTGAGGTTTTATTCCACCTCCACTGTCCTCACAAACTTGCTATATTCAATGACCGTTTTAAGCTATTTGACATGTTCTTTGTGTGTGTGTTAGAGATTAAACCTGGGACCTTCTATAACAAACACACAACATTTTTTTTTTTGTTTATTAACTATGCTTAGAGTTTTATGCACTTTCTCTGTGCCCCTTCCCCACCCTGACCTCATTTGTGGTACCTGAGGCTTTGTGCATACTAGATAACTGCTGTACTCAAGCTATAATTCCATGGGCCTGTGCTTAAATGTTTTTACCATGCAAATATCAGTGTGTTGAACAAAATGTTTCAGAGGCTTAGTTGGCTTTCTTCAGTCTTGTTTTTCTCTTACACATTGTCATTTTGAATGTGAGCTCCTTGTAGGTTGTGACTTTTTTGATAGTGTATATGTTATCCTAGCAAGAACATATGTTCCATATATATCTCAGAGCCAGTTAGCTAGCTATTGTTCTTGGAGAAAGCCGTGAAATATTCTGTTTTTACATGAAACTTTCACTGATTCAGGCACCAAGAGATCTTCTGGCATTGAAGCCAGTCATCTTTATTTAGACCATTCTGTGAGGAGGAGGAAAGGCTCTCTTGAAATGGAGACATTCAAACTGGAATACAGATCTCCTCTCCATGAGCCTTCAGGGTTTTGTGACTCAAATTTAATGACACACCCTGTGAAGTATTGTGATGTCCTCATCTTTCTGCCATGCTTTATCCCATATTTATTTTCCCTTTATTTCATGGCAACAGAATTATTTTTGCAGACAGAAAACAAATAAGACATACATATTCAAAATAATTCAAGAGTCATAGTCTAATAAATTATGCTATTAATAAAACATTGCTCCATGGAGCTATATATACTTTTTAAAATCTGCTCTTTAGCTCTTTTGTTGCTATGTGTCTGGCTCCTAACACTGTGTAGAAGTGTACTTTCTAGTGGGATCTTTTGAACAGTTTAACTACCGGTGTATTATACACACAAACACCTTTCCTATGCCGTTCCATTGTTTTCTACTCTTCTCTCACCATTCCCTAGTTATGACTTGGTCACAGTTTGTTTCGGGTATGTTTTGAGAATAAAATATATTCTTACATAGCTATGGTTCTTAATATTAGTTGTCTACTTGGTTGGATTGAGAAATACCTAGAAAGCTGGTAAAGCAAACTTCTGGTTGTGTCTGTGTGGGTGTGACCACAGACAAATTGTGAGTAAGACAGAGAAGCAAGGGGGAAGTCCCACACAAAATGTTGGCAGTGTTGGCCAATAGGCTGGAGGCTAGAATGGAACATGGAACGGAAGACAGGGGCATTCCCAGGGCCTCACCAGCCTCTTTCTCCTTGAGTGGGTGTGTTGCCTACAAACACTGAGCTCCAGATAGCCCCAATTTTGAGTGTGGACTCACACCAGCAGCTCTCCAGGAAGCTTCTAGGCCTTCACATAGGACTGGGGTTGCATCATTGGCCTCTCTTGCCTCAGAGTTCTCAGCTTCTTGAACAGCTTATTCCTTGACTCTGCATCCAGCAGATGCTTTAGTGGGGTTCAGCAGCCTCTGACCGTGCAAGCCATCCTAATACACAATAAGCCCCTAATAGATCTCTCATAACTAGGATGCATTGGTTCTGTTCCATTGAAAACCCTCTCTCAATGGGAGGGAGGGAAGAATGAGAAGATACAAGGGATGGGATAACAATTGAGATGTAATATGAATAAATTAATAAAATATAATTTTAAAAATTAAAAAAAAAAGAAAAAAAGAAAACCCTCTCTCACAAGTTGTGGCAGTTACCACTGATTTTTTAATTGAATATTCAATTTATTAACATTTACCAAACTCCCTGATAATGTCTACAGCCTATTTTTCCCTCAGCCCCATTTATTCTGTTATCTACCCAGACTTAGCTCAAGCACAATGTATATATATTGAATGTGTGTATGATTATAATTTGTTCTCATTCATTTCCTTACTCCATGCCCTCCAGAAACCTCCTTTGTCCTCTGGGTATTTCTCATTCTTTTTTCAGTTAGTCCCTTTAATTTCTTATTATATGTATTCTATCGTCCTCTTTAATTTCCCACCTTCATTAAGACTTCTTCCTTTCCTCTCATGATCCCTTTCAAGTTTCATGACCCTACCATGTAAATACACAGTCTACATATATGTATACATATATGTGTATATATTGCATACATATATTATGCATATATTTGTATAAAAAGTATAACTATTTTCGAAAGCATGGAAAAATAGAGAATTTTTGTTTTTCCTCTTAGTAAAAATAAACTTGTGCTATTTGTTCAATTCTAATAATCATTTTATATTTAGTATATTATAGCCACTAAATTCTATGTATTTAGTATACTATGTGTGTGTGTGTGTGTGTGTGCACGTACATGCACATAGCTTTGAATCTAGGTTTCATATATGAGAAAAATCCTAAGAGTGTTTGACTATATCTCCTTACTTTGCTTAACATAAATATTTCCAGTTACATACATTTTCTACAAATGTTATAATTTCCTTTTTCTTTTTTGTTTTATTAAAAGTAGATTACTTTCTCATAATTCTGTCTTGATTACAGTTTCCCCTCCCTCTACCCCTCCTAGCTCCTCCCCACCTCCCATTCCATCTGGATCCACTCCACTCCCTTTCTGTTTCTCATTATAAAAGAACAGGTTTCTAAGAGATAACAAATAACAAAATAATAATAATATAAAACAAAAACCACATCAAAGTTGGACAAGGCAAACCAACAGAAGGAAAAGAACCCAAAAGAAGGCACAAGAGTCAGAAAGCCACTCGTGCACACACTCAGAAGACCCGTATAACACTAAATTAAAAGCTATACTATATTTCAAAGGACCAGGTGAAGACCTGTGCAGGCCCTGTACTTCCTTCCTCAGTCACTGTGAGTTCATATGAACTCTGCTCGGTTGATATAGGGAGCCATGTTATCCTGGTATCCTCCAACCCCTCTCTCTCTCACATTCTTCATGCCTTCTCTTCCTTGGGGTTCACTGGGCTTTGAGGGGAAGGATTTGATGAAGACATCCCATTTAGGGCTTAGTGATGTAAGGTCAATCTCTCTCTTTCCCTCTCTCTCTGCCCCCCGCCCCACCTCTCTGTTATGTATGGCTGTAGGTCTCTGCATTTGCTCCTTTCTGTGGCAGGAGGATGCTTCTCTGATGATAACAGAATAGACACTTATCTATGATTATAGCAGAATATCATTCTAAGTCAATTTTACCACATTTTTAAGTCCAGTAGTATTTGGGTTTACCCAGGGATCTTGGCTATCTAGTCTCGAATTCTTGGTCACCCAAACAGTGTTGAGTATTGAGTTCCTACTCAGGAGGTGGACCTTATAGCAAATCAAACATTGGTTGGCAGTGTCTACAAGCTTTGTGCCCACCATTGCTCTAGCATATTTCGCAAGCAAGACAGCATTCTAGATCAAAGGTTTTATGGCTAGGTTGGTATATACATTTCTTTTTCATTTTTTATGACTGTATAAACTTTCAGTGTGTGTGTGTGTGTGTGTGTGTGTGTGTGTGTGTGTGTGTGTGTTTCTTTTTTTTTATCACTTCTGATTTGCCAATTTTATGGCATATTTAAATATTGTTAGGAATTTTTTATAACTGACTTTCCTTAGGACTGTTTTATTTCTACTGAGTGTTCTGTCTTGACATCTCTGCTGAATACACTGGAATTTGAGTAAGTACACATTACTTAGGGGCACTGAGAATTAGAATACTTTCCAGTTCTGCTTCAGTTATGAGAATCATGTAGCCACATTTCCACTTAGTCATTTCTTTACTGGTAGTTCTTAGGTCAGCATCAGTGTCTCTCCCTAGGATGTTCAGCTCAGCATTTTGCCAAGGACATAAGTATGCAGTTATCTCCTCTCCCTCCCTCCTTCCCTCTCTCTCTCTCTCTCTCTCTCTCTCTCTCTCTCTCTCTCTCTCTCTTTCTCTCCTTCCCTCCACACCACTCTTCAGTATCTTTGTCACTTAATTTCAGCCACCTTGGCCTCCTTAAACTTATAGCTGAGTGAGTGCTCTGCTCTTTCAGTTACCTCATTTCATGTAGTTTGGAATGCATGGGAAATAACTAGGGTTTGTGTTTTCCTCCCCTCTTAGAAATTATAGATTTGTGCATTTGTTCAATGGACAATTGTCTTATATTTAGTTCTGTTTTTTAATTATCTCCCAGAAGACAGATTTTTGTAACAGTTACTCCATCTCAACCAGAAGATGAAAGTTAAAATTATCTTTCCCAAAAACGCATACTTCGAATGGTTTTTAGAATGTTTAATACCCAACTAGGGACTGACAAAACCTATAGGACTCCTGTATTGGACAACAATTTGTTAACATATATTCATAAGAAAGAGACAAGAGTGGGAAAATTACATAGGGCTTGGTGGTAAGATTTCCGTCTTCATTATCTTTGTTTTATGGGTATTCTATAACCAATAGTCATTTAATTTTTAATTGTAGAGTAACTTGGGAATATTTGAAAAGCCTTGCTTATTGTACAGTATAGTAGAGATTATCTACCAGTCTTCATAAACAACTCACTTTTAGTAGGTCCTGCTGAAATGGACTTAAATAAATGCTTCTTAATTTCAATTATTGAGTCTGGGGTGGTTTTGTCTATATGGCACACATGCACCTTAGGATAATTGATAATTTTAATCTTAATAATATCTAAAGTACTTGGAGTTGAAAGTAACCTCAGAAGATTATTTAATTGAGTCATTGTAATTGTTTAATGAGGTAAAGTGACTTGATAGAGTTCTGATAGGTAGCTAATGACTGAATGAGGACTAATTTCCTTAGTAGTGTTTTTGATAACACACCATGCTGTGTCTTGTTTTGTGAGCTAAACGTTTAGGTATTCAACAGAATCAGAGCAGTAATGAAAGCGAGAGTAGATGCTAAAGATTATATCAGTAGGAACAAAATTAAGTTTTCCAGGGCAGAGAGCAAACTGAGAAAACATTTGCTACTAAAACAAGCAGGCACCTGTCTATTTATAGAGCTCACTGTCTTTGAATGGACTGTGAACAGGGCCTTACTGTGTGGGAATGCTCATCTGTCATATTTGCAGCAAACTAAATGACTCATTCCAGGATCAGTTTGACATATTTATGTAAAAAATGTCACCCATAGAGTTTTCCAAAGTAAGTTAAATATCTGCAGTGTTATTTGCACTAATAACATGCTGAGGGAGTCTGGCCCTGAAATCCCACAAACTGTGAGCCTTAGCTCGGCTCTGGCCCAAATAAGCCGCATTCCAAAGCAACTTATCCTGAACAAACTAGGTCTTATTAAAAGCAGCTGCGATGCCACGCATTTGGTGCTTCTTATAAGTCTCTCACGTCGTTTCCACACTCACCTTGGCAAAGCTGAGCAGGGGCAGTCCACCTCCTGGCCATGTTTCTCCTCCACTGTTCCTTCTCTATCATGACAGAGAATCTAGTCCTCAGAAGGAGGTTTAGTTAGAATTGATTTCCTCAAGGTACAAACAGGCCTCATTCTGTTATCTCCATCCAGATTATCTCACTCTCAAAAAAAAAAAAAAAAAAAAAAAAAAAAGCACAAGAGGTCCACAGTTCTGACCCAGAATTACCCAAGACTCTGTACACTGTCAAGACTGACCCAGGCTTCACCTCCTTGAACTCCTTGAATCTATGACCCCGTGTACAGTGTCCATCTATCAGAAGACCTTCAGGAAGAGAATGCCTGTATTCCCTCTTTTCAGCAAGAGTATCTTCACCTTCATATTGAAATTCAGTTGCTCCCCATTTGCTTCCACAGAGAGCCATTTTTTCCTTTCACACCCATGTACAGGTGAACCTGGGTAGGGGGCACAGTTCTCCCAAGATCTTCTGTTTGGTTTTCCAGCTCCTAGAATGCTTCTTCCTTTTTAGAAAAGTTTCCAGCCATGTCTGTTCTAGACTTGTACAAGAGAACATACAGGGGCATGGGTCATTTTGCATGATCCTGTCCAGCCCAAAGAGTAAGATGGCACCCACGTGACTTCACATCAGACTCTTCTTCCCTCTCTTAAGAATCTCAGCTTGTGGAAGTGAAACGATCCCTTTGTCCATCTTCATGTCTCCAGCTACCCACAGGCCTTCCTTCTTCCACTTTCTGCAAAACACTGACCAGTTCTCACAAACCCATATAATATCTCCACTATTGTTGATTCTGTTTCTCTCTGGTTCTCCCTCCTCCTCTCCTCTCTCACCTCCCCCCCCCTCCTCCCCCCCCTCTCTCTCTCTCTCTCTCTCTCTCTCTCTCTCTCTCTCTCTCTCTCTTTCTCTCTGACAGGTTATGTAGCCCAGACTTGCCTCAAGTTCCCTTTCTTCTCTGTTTAGCTTTCCAAGTGCTGGGATTGTAGGCTGTATTAATATCTAGTTCAAAGGTTTTATCTTCTCTCTTTTTACAGCCCAGAACACGGAGAAAGGGTATATGGGATCATTGTAATAGCTTTTCAACATGTTGCATGTTTACAATCACTTAAAAATCAAAAGTAAAAAAAATATATAGTAAATTTCCTCCTTATTCACAGCTATTTCTGGCTACATGCTCTCATCTCTGCTCCTTCTCTAGAAAAGTTTCTATGAAGAGTTATGTATATTTACTGCTTCTACTATCCCCGCAGCATTCAATCCCCACCATACTACTGAAATGTCAGTGTCTTCAATGCCTCTTTCCTCCTTCTTCCAAATACAACCCACAGTTCTCACTTCTTATCCCAATCTTCCATTCGGCATCATTTGATCTCAATCACCCCACTCCCCCTTGACTACCTGGATATCAGGGTGCAGGTGTACATCAGATGCTGGGGAGCAGAGATGGTGGAGCTCTCTCTGCCACGGATGTGAAAGAGAGAAAGAATCATCTCTTTGTATTCATCCTCATTTTTCACTTACTTGGATCATATACGGAGTCTCCCTTCCCCAGCCTTTCTGTATTCTACTATGTAATTTCACCTCTTTCTTATGGCTCCGTAGACCATTGATAGGATAAAAATTTCAAAATGGGGGGGTGCTGGAGAGATGGCTCAGTGGTTAAGAGCACTGTCTGTTCATCCAGAGGTCCTGAGTTCAATTCCCAGCAACTACATGATGGATCACAACCATCTACACTAAGAACTGATGCCCTCTTCTGGCCTGCAGGTGTACATGCAGATGGAGCACTGTTACATTAAATAAATAAATAAATCTCTAAAAAAATTTCAAAATGTATATCGTTAGTATTATATGCTCTATTCAGGCACCACAGAGTAGACTAGTCTTCGGATAGTGGGAGCTCTTCTTGCCTCTGTGCCCACCTCCCTCACTCTTTCCTCAGCGCCTCTTGTCTCATAATATAGCAGGGCTACACAGCAAGCAGGCCAAGCCTCAAATCCTGAGTAGGTTTTAATGTGGACGCTTAGCAACCTCTGTCACTGTTGGGAGGCACGCTACGGCCGCTGCATCTGAGGTAGACCCAGAACCATTTACTTCCCCTGGACCAGGCCTCCATCATCTCTCCCCCTGCTGGGTCGCAGAAACCTCATTCTGGTGTTCTTGTCTTCCACCTGGATTCTATGCAGGCTTTTCCACCAGAACACTCCGAGTGACATTTTAACAACCTAAGCCGGGTCACGTCAATCTAGGCTCCAAAACTTTTTGAAAAATTCCCATCCCACTCAATAAATTCTGAAACTTTTGTTACGATTTCAGTGCACTTGCAGAGGCGATAGCTCAGAGCTCCTCTCCACATCCTTGTTTGACCTGCGCAGCCTCACTCTGTTCTTCTTTGAGGTGCTGAGCCTCTGCATTCACTCCTCACTCTGTTTGGGATGTTCCCTACTTCATGGATTCCTGATCCTGGCGCCATATATTCCCTACCTCTTTGTGTCTCAGCTCAAATACAACCTTCACTGCAGTGTTTAATTGCTCTAGAACAGCTTGCACGAAAGTGACGCCTTCCACTCTGGCCCTCATTTTGTTTCTTTACCTTGAGATATATAACATATATGCATATATGTGCCATTAACATTCTAGACATTTATTTGTTTGTGCCTTTATTTCAGGAACTTTTATATATTTTCCTTATTTTATTAAACAAAATCCCTAGAATATGACTTGACATATAGTACATGCTCCATAATGATTTTTGGATGATTTTATTTCTTCTTTATTATACTGGGTTACATAAAGCCATCTTCACACAGGCATACAAAGCATCTCCCCCATACCCTCCTAGTCACCTCTTTCTTGCCCTTCTCTCCTACCATCTACTTTTCTTTGTTCCCGTAGACAGTTTTGCTTCTACTTCCCTGTCATCTTATCCTGGGGGTGGGGGAAGAATTTAAAATAACCAAGTAACTAATATTTGGAGGGTAGGTGAGAGTTGGTGGACTTGAATATTGCTCTTAGTAATTACAATGAGTAGCAGAATTTAATACAGCATTTTACTGGCTTGTAAGTGATAGAATCTTATATTTATATCACAATCATCTGATGCATGTTGCATTTCGGGCAATGGGCTATGCATAGACAGTGATCTCATTGTGACAATGAAGCCACAGCATTAATTTCACATTAATTTCATAGCATAGCATTGCACTGACTATGCCCCTAGTTACTAGACAACTGTGTGGCTGGCTAATGCATTGACAACACACTAATTGCTGCTACCTTAGTGTGTACTGCTTCCACTAACAATGACAGTTTACTGGAACATCATTCCTCTGGATTAAATTGGCAGCAGCCTCAGACAACCTCATATTTACTGAGCCTCTTGAGCCCGTCAAGGACCCATGCTGAATGATTGGCACAGCTTATGTAGGTTTGTGTAGGTCTAGTCTAAATGTTCTCCTAGTGACAAGAGTGCCTGGTGTCCTACTTCTCAAAATACATTACTGTCATCAAGTAACAGGACTGTAGTTAGGAACATAAAGCAAAATCAATACTGAAGCCCAAGTGGCCAATATACTTTGGTTTCTGACCAGTTTATGCCTCTTCCTCCTCCTCCTCTTCCTCCTCCTCTTCCTCTTCCTTCTCCTCTTCCTCCTTCTCCTCTTCCTCTTCCTCTTCCTCCTCCTCTTCCTCTTCCTCCTCCTCTTCCTCCTTCTCCTCTTCCTCTTCCTCTTCCTCCTCCTTGTCTTCATCATCATTTGCTTCTTAGTCTGGTTTTCTTTTATTCTTTCCTGTCTCTTTCATCTTTCCTTTCTTCCTTCTTTTCATCTTGTCTATGTTTTTACCTTCTTTCCTTTCCTTTTTTAAAAATTTTATTCTTTTCTCATATATTATATCCTGGCCACAGTTTCCCTTCCCTCTTCTCCTCCCAGCCTCTCTTCACCTCCCCTCTCCTCGAGATCCACTCCTTCTCCATTTCCCTTCAGAAAAGGACAGGCATCCGAGAAATGTCAACCAAACATGTCATATCATGTTGCAATAATACTAGGGATGCCCACTCCTATTAAGGCTGGATGAGGCAACCCAATAGTAGGTAAAACATCCCAAAAGCCAGAAAAAGAGTCAGAGACAGTCCCAACTCCCACTGTTAGGAATCCCACAAGAACACCAAGCTACACAACCATGACATATGTGCATATGACCTCGGTCAGACCCATACAGGCTCTCTGATTGTCAGTTCAGCCTCAGTGAGCCCCCATGAACTCTGATTAGCTGATTTTGTGTGTTTTCTTGTGGTGTCTTTGATGCTTCTTGCTCCTACAATCCTCTTTCTTCTGCAGGATTCTCCAAGCTCAGCCTTATATTTGGCTATGGGTCTCTGCATCTGCTTCCATCAGTTGATGGACAAAGCCTCTCTGGTGAGTCTTAAGTTAGACCAGTCATGGGTGGCCACTCCCACAATTTCTGCACCACTTTTATCACAGCACATTTTGCAGGCAGGAAAACTTGTAGGTCAGAGGTTTTGTGGCTGCGTTGATGTCCCAATCCCTCCATTGGAAGCCTTGCATGATCACAGCAAATGGCTGGTTCTTCTGTATTCTGTATTCCTAGGAGTTTTTTGTAGGGTCACCCTCTTAAATTTCAGGGAGTTTTCATTGTGCTAGGCTATGAGACTGTCCCTTAAAATGCACCCCAATTCAAATAGTCTCTCCCATTACTTTCTTCTATACACCTCCACCTATTCCCTCCTGTTCCCATTCTTACCTGCCCCGAGTCCATCCACAAAATTAATTCTTTTTCTCTTTCCCAGAGAGATTAATGCATGCCCCCTGGAGCCCTCCTTGTTACTTAGTCTGTCTGGATCTGTGGATTACAGTATTACTGTCCATTTATAAGTCCATACCACTTTTGTCTTTTGGGGTCTGGGTTACCTCATTCAGGATACCTTTTTCCTAGTTCTACCCATTTGCCTGAACATTTCATCATACGCACACACACACACACACACACACACACACACACACGCACACACACACAGAGTAAATTGAGTAATCCTCCATGTGTAAATATCACATTTCTTTATCTAGGTTGTTTTTAGTTTCTGGTAACTGTGAATAAAGCTGCTACGAAAAGTTGAGCAAGTGTCTTTGTGATAGGATGGAGTGCATCTTTTTGGTATATGGACAAGTGTGGTATAGATGGGTCTTGAGGTAGATTGATTTCTAATATTCTGAGAAACTGCCATGTAGGTTTCTATAGTGTCTATACACTTTTGCATTCCCACCAGCAATGGAGGAGCGTTCCCCTTGTTTCACATCCTTGCCAGCATGAGCTATCACTTGTTTTTTATCTTAGCAATTGTGACAGGTGTAATCTAGAATCTCAGAGTCATTATGATTTGCATTTCCCTGATGTGAAACAAGGGGAAGCTCAGTCAGTCTGAGTAAAATCTGTCCACATTTTGAATTCTAAGCCAAGGTTTGCATTCTGGCTTTTCCTTATAGTGCACAAGCTTTCTGCAGTTTGGACCCTCAGTCATTAAGCTTGTAATGCATCAGAAAGGAATTTCATATGCAAACAGCAGAAGAAATAAAAATATTCCTGCTTTTTTATTACCTATAGCATAGGCCAGAAAGGAATACAGGTCCCAAGCAACAGATGAAGTACTCAGAGCAGGGTTAGTTAATAGAGAAATAAATTAGTTTCTCCAAGTGTGAGTGGAGGCCATCTTTGAAGGGAAACCAGTACTTCTTACAAAGTGACAAATGTCATTTTACCCAGGCTGGAGTGGGGCAGTCCTTAGATGAGAAGCTAGAGTATGGACACCCTGGTGGCCTTTAAGAAGAGGCCCTGACTACTACCTTCCAACCCTGAGGTATGTCCCAGGGCTCTCAGGAAATCACAGAATTCCTAGATGGGTTTGCAGAGCAAACAGTTCCGGAAATGCATGCCTGCAGAAAGCTGTAAGACACAGAAGAAGGCCAGATATACATATGCTCCTGGCTGACTCAGAGGTCAGAAAGGTCTTAATTTCATATAACTTCCACAGCTGGTGTTATCTAGGGTCTTCCTCAAAATGTTTATGCCCTTCAAAACTCACAATGAAACTTACTGCCTCTGTGTTACTATTAGTTGTGAGAAGTGTGCAGTCATGAATGGGCCAGTGCCATTATTGTCAAATGAGTGTCTATTATTATGCGACTGAGTTCCTTAGAAAACGGCGAGTTTTTCTGTGTCTGTCATTACTTCTGTACTGGGATCCCCTGTGATTTTCACAACACAGCTAGAAAGCCTCTAGCAATGGCAACAACCTTGATATCGAGTTTTCCAAAACTCAAAACTCTGAACCAATATATTTCTGTTCATTCTAAGTGGCCTTTCTTAACAGTTCTGTTACAACAGCACAGCATCCTGAAAGGCCTTTGGGATTAGAAATGGGTAATTCAGACTCTGGAGCATGTGTGGAAGGATGTGAGGAAGTCCCCTTGACAAACATTTTTTTATTTTTTTAAACCGAGTGCCATATCAGACTTCCTACCCTTACAAGTGTTTATCATGTATGAGAGAACCTGAAACACAATAAAAATCGAAGGCAACTAGTATCAAAAATAAGTAAGTTTAGAGACGTAGAAAGAAACTTGTTTTATTTTATTTTATTTTTTCAATTTCTGGGTTGCTGGGCTCAGAATCCTGCTCAGTGGGTTTCCGGCTATGTATTGATACAAGTAAATGTCTAAAAGTTTATAAGGCCTGTCTGTGTGTGTTTTAATCCCAGAGATGCTCTTGTCTCTCATACTTTAGGATCAGGCATGGCATAGTAGAGAAACTTCCTCACTCGACTGGCTCACTATACTGTTAAACCTCCATTTTCCTGATCACAGTGATACCTAGGAAATGATGAACGTTCTTGACAGAGGCGTGGCCTGAACAGACATAGTGTTGCAAAGCTCTTTTATTCTTAAAGGATTCTTAGGCATTTATTTTGAGCAAAAGCACTATTAGATATACTGGAGAGAGAAAGAGTAGTCTTAATTTGATGTGATTACAAAAACTGAAAGAAAAAAAATAAAGCTCCACAGTTAAGATTCATGTTAACATGCCGACTGTTACCAGCACTGTCTGAGATTTTAGAAGGATGTTTGAAGAAATGCAGGGCTTCGTTAGACTTAGCATGCTATCACTATCAGTAATGCTGCAACTGAGGACAGCTCTCTGGAAGGCAGCGTGCCCATCCTCAGAACAGAGGCGATGAATGTCAGTCCTTGATGAGGCAGATTAATTTGCCATGAACGCGTCGTTAAAGTCGCAATATGCAACGTCTCTCAGCAGTCAAAGATGCTGCGGGGCTCCAAATACGCAAGAGCAGCGGCTGAAACAATCGCTTCTTTCTGACGGGAAAGCGATCAACGCGACACAAAACCCAGTTTGTGGAAAGTAAATGAGCAGGCTAGAGACGCTGGGGTCTCAGAGTCGCTTGCTTCTAGTCTGTTCCTAGGGAGTCAGTTGCTACATTAAGTATCTCCCTTGAGATGACTTGTGGTAGGCCACTGGGGAGATTTGGAAGTTCTCTAAGTATTTATGCAAAAACGGTATGGGAATGTAAAAGAAAAAAAAATTCAAGTGAGTCTTATATGCCTTCTTGTGTGTTCTCAGTGGCATTTAATTCCATGCTATGTGACTTATTAACCAGCTGGGACTTCTGGTGCCTGTAATTGAGAGAAAGGAGACAGCCGTGTGAAAACCAGGAAGAATAACCACTAGTGCGATGCTAATTCAGGACTGAGTTAGCCGGGATGCTGAGTTGTTACCATGTAAAAAGCCAGACCGCGAAGATGCAGGCTGAGCCTTAAGAGCTACATTCTCTATTTTCTCATGAAGAAGACACAATCTGTTGCTGTCATTCATTGCACCTTTCACTCTTGCATTTAGAAAATAGACTTTAAAGTAGGTCATATGCATAAAGTGTCCAATGTATTGTTAAGGGTTAACATAAAACAGAATTCCTGGAGATTGAGGGAATTTTGTTAGGTGCACAGTGTGGCAAGACTTTGTGCACGGTCTCACTTTTTAAACACTGGAAATAGGTTTCACCCTTTGTGAGTAAGGAACATGGGATTAAAAATGTTCCTTACCATACAGATAACCAACAGGCCCGAGGCAAGCCTTCAGAGCTCCAGAGTCCCTGACAAGGCTCCGCCATGATCTTCCTTCCTTAAAGAGCAAGGAGCAGTAAAGATAATGCTCACGTTATTAGTGGAGCAGCCAAGGTTAGGGGAGAGTATGGACCTTCAGGCTTCCCGTTAGAGGGGCTCTGTGGGAAGTGAGACAGATGTTCGGCCCCCCAGGAGCCCCAATGCCAGCATTCTCAGCCCAATCAACAGCTTTTGCTCGGATTGTGCAGAGGAGCTTCTCTTGTCCCCTGAGGCAGCTTCCGGAGTTAGCAGCTGAACAGAGAATGGAAAACAAATTCACTGAACATTTAAACACAAAACCAATGAAGGAATAAGCCTCATGGGCTTTTTTTTATTTTTGTTTTTAAAGAGGACTTAAGTCTGACAAACCTACACAAATTCTTACCATAGGTAAATAAAGGAAGATTTGACCAGTGTCTACAACTGACAAAGGACTTCAGTGTTCAAAACTCTTTGTCCAAGTGAAAGGGACAGGTCAATATAATCCCCATAAGTTTTGTGACCTATTTTTATCATGCCCAGAGAACTAGAGCAAAGACAGAGAACAGGTGAGGGGAAGAGGAATGTTTTATATAAAGAAGGCCTGTTCACCACAAGGGTTCATGGGAGCAAACGCTTACTTTCAAGCCTTTATGCATAGAATTAAGGAATAAACATGCCCCATCCACATGTAGCACCCACGTTACAATCACCAAGATTGTAAGAGGCTGGAAAATATCTCCACAATCATTTAAATGGGCAGCTGAGAGATAAAAGACAAACTCAGAGTGCTGAAGAAATAACTTAAATATTTAATGATGCATTGAAAACTGACCTTTAACTTTAGTTTTTACATATGCTGCCAGATAAAGTCTGAAGGTGCTGGCAAATTATTTGATCCCTTTTGTCTGTAAGTACAATGCTGCGATTGCCAAACATGTGAATGCAATAAATGAAAACGGCCTTCCTTGTATAGTAAAGACACAAGAAAAATTGTGGCAACACATAAAAAGTGCAAGGAAAGATAAAGACTTCTTTAATGAGCACAGGGCTGCTCTGCTTTGCCAATGTTGGGTAGGGATGTTTTGTGTCTTGTCCATGATATGTTTTAGCACCATTTTGGTCAGTCCTATTAGATGGCGTTAGCAGCTTCCAACTCTGTCTTCTGTGTTGTCACAACCACAGCTGCTAAGCATCATGAAGGGGAGGGGGATGTGCAGGCCCCACCCGAACCACCACTGCTTCAGTAGTGTCTACAGGGTCACCTAGCTGAACCCCAACGATGATGGTGAGGGAGTGCAGGGGCACAGTGACAGTCTGAAGAAGAAAGACTTCTGGAGATAACAGCTGGATATGGTCATAGAGGATGGGCAGATGGTGGCTCACCGGAGACTACATATACCAAATCAAAAGCAGTTTTGATGAGAAAACAAAGGGAAAAAAAACCTCAACATTTGTCAGCCTGAGAGCTCGGTTCACTATACTCCATGAACAATTTCTTCTGGGCCTATCGTGCTGGTTGCTGAGAATGCAAGTGTTCTCACGCACTAGTTTTAGTCCAGCATCTCCTGGCCTCACAAGGATGTTTTTTGACCCCATGATTGTGCAGTTTATCTCTTGAAATTTGTTACCAGTGCTTCCCTTAGGTTGGGGGATAATTTACCATTGTTTATCCAATAGCTTATTACTGAAGTGAGTCCATCCTATTCACTGATGTTTTCATACCCATTGCTCAAAACAGGAAAAAAGGTTTTATCTGTGGAACACGAACTTTCAGGGCAAAACACCAGTTACTTCTTTTTGTAATGTGTAAGGGTTTCCCAATAGGCTGTTAGGTATTTTTGGACCTGATATTTAAATTGCAGGGACTGAGAGATATTTAAAATAGAATGTGATAAATTTAGGTTCATGTTAAAAATCCAATTTTGCCTGAGGCTTCTCTTCTCTCTGCTGCGGTTTGTATCCTTCTTAGCTTTCCTCATTCTCCTCAGCCATTTCATTTGCTGCCTTTTATTACTATGGTCAATTTTCAACATTCAGCACACTCTGGGAACTTACTGAGAGGGTCATCTTTTGAGGAAATCTTAGTGTCTCTCAAGGACACCTTCACTTAGTCATCTAAATTATCAGGTCTCAGCAGTTCTGGAGTGAGACAGAGACTGGAAAATGGTTTAGATTCATACTATCCTGTTGCACCTCCGCATCCTGGAGATGAAGGATCTATCTTATGCCTCTAGTGTGTTGGTCCCTGAAGAAAAGAGGGCTCAAGTTCAGCTTTTCCCCAGCATTTGTCCTGATCCACAGTACCAGGTTTCCCCTGAAGCAGGTGACTGATTCTGCCATATCCACTCATGCCTGTGCTCCGTGGGTGCGCACTAAGGTGAATGTATGTATTTAATGCCCACATTGCCCATGCTCTTCATAAGTTCTACCTCCATGAAAATCCCAGCTCACTACCTGCTTGAAAACAAGGAGCTGATCCTCTTCAATTCCTTTCTCCACCGTCTCTCCTTGAAATCACTCAAGTGCTGCATGCTTTCCCAGGCATTTTATGCCATCACATCCTCTTTTTTATTGATTAATTTTTAAAAACTCAGGCTCCCTTTCTTCTACTCTTTGCATTGCTGCTGTGGAATAACACCATAAAGCTGTCATCTTGTATCAAATCTTAAAGTTCACCAGTAATTCCCTACAGTAGAACACTAAACTGGTCTTTCCTGTGCCAACTATCATGCAGTTCTCTATTTTTTTATGATTATATTCAATTTTCTTTTGTCAAGCCCTTCATTGCGATCCTGACCCAAGTCACTGACATCTTGTCCTATGCCTTGAAAGGTCTTGCCATATTCCTATCTGTGATCTCCTTACCTCCTCAGAATCTCTCCTGTTATAATTATACTGTAATATAATGTATATATCACCCTCCTATAAATCCTTTAACATTTTATTTTTTTGTGAGCTAAGAGAATCCTGTCTTTACTGTGCTCAGCAAATACTTGCCCCTCCCAGCTAACCAACCCAAGTCACTTCACTCTCCTTTATCCCAGTATGCTCCATCCAAAAAGGCTTCCTTTCACATTTGCAAATGTTCTTGGCTCCTCCCTTTCCCAGAGTCTTCTCACACAGTTTTCTCTGCTCAAAATACCCTTCCCTCCATGGTTTCCCTCACCCAGTTTTCTTAGGCTTAAGCCATCTTCTTTCCAAATAGCCTGTGGTTTTATCTGAAAAAAAGAAAAAAAAGCAAGGCTATTCATGTCTTCATGACTTGCTATTTTTGTGAACTAGTCCTTCCACCCCAACGCACATCTTATTACTGTGTCCTGAAGTCTGTGAGAAGCTTCCCCATCCAAGGCCTTGTCAGGCTGACTTGCATAGGCCTCCTCTTGTTTCTGTGGATTGTGATCTAATTTTACATTTCTTATTTCAATTAAAGCCTCATGAGAGATTTTTCTGTATTAAATTTCTTCTTACTAATGAAAATATTAACCTAGTGACATTGATTTAGTCAGTAGTCCAGCAAGAATGCTGTGCTGAGTTCCCTGGACATTGAGTTTCAAAATTCCAGGGCAACCTGAAGCTCAGACTTTCCGTTTATCGCTTAACTTTAGCAATTGTCTCCAATGACCCAGAGTACAAACATTTGTAGTAATTACTTGCTTAATTGAATGTACCCACCCCTCCCTTTGGAGTCAAAGTATTTTGCTAGTTCCATATATTTTTCTCTTGAGATTTTGAGCGGGGTTATGGCAGAAAGGGAAAAATGAAATCGATTTTGCTTATGGTTGTTATTTTCACATAGTAGTAACCATGGACAATGAAATTCTACCTGCTGGTGTGTTTTCAAAGAAACATGTGCTGGTTTTGCTTTCACTGATGGCAAAGGCCCTAGTGGCTTTACAGATGGCAAACTTCTGGAAACAATATTTCTTTGAGAGGATCCCAGGAATAACTTTTATGAGGCAGCCCCATTCCATAGGTGATAGTTTCAAAATACCCCACCAAACTTGATTCAACTACTTCCTTTAGTGTCTACAATATTCAGGACCAGGTATTAGCATGGATTCCACTGACTGATAAGATCGATAAATAATAGGTTTGTACTTAGAAGCTGTTACAACCATTTTATTTTTGCAGGTCAAGGAATTAAAAAAAAAAAAAAAAAAGACTTGCTTTCAAAGCCTCAAGATCTGTTACACTAGTGAAGATCAAGATGCCAGGGATACATTTCATGGGGGCTTACTTCCTTTGACTATAGGGGTTATCATGAAAGACTCTTCACAATGATACTATAATGTATGTGTTGATATGTGAATGATGTTAGTAGTCAATGGCTGTGTATTTATGGGTGGTGCCAACTGCACTGCGAACTCAGGTTCTGATCTTGAACATCCATTGTGGATATCAGCTTAGCTCTCTGAGCTGTTGCAGTTCTCAGTAAGAAGCATGTACAGGAGAATGGGGAGAGCAGGGAACCAGCCCTCCCTCCCTCCCTCCCTCCCTCCCTCCCTCCCTCCCTCCCTCCGTTTCTCCCTCTCTCCTCTTCCCTTCTCTCCTTTTTTAATGGTTTTCCCATTTTCTTTCCTTTTTATTTGTAGTCTAACAAGTTTATTATATGTATTAAGTGTTTATTTTCAGTTTTCTTTAAATGTATTTTTTTCTATCCCCATATTATTTTTTCTTCCTTCAAATACCTATTTTGTAAACATTCTATCTGCTTTATCTGTATTATATATATATTATTTTCTATACTCCATTTAAACTTATTCACAAACATTTAAATTGAAAAAAATTATCATCCATTGCTGTTTTTTTGACAACATATATTCTCCATTTCTTTCTTCTCCCCCGGTTTAGTTGCATGTTTTTCCTTTCGGTGGTTGTTTTATTTGTCAAAGCACAAAAGAAAAATGAAAGTGATCATGAATTTTTTTCTCTGAGCTCTGAGCTACCTTAGCAGAAGAATCACTATTCAGCTTCTGTGAGGCACTGATTTTACAAATATATGTGTCTCGTGACATACACACTTAATTCATGAAGATTTTTATCTGTGTGAATAATATAGTTTCTGCTAGTAAATTTTTGAAAATACCTTTTACTTATACATTGTAATTACTTATTTATTTTCTCCCTTTCCTTAATTTTGTATAAAATCTCTCAAACAATGTCTAATACATTTCCATGTGTAATGCTCAAACATCTTAGGTGCTTAACAAATAGAATAAAATGAAACAAGAAAATAAATTAAACCAGAGGGAGTGATTTATACTGTAAGAAGGAAATAGATAACATTTTATAGAAAAGGGAACATTTAAATTTGGCCTAGAAAAATTGGGTATTTCCTAGGACAGCAAGGGGGGGGGGACAGTTGCTAAGCTAATAGATGTTATAAACCACCTTGTGCTCCTCACACTCACAGACCTAGCCCTTTATTCTGTATACCAAACCAGCCTTGGTTGGTTCACCAGAAACATATTACCCTTCTACCACCACATTCACAGACCTAGCTTTGCTCACATAGACTGTACACAAGGCCAGGCTGGTGAGTGCCCCAAATCATCTCTACCTACACTAACCACAAACTTCCTGACTGAGGTAACGTAGGCCCAGGACTGTGAGAACAGCCCAGGAGGCCCAGCTGGGAGTTATGATTCCATTCTTTCTTCGTCAACACTGAATTGGAATTGCCTTCATCCCTCCAATAAAAAACTGACCCACCAACTCTTCATACCTTGTCTGAATCCAACCAAGCTTTGGCAAAAGCAAAGTCAGAACTAAACTCTACTCAACGAACAGGGTCTAGAATCTTGTACTTGATACTCAACCAAGGAAAGAATCTATATACCCAGGTCACATGCAAAAACCACAAGATGATGTTCTCCACAAGCTACACCAATTTCTTAGCAATGTTCTTCGCTGAGAATCCCCTTGATGAACCCCAGGAAACAGAATTTAAAAGAACAATAATGAACATGATCAAAGAAATCAAGGAAGAGGATGTGAGCAAACACCTCATTGAAATCATATGGTTCAGTGAAATGACAAAGACAGTACAGGAAAACTCAATTCAATAAAGAAATAATATTTTGAAGAAAATTCTAGCTAAAATGAAGATGGAGTTGAAAATCAATGACCCAATTAGCACACTCAGGGGAAATCCTTGCCAGAAGAATGGATCAAGTAGATGACAGGATATCAGGACTTGAAGATAAGGAAAGGGGATTGGAAAACTCAATCAAAGATTGTGACAATTTAAAAATAAATAAAATGAATACAAGGTCACTTTGAAACAGTGTGAAAAAAATCAGATCTACACATTGTAAGAGAAGGAGGAATAGAAGGAGGAAGAAGAGGATGAAGATGAGGAAGATCACTATTATTCTAGTCAATGGATAGATGAAACTTTCAACAAGATCATAGAAGAAAACTTCCTAAATGATGGAAAGACATACCCATACAAGAACAATAAAAGAATCACATATAACACAAAATAGGACAAAAACAAAACAAAACAAAACAAAAACAAAAACAAAACAAAAAAAAACAACCCAAACTTTCCATAGCATATTGTATAGTGAAAACAATATAAACAGAACAAAAAAAAAGTGGATATTACAAACTTAAAAAAAAAAACACAAGTCACATACCAAGGAAAACCTATCAGGATAGCAGCTGTTTCTAAGTGAAAATTTAAAAGCCATATAAGCCTGGAGCAATGTGCCTCAATTCCAAAAGACCGTAGATGACAACTCAGACTACCATACCCAGCAAAAACTATCTGCTATAGTTGAAGGAGAAAGAAATAATTCTCCATGTTTTAAATAGTCTAAAAGAATTTGTGTTCACCAAACCAGACCTACAGAGAATACTACAAGTAATACTTTTGACTACAGAAAGGAAACAAACATATAATGACTAAAACACAAACTAGGACTAAAACCACAAACAGCAGCAAAACAGAAGCCTTTTAATACTAACTTTAATTATCAATGGCCTCAACTTCTGGTCAAAAGACACAAGGAAGCGTAGCTTTCATCATGCAGTAAAGTTCCTTTTTGCAGCACATGGAGGCTACTCCAGAGATTCAGAACTAGACAAAGTGCATAAAATAAGCCTGTAACCTCTGCACCTTAGGCTGAAATAATATTATGGAAGAGACAGCAAGAAGATTATCAGAGCCAGAAGAGCATGACAACAGCAGTGAGCTATTGTCTTCAAGACATGACAAGGAATCTCAACAATATGGCTGAGACGAGACTTGCATAATAAAAATCACCCCCCCACTAGCTATGATAAATTATCCAACACTAGGTAGTCATCCTATGCATTTGTACATATGATCAATATTAAATGAACTCATTGGATTGTGTGTGTGTGTGTGTGTGTGTGTGTGTACGCACACATATGCATACACACATGTAAAAATAATGATCAAAGAAAAAAGTGCTGTGAATTTAGAGGGAGTGTGAAGGTACTGTGGGAGTTGGAGGGGTAGAAATGATGCAAAAACAGTATTCATGTATGAAACTCTCAAATATTACAAAAGGAAAATATAAAATGAATGACTTCATAATACATAAAGAATAAGTAATTTGGGGGATAGAAACTGATGTGGCAAAAATATGTTTGTATAATGTGGTGTGACTTGTTATCCATGTAAGTTTAAGTTATCCTTTCAATATTAAGAACTCCATAACATTTTTCTTCCATTTTACACAATTATCCATTGCGGCCCTTACCCAAAACACATCTTACATTTCTGTGTTCTTCAGTTTAAGGACTCTTCAAAGAATTATACTGGAAAATTATTAAAATGATGCACATGGATATGAAACCTCTGAAGGTTGTGAGACTCCAGGTTCTCTGAAGCAGTGTTTTGTGTCTTCATAGGATGACAGGCATCAACTCTGTTAGATGTCTTCCAGCCATGTCCAGGAGATTCCAATCTCAGCTCAAGACAAAGACATGGCTACAAAGTCGTTCCTGACATAGATAAGCCATCATATGTGACACTCTTTCCTGTATTGTTTCGCAATTCTTAAAATCATGAATGGCAGAAATCCTACCCAACCTATCTCTTTTTAATACATATTTTATTAATTTATTCATATTACATCTCAATTGTTATCCCATCCCTTGTATCCTCCCATTCCTCCCTCCCTCCCATTTTCCTCTTACTCCCCTGCCCTATGACTGTGACTGAGGGGGACTTCCTTCCCCTGTATATGCTCATAGGGTATCAAGTCTCTTCTTGGTAGCCTGCTATTCTTCCTCTGAGTGCCACTAGGTCTCTCCATTCAGGGGACGTGGTCAAATATGAAGCACCAGAGTATGTGTGAAGTCAGTCCCCACTCTTCACTCAACTGTGAAGAATGTCCTGTCCATTGGCAAGAATCAGGTAGGGGTTCAAAGTTTACTGCATGTATTGTTCTTGGCTGGTACCATAGTTTGAGCAGGACTCCTTACCCAAACTATCTTACACCAGAAGACTTTAGTCTGACCTCACATGCTCATGGAGAACTTTTTCCTTTCTCCATTTATGGACCGCCCCTTATCTGCGATGACTTTGTTATTTGGCAAAGTCTCCCATTAAGCAGAGCCTAACAGCCTGATATGCTGGGTCACCAGCCCCAGCCATCAATCAATTCCCTGTCCCATCACCTCGGGTGTGTCCTAAACACATTTAGTTTCCGATGGTTCTTGCAACAGTTTATCATATATTTTTGGGTATTTTAACACAGCAGAGATTAATTCTGTCTGCCGTACACTAGGAGGGTAGAGGTGCATTGTGAAATGTTGGCTCAGCCCTGATTCTCAGAGGGTCCAGGGAAATCCTGCCTTGCTTTTACCAGCTTTTTGTGGCTTCTAGACAGTGGCTGTAGCAGCATCACTTCATCGCTTTGTGCTATCACATGGCTTTCTTCCCTGTATGTCAACGTTCGCATTTCCCTCCTCTTTGGGCCTATTCTATTCCAGGAAGACATCATTACAATTTTATAACATGTACAAATATTTTATCTAGAAATAAGGTCACGTTCTGTGGTTCTGAATAGATAATGAATTTTGGGTGAATGCTGTTCTCAGTACATTATGCATTACTAAGTTCTTTTTCTGTCTTAGACACCTGTACTGTCCAAAATAGCTAAAGTTCTCCAAGTCTGTCAGTTTTCAGGTTCAATTTCACCTGCTCAGAGCGGTCTTCCCATCTGGGGCATCTCTCTTCTCAGTCTGTAGAGCAGTGAAATGCCTCTTCGGCTTCTCCCTGTGTGGGCAGCATAGCACACAGTTGTTTGTTTCCTTGTTTGTTTGTTTTTTTAAAGTTTCTACTTCAGAAGAATATAATCTCCCAGTGTTTACTGATTTATTTATGGTTCTGCCCTTCTCATGTGGTATTATTCTCAGTGCATGGTGGAATCTTGGTGCAATTCACAAAGGACTAAAAGAGCGAATGGACAAGCAAATTAATTTTATTACATTTTTATTTTGTCCCAGTGACTAACAACATTTTGCATTCTTTTTTGTTGCTATTTGTGTGGATATTTGTAAAAAATGTTGAAGGAATTTTATGTGGGATGATATGTATCAGAAAAATAAAAACAAAAACAAGCAGAACCTGCCTATAATTTAATATAGAAGAACCGGTTTCCAAAAGGCGAATATAAAAAATCATCCTTCAGGGTTTTAGCCTATGGCGATCATAATGAAGCAACTTCTATATATTCAACACAGAGCAAATATTTCCCTCACACAGGGGTTGCTTCCTGCAGAATTCACACTGAGTGGCAGTAAGAAGGATGTCTCAGAGGGTATGGGGCACTTGATAAATATTAGTTGAATAAATAAATGGAGAGTTTGGAGAGCCCGTAATAGAAATTAGAGGAAGGAAATCAAATCATTATCTCTAAGAAACAGGCACGGTATTTTTAGAGCTTAAACTGCCGAGCAACATTAATGTCTACGGTGTGTGAGGTGTAACGCTTGTGGAATCCCAGTTAGACTGGCTGGCACATGACAAAGTCAGCCTTGTTTAAATGTGGGCATCAAAGAAGACAGGAGCGACAGCAGTTGGTCTGGCCTCCTCTGTTTTGACTGTGGAACATCCCATATTCCCCCTCATAGAGGGATTGATGAATAACTTTCATTTGTTTCATTAATTTAATTCTTCATTTTGATAGTATGCTAGGAAATACACAGTGTGTTAAAATAGCAGGTTGCACATGATCCTAGGCATGAGATCGAAATGAGGCATTTTAAATATATGTCTTTTTGTCTTCTTCTAGATAAGCGGAGTGAATTTGACTTTTTGACATACTGTTAAATACACTTCATGACATCTTGAGCCATGGTATTAGAGGTTTTCTTTTCTTTTCTTTTTTTTCTTTTTCTTTTTTTTTTTTTGGCAAGAAGCCTGAGGCTCTATTACTAATTTATCAGTGTTTCCATGTGCACCCCCACTTGCTTTCTGGGATTCTCTTGTTCTTCTTGTCTTGGATCTTTACATCTATTCTCCACATCAGGCCTTAGAGCATTTCTCCCCTTTAAAGCACCTGTCTGGAGATGAATCATTTCAGTCATCACTGTCCAGGAACCCTTTGAAAATCCCTTTGTTGGTCATCACATGCTGTATCCTGATTACATGACTACATTAGTAACAGGCTTCCATTGTGTCCCCAAAAGCTCCTAATCCCCCCGCCGCCTCCCACCCCCGGCTCCGTTGTATGTTTCCTATGAACCATCTCTTCTTGGGTTTTGACATGATCCTCGACAGTCAAGCTGCTGATTTATTCTTCTGGCAATGAAAGAGGAGGAGGGATTAGATTTTCCTTCCCTGCCTTTTCTGGTTTGCTCAGATCTGTTAGCTATTCCAAGAGGAATCACCCCGATGCCTGTCACAAGCACTGTCAATTAGGTTAATAGACAGGCAGGCAGGGCCCTGGCACTGAACTGTGTCATTTGCCAATGCCAGTGTCTGAGGAATGAATGCTGGAGAGACAGGATCTCTCTGACTCATGGCTTGCTCTTTGTGATATTTTGCTTTGTGATTTTTTTGACAGAGGAAGGAAGGAATTAGGACAAAACAAAGGAAGACAGAATTTATTTTTTTCCACAAGCCAATACCCTGGTTCCCATTGCCTAGATGGTAACCAACTTATAAAGAAAACATAATTCAAATTATGTAGCATTTTAAATTCAATTTGATAATAATACATCTTTACAGTAAATTTTTTAGATATAAAAACATGAACATGAGAAAAATAGGAATAATGAGATAGGCATCTCCCAATGCAAACAGGTCCAATTACTTGTGTGGGATCATACAATTAAATGTGAGTATTGACTATACTAGGATTTGCTAAAATATATATTTTTAAAAATATATTTGCAAATATAAAATACTGGGTTATGATAAGGAATATGTGATAATTTCCTGTAAGCTATGATATACACAAGATCTGTAACTATAAATTGGGCCCCCAAATTATTACATAGCAGAGACAATGCTAAGACACAACTTAAAAAGTTAGGGACACCTTTCATTTTTTCATCTGCAAAAAAGACAAAGGCTCAAACTACCAAATTATCACACACACAGACACACACACGCGCGCACACACACTGTGAAGAAGCCCCATTCACGCAGCACACAGAAATGTCTACAAGGAACAAGCTCCAACTGAGCTGGCCCTTATCTTATTAATACTGCATGAAAATTTCTTCTAAAAGTTACCTCCAAGAAAAAAAAACAATAAATATCCTTTTCAATTTATTCACTGCACAGCCTCAACCAACACCTCTCCTGAAGGTAAGTCAACATTTAGGGGAGAGAGACTTGAAGAACACTGAATTCTCTAACCACTGAGCCACAGCAAGGGCTGGGAATCAGTCTTGACAAGTAGTAAGTCACAGTAAGCGTGAGCACAGTAGCTCTTCAGCCAGAAGTCCATAGTCCCTGAATATATTTGGAAAACTCAAAGGTTGGGGTCATTTTGTGCAGAGTTAAAGTGAGCAGGCTGATCACTGGGTCTTACTGCAGGGGCTATCCCAGTGAAAGAACTGTGAAAAAGCATCATGTATGTTGGGTGTGATAGAATTAACACGAGAGAGAGAGGGGGGAGCACCCAGTGGGGGTGAGGAGAAGAGCTATGGCAGACAGAAATATTGTATTACTTATTTTGTCATTGGATTAAAAACACAACAAAAAGCTGAAATTTGCTTTTTTTTGCATTTTAATCAAATCATGATATTCACAGTGTTGTTATAAACCCCAAACATGCATTTTTTAAAATTAGGAATTCTATTTAATTAAAAAGTCAACTTACTCTGTAGTTACATTTGTTTGTTTGTTTTTGGTTTTGTTTGTTTTTCTGAAAACAAGAGGAAATTCATACCATGTTATTTCTGTTAGAAATACCTACTTCTTTCAGAGGACAGCTATGCTAGGCTCCTGTCTTTGAGCATAACAGAATACCCACCAGTGCATCCAAACAGATGCTGAGCCTCACAGCCCAACATTGGGCGAAGCATAGGGAGTCTTGTCAAAAAGTGGGAAGGCTAGAAGGACCTGGAGGTGACAGTAGCTCCACAAGACCAACAGAGCCAACCAACCAGGGCCCAGAGGGGCTTGCAGAGACTGAAGCACCCATCAAGGACAATGCATGAACTGGACCTAGGCCCCCTACACAGATATAGCTCAGCTCAGTTTCACATGGGCCCCTAGTAAGGGGAGCAGGGGATGTCTCTGACGTTGACTGTCTTGCCTGCTTTTTGATCGTTTCCACCATGGCAGACCTGCCTTGCCACACCACAGGGGAAGATGATGCACATCTGGAGTGACTTGATGAGCTGGAAAGGATTGGTAGAGGAGGGGGCTCCCCTTCTCTGAGGAAGAGGGGAGGGGAGAGGGAGGAAGAGGAAAGGAGGGTGGGACCAGGGTTAGAAGAGGGAGGGGGTATAATTGGGATGTAAAGTGAATAAATAAATGAATAAAAAAGAAGAAGAAGAAATACCTACTTCTGAAGACATACTGCATGTCTCCACTTTGTAGCTCAGTAGCTCCTTAGAGTTGCCCCATCATGTTTGTACAATGCCTGACACACAATTCCTACACGGAATACACTAGACCCTTCAGCCCAACAGCAAGCCAGGAAGAATCATCCGCTAAACATACACAGAACTGTCAAAGGGGTAGCAAGCTGTGCTGTGTGTGTGCTTGGGAGTTCAAGATTGAGTCAATAGCTTCATGGATCTGAGGGGCTTGTGACTGCAGAGATGGTTACAACCAGAAGAAACCTTCCCTGTGAAGAAAATCATCATCAAGAGAGAAAGCATCCTATTTTCTAACAATGGTGGGTGACAGTCCTGTTGTTGTTACTTCTCCCACTCACACAAAGCTGTGATTTTTTTTCTAATTAACCAAAATATGATCTCATAAAATGTTCTATTAAGAAAATCCTTTGGTATTCCAACCCAGATTCTGCTTAACCTTTCTTTTTTTTCTTTATATTAAGACTCATGCAAACTAATGTTTGTATTGCCAGAACCCAGCTCTCTTCATCTGTAGCCTGTAACTCACTCCAATGCTTAAGCTTGAAGCAAGAGAAACTCGTCTCTCTGCGGATGGTCATTTAGTTTAACATAATGATTTCTTATTGATTCCATTTTTCCTGCACATGTCCTGATTTGATTTGGCCTTTTTAAATGGCAGCATATAATTTTATTACATATACAGCAAATGCATATGTGAAATGTATATACGTGATATGGTTTCTTTATCCATATTTTGATAGATGCTTCCATACCACGACTCAGTAAACAATGCTGCAATAAATCTGGGGAGTGTAGCTAATCCTTTGAGATATGGATTTACTTCCTTTAGGTGTGTCCGCCAAGCAGTGGTTGGTGGGTCACTGAGTTATGTTTGTATTTGCTGTTTTAAGAACTGCCTTGGTTTCTAATAGCGACTATCATAAAATAGCATCTTAGAATATTTTTACAACGAGCTACAGTTTGAGAAACTGAACTTACATCTGGGAGTTGAATCTTGGCACAACTGGTAATTCTTTGACATCTAGGAGATGGGTTGGCAAAACCACAGACACACTATACCCTTCATCTGGAGAGAAGGCTTTTATTAATTTGGGGAAATAACATTGACCATTGGCTATGACATGGCCTGTTGAAGTCTTAAGCGACTTGGGGAACTGGCCTAAGGAATAAAGACAATCAACGATATTGGCAGCAGCTAGAATATAATCTTTCCACTCACTGGGCTGACCAACTGCATATTTTAATAAATACGGATAAATATGTGGATGGCAATGAAACACTTCATTGTGCTTTCTCAGATCAGATCAAAAGATTATAAGATCTGACATGATTTGAAGGTGCCAAGAGGATGATGTGTGACTAGAGGTAGCTTCAGCTGTGGGGTTTTAGAAAGCTCTTGTACTGAATGGTACTCTGGCTCTAACAGCCAATTTACCAAAAGGAAAAGGGACTGGAGAGATGGCTCAGTGGTTAAGAGCGCCGCTTGCTCTTCTAGAAGTCCTGAGTTCAATTCCCCAGCAACCACATGGTAGCTCATGACCATCTATAATGTAATCAGATACCCTCTTCTTCAGATAAAGCACTCATATGCAGTAAATAAATCTTTGAAAAAGAAAAGAAAAGAGAAGACCAGTGCTTTGGAGAGAAGGTAAGGAGAGAGCTGTGTGTGGAGATGAGGATCTCCAACCCTGTACTTTATCTTCTCCTGTTCACATAACTTCAGTTACTGGAAGTCCTCTCTCACTGGTGTCTGTCAGGATAAAGCCTTGGGGACATGCATCATCTCACTGTGCTCTTCAATATACACGAAGACTCTTTTGGAAACTTCTCACAATGAGTTTCACAAAGAAGATGAGCATGCTGTTAATCAAAGATTTGCCTAACCCCAAGAGTGTGCAAACTAGCCATTCTTGTCCCTGTCTCATGGAGAGCTTGGTCTGGGATTTGCTGCCACAGTAGTAGTATCTGTGAGTGACAAAAAAAAAAAAAAAACCATTTGGATTAATGCCTGCTGCAACCTCAATGTGAGTGCAGGACTGAGCAATCTCTGAGGTCATATTTCTGGCTTGGGTATGGGATCTGATATAAAAGCTTTCTGGACCTATTCAGGACTACACCTATCCGTCCCCTCATGTATGCTTCCATAGAGGCCTTCAGGTACACTCTTTGTGTAAGCACTATGTTCTATGTATCCCTTCTTTTTCTTTCTCATTGTTTTTCTTGAGGAACCTTCATACAGTCTTTGAAAGCAGATGTTCTAAGGTCCCACCAAGAGCATATGATTCACTGCCAGTTCTAAATACTCAGTAAAATTGATATCTCATCTTCTGATCATAACCATTGTAGCAAATATTGTAGTGATATCTCTTTGCTTTTAATTTGCTGTCCCTGGTGATTAATGGCAGGAAGCATCCTCTTACATACAACCTTTGTGAAATGAGCATCAGTTTGGTCCTTTACTTGCTTAAAAATTAAGTTGGTTTTCATTTCTGTTGATTGAATTGTAGCTATTCCTTGTACATTTTGGACCTTAACTCTCTGTCACATGGACATTTTAGAACCATTTACTTCCATTCCTAGGTTGCTATTTCACCTTGTAGATGATGACCTTTTCAGGGCAGATACTTATTAGTTTGATTCAGTCGTACTTGTCTGTTTTCACTTTGGTCTTTCAGCATTTGGGGTCACATCCAAACCAACCACGAGCAAGACCATTCTCCCATTTTTCCTTGTAGGAACTTTTGCTTTTTCTGGCTAATATTTAAATCTTTAATCCACTTTGTGTTGATTTTTATTCATAACATGTCCAATTCCATTATTTTACATGTGGATATCCAGTTTCCCAGCAGTGTTAGCTGAAGAGATTGTCCATTCTCTTTCCTGTGTTCTTGGTGCTCCTGTTGAGCATTTGTTGGCCACATATGCTCTGTTATTCTCAGTGGGTTATAGATAAATAAATGTGAGTTTACTTCTAGACTTTCTGTCTGGTTTGTTTATCTGTCTTCATGCTGGTAACAAGCTATTTGGATTACTGCAATTCTATAGGGAATCAAGCAGTGTGTTTCCAACTTTTCATTGTCAAGAGTATAAAGCTTTTCAGTCATTTTTGGTTCTGTGTAAATTTTTTTAAAGTGTCGTCTTAATCTCTGTAAAATTGACATTGGAATTTTATGTTTTAAAACAATTTATTTATTTGTAGTGATCGAAGAGAGGAACTCCCTCATGGCAGATAGCCATTCTGCAACTGAGTGCCGCTCTTCTATTTTTATAGGCACGTCATTGGCTCTGTGCATCATTTGGGTCTTACTGCAGGGGCTATCCCAGTGAAAGAACTGTGAAAAAGCATCATGTATGTTGGGTGCGATAGAATTAACACACTTCATATGTGAAGTTTATTTTAAGAATATTACCTCAATGGATTGAACTAGAAATGATCATAATGAGTGCATTAACCCAGTAGCAGAAAGAGTCAAATGGTATATACTCACTTATATCGGGACACTAGCCCAAGGGGCATGTCCCATGAAAATCTTCACTTACCAGGAAAGTGGGTCAGAGGGGAGGACATCCTATTGGGACTCTAGCTGAGAGAAGCATGGGAGAATGGGGAAATAGAAGGATTCAGAGGGTCCTAGAAATCTACAGGAAGAACATTATAATGGGTAGATCTGGGCCAAGGGGTCCTGCTCAAAGTATGGTAGAACCAAGGACAATACGTGCAGTAAACTTCAAACCCCTACCCAGATCTAGCCAATGGACAGGACATTCTTCACAGTTGAGTGGAGAGTGGGGACTGACTTTCATACGAACTCTGGCGCCCCATATTTGACCATGTCCCCTGGAGGGGGAGGCCAGGTGGCACTCAGAGGAAGGATAGCAGGCTACCAAGAAGAGACTTGATACCCTATGAGCATATACAGGGGGAGGAGGACCCCCTCAGTCACAGTCATAGGGGAGGGGAGTAAGGGAAAAATGGGAAGGAGGGAGAAATGGGAGGATACAAGAGATGGGCTAACAATTGAGATGTAATATGAATAAATTGATAAAATATATTAAAAAAATAGTTAACCCCCTACTCTAGATTCAGTTTAACAAGCACAACTCCAGCATCAGAAATCCTCGTCAATGTTTCCTGCTGATGCCCCTCCTGATCTTCAGCCGGAAATGACATTGTGATGGGCATTCTCTTCAGGAATGAACATTTCAAACAAGAAATAGTAATTAACAGTTTTGGAAAATGACAACTTCCACTATTGGCAAATTAGTTACTGAAAACAATGAGTGGGGTGAGGGTATTGCATGTTGTTACAGGAAGCAACGACTATGCAGGATTTGCCACATCGCCCTCTTCCTAAAAAATGGGCGTGTGTTGCTGAGAAAAGATTACAAGTCTGTCTCTAGGAATGTAATCTGCATATTTAAAAGTAAACATTCCACAGTCACTCCCATTTATTTGTTGAAGGCAAAAAATCAGTTCATAGACTATATCCAGCAATAAAACAATATTTTGAATGTAAAGAAAAACAAAAACAACAAAAACAAAACAAAAAAAGAATATTACCTCTTCATGAACATAAGATAGTGTCTCCAATTTTATAAATTATCTACATTCAGAAATGTTTTATGTTTTTAGCTTGCAGACATTTTACCTTACTAGTAAAACTTATTGGTATAAGTATTTGATTTATTTTTAACATCATAATTGTGATTGCTTTTCCATGTCTCTTTCAGATAAGCTATTGTTACTATATTAGGCAACCAATATTATATATTGATTTTTATATACAGTATTGTTACTATTAGTTGCAAAAAACTTTTTTTGTTTTTGTTTTTTTAGTGTGGAGTCTTTAGAAACACAAGTTCATGTTAACTCCAAACAAACAATTTCACTTCTTTTTCTGATTTGCATCTCATTAATTTTTCTTTTGTGATTCTTTGGCTCAGACTTAGAGTACTTCACTGAACAAATGTGGCAAGAGGGGGCAACACTTGCTCTGTATCGTATTTTAAAGAAAAAATTTTTCTACTTTCCACATTGATTATCACAGCACCTTGGTCTTCTCCTAAGAGGTCCTTGGATATGTCCAATGAGTCCCTTTCCATACTGACTGATGAGAGTTTTATCATAAAAGGGTGCAGGAATCCATCAGATGCTTTTATTCAATTTAGTGAGATATTGATGTAGTTTCTATTTTCATTCTGTTAATGTGGTGAGTCATATTGATTAATTTGTATATGCTAAGCCTACGTGTTTCCAGGGATAAATTTCATTTTGTCAGGGTAGTTACTCCTTTTGATATGCTGCTGAACTTTGTTTGCTAGTATTTTACTGAGAAAGTTTGCACTTGCTAGATTACAGTTCCCTTGTAGTGTGTTTATGTGGCTTTAGTATCAGAGTGATTGGAGCCTCACGAACTGAGCTTAAAAATGTCATTCTACTTTGAGAAGAGAGTCATAAAACCTCAAGAAGATAGATAGTTAAGATATATTTAGTAGAATATTCCCATAAAATTACTGGGCTATGGTTTTTTAAAAAATATTTTTTAAATCAGTTACTGATTTAATCTCTATTTTGTGGATGTGTTCAGGTTTTCTATTTCTTTATGATCCTGATATCCTAGTGTGTTTCTGTGGTATACCTGACCATGATGTTTTGGGGGAGAATTAAAGTGACATTTTGAAGTTTGGGTTGGAAAGCTTACTAAGTGCTTAGACGATAATGAGCTCATGTAGGGACTTGGAAAACATGGCTGAGAGCAATGTAGACAGTGGACATCTAGCTCCCAGATTTAAAGGGAAGTTTGAAAATCTCTCAAAGACCCCAACAGTGATACTTAAGTTATGTTTTAAATTAAGTATCTGTGGGTTTTGGTTAGCTGGAGTGTAAGAAGTAATTGAGGCTAGCAAGAGACTAGCATCACTAAAGAGAAACCTTTTCTCTCCTGGGACACTCAATGCTGGTTACCTGGGGCTGAAAAGTCAGCTGTGATGAATGAAACCAGCATTGCTGAAGGAAAAAAAAATTCTGGAAAGTATTTCCTCGGGGTCAGCTGCAGCCCTTGTGGAGATAAGCTAAGGCTTGGTGCGACTGGAGGTTAAGAAAAGCTACCAGGGCAGCCGGTGCATTAGTTACAGTAAAGACATGGGGTCTTGGAGATGCCAGGACTATGGGAAAGCCAAAAGGACAGTGGAAGGTGTGGAGTGGAGCTAGCCCAAGCCTAGGAGATGAGCTGTGTGCTGAGGACAGCAGAGCTAGAGAAGTGAAGCTGCCAAAGCCCTTTGGAGCCCAGAAAACGAGGAGTCCCAGACATCAGGCACAGAACCATGTACATTGTTGGCGTTTGGTTTTGCTTAAGGATGATTGTTTTTATGCTCTGATTATTCCATTGGGAGTAAGAAATTATGTAACTTGTTAAGAGACTGGATATTTAAAGAGATATTAGTCTTTTTAAAAGTGTTGAAAAATTTAAGGTCAGCAGGACATTGATTATCATATTAACAGAAGATCTTGGGGACAAATAAGAAAGAAAAGATTGTGGTGTACCAAAATTGACAAAGGGCTTTTTTCCCTTAGAGGTATATGATGGCTCCTATTTTGTGTTGTTATGAGACTTCTGGGTGTGTCGAGGTGTTTATACTCTGTGTCTGCCTATGTTTCTTGTGTTTTTCCTTTGCATCTTTTTTTTTCTTTTTGTTTTGACCTATTCTCTTTATTTATTTTATTATTTATTTTTCAATGCCTGTTTTCTTTCTTTTTTAAAAAATTTTTATTATTTATTAATTTATTCTTGTTACATCTCTATGGTTATCCCATCAATGCCTGTTTTCTAATGAGAGAGAAAGAGAGAGAGAGAGAGAGAGAGAGAGAGAGAGAGGGAGAGAGAGAGGGGTGGGTGGGTAGGGAGTAGGAAGGACCTGGGACAGCTTGGGAGGGGGAAGAAAACTATGATCAGAATATATTGTATGAAAACACAATTTGATACCTGGCAAGAGGGACTCTCAACTGGGGAGCTGCCTCCACCAGATGGGCCTGTGGACATATCTACGGGGCATTTTCATGATTGCTGACTGATGTGGGAGGGCTCAGCCGATTGCATGCAGTACTGTCCTAGCAAGGAGGAGTATATAAGAAATGTGACTTTGACACTGATAATATTGAGTAAATACAGCAAAAGGGAAAAAAATGACATTTTAAAATATTTCACTCTTCTAACTCAAGAGCATGATAATATATGACCATGCTTTAAGGCTTTAAACTCTATGACTAATGTTTCTGAGTTTTCACTGTAGAGCCTGTTTTGCAAATTATTTGTTATATTTGTATATATATTTTAAGTGTTTGATGTTTTGATGTTATTTTAACTGACATTTGTTTTGAATTTCTTTTCTTATTTGTTAATAAATATCCCTGATTTTTGTATGTTTGCCATGTACTCTGAATCCCTGTTCAGGGATTATTATACATAAGGAGCAAATTTTAATATTTTGATGATTTTTCAAAAGTGAATTAAGGTATCCATGAAAAGGTATAGTTTTATTTTTTATTATCAACTAGAAAATTTTGTTAGGCTTTATTTCAATGGTTAGGTTGTCCTATGTAATACTAAATGGAAGTCATAAGAACAGGTTGCCTGCTATCAGGGAGAAAACCAGAATTTTTAATATTTAATAAGATGTTATTGCAGGCTTTTCATAGGTGCTTTTTAAATGTCAAGTAAGTTTGATGCTATGCCTATACACACAGATAGTACACAAACACACACACACACGCATATACTGTGTATATACTATATACTCAGAGATCCATCCTATACATAATTGGCTAACATGATTATACAGACTGAGATATCTTAACACTTGCTGTCTATAACCTCAAACAGTGATGGTGTAACTCTAAAAAGAGGAGAGTTGAGACCTACCTTTCAGTTCAAGCAGTCAGACTATGAGAAAGAATTACATTCAAAGCAGAGGGGAATATGCTGAGGAAGGGCCACCTGCTACTTACCTCACCCCTTTAAGTGCACTTCTGGAACTGTTCTCCTAACCTTCAACACACACTGGATCCTTTAACCAGATATCTGGCCATAGCCTGGCCTGATAAAGATGAGATGAGATGGTCAAGATGAGGTGGACCTTAAGGAACCTTGTGGAAGAAGGGGAGGAAGGATTGAAAGAGTCAGAGAGTCAAGAAAGAACATCACAAGAAAACCTACAGAATCAACTAACCTGGGCCCATGGGGCCTCACAGACACCGAACCATCAACCATAAAGCATCCATGGGATGGACCTACCTCCCTGCTTCCCACATATGTAACAGACACACAGCTTGGTCCTCATGCGGGACCTCTAATAGCAGGAACAGGGGCGGCCTCTCACTCTGTTCCCTACCTTTGGCTCCCTTTCCCTTACCTCAACACCTTTGTCTAGCCTCAATAGAAGAAGATGGGCCAAGTCTTACTAAAAGTTGATATGCCAATGTAGGATGATAGCCAAGGGAGGGCTTCCCTTCTTTGAGGAGAAAGGGAAGAGGACTTGGGGGGGGGGGCAGGAGAGGCGAGAGGGAGGGACTAGGAGGAGAGGAGGGAGGGGAAGTTTTGTTAGAAATGTAAAGTAAATTAATTAATTAATTAATGGAAAAATGACATGTTGAAGTCTTTGTTAGAGTTTTAGACGTTGGATTTTATTGTTAAAACGTTGTTAAAGTTTATATCTGTGATCATGAGAACAAGGTCTGTAATGGTCCTCCTTGAATATTTATTATCTAGTTTATGTGTCTGAGTAGTGTTGGCCTTTGTCAATTTCTTAGAAGCAGTTATGTAAAAATGGTGTTATTTCTTCTTTAAGCACCTGGTAAAATTCACCAGTAATGTCTTTCTTTTCTTTCTTAGAAGATTTTGAATTGTGGTTTGTGACTTCTTTAATAGACCATCAGGTTTTTTTCTGGACAGAACAATGGATTATACTTTGTGAAAGAAATTTCTCCATTCTCCATGTTGTTGAAATTATGGTCATGAAGTTTTTTACACTATGAACTTACTATCTTCCTTCTCACTCTTGGTCCAATTGTCCTTTCTTCTCAGCAGCTTGCTATGCTCCTCTTTCAGCTCCTGTAGTTAGCCATAGTCCAGAATGTTAGTATTTTTCTAGACTCTTTCAAAAGAGACCTCCTTCCTGTACCTTTTATTAGAGCATAGTATTCTATTTATTCATTATTGTTAATTTGACATTGGACCTACATTATAAATTAGTCTTTTGTATATATGTATATGTGCTGGTTAACTTCATGTCAACTTGACACAAGCTAGAGTCATCTGAAACAAAGAAGCCTTAATTGAGAAAATACCTCCCTAAGGTCAGGCTGGAGGCAAGCCTGCATGGCGTCTTCTCAATTCAGGATTGATGTGGAAGGCCCAGTCCATTGAGGGTGGTGCTACCCCTGGATTGACGGTCCTGGGTTCTTTAAGAAAGCAGGCTGAGTAAGTGTTGGGGGAAAGCCAGTAAGCTGCACCCCTCCATGGCATCTGCAACAGTGTCCCTGCTCTATTGGAGTTCTTGTCTTGACTTCCTTCAGTGATGAACTACATAACACAAAAGTATAAGCCCAATAAGCCCTTTACTCTTAAAGTTAATTTTTCGTCATGGTGTTTTGTCACTGCAATGACAACCCTAAGATAGTATACAGAAAAAATCCCCAGCAAATATCAGGTTTTATCACATCTTTAATGGCCGAGCCATCTCTCCAGCCCAAGGTTTGATCATATCTTTTACCCAGGTACCTGGAGGTCATGGAGTATCCTGGGAACAAGGAGCTACCATGTTGATTGATTGTATCTTTACTCTTACTTTAAGATCTTTTGGCTAGAAGTTTATTGATACTATTAATCTCAAAAGACTTGACTATGGTTTAATTATTTCCCATTTTCTCTTCTTTGAAATTCTTTGTGTTTCTTTTCTTCATATGACACTGAATTTTATTTAATCTTGTTCACATCATTCTTCAAGTTAAAAAGTTAGATGATTGATTTGTAAGTATATATTATGCAATATATAGGGAACTTTGGATTTTGACAGTTTTATAATGTATAAAATGTATTTGGGTTCCTGTAACATGCCCTCCCCTCTGATCTCCCTTTCACTCCTGTGACTCCCTCCTTTTATTCCTTTATAAAAGAAGAAATTCCTTAAAAAGGAATTCTAGAACCTCCCTCCTATAATTCCTGTTCTCACAGTAATGTCTTTCTTTTTACCTTTTACACTTGGAGAACCGCTGAGATGAACTAAGATTGTCTGTGTGGCTATGGGTTTAAAACTATCCATTGGAGACTGGTAAGCTACTCTGTGGATACATAACCGATAGCAATGGCTATATTACTCCCTCCACATTCATCAGTAGCCAATCTTCCATCAGGAAAGGGTAGGGGTCCATGAGAGCTCTCTGATCCATTATTGACTGTTGGTGTGCTGGTTTTCTGTAGGAATTAATACATTCATCAAGTTACATTCTCTTTCATCACTGAAATGCATTACATGGTCAAATTCACCATTATTTAGATGGGTTTCTTTTTGATAAGATTTAAAAGTTGTCAGCTTCCACTAAAGTCATGATAAAAAATAATTTTATAACTTTTTTGCAGTTTTTTTTTTTTTGTTTGTTTTTTTAACCTTGTCTGCACAGCAGACTACGGTAACAATTTTTTTTTTTTTTTTTTTTTTTTTTTTTTTTTTGTGTGT
The DNA here is from genome assembly GCA_907169655.1 of Acomys percivali. Taxonomy (NCBI): domain Eukaryota; kingdom Metazoa; phylum Chordata; class Mammalia; order Rodentia; family Muridae; genus Acomys; species Acomys percivali. The sequence goes on from OU015747.1 coordinate 93,953,752, forward strand.
GTGTGTGTGTGTGTGTGTGTCTATAATTTGTCTTTTCTACATGGCTGTCCAAATGAAATCAGTCATATGTCACTCTTTTATGCTACCTAAACTTCTCAAAAATAATGACTTTGAGAGTCATGCTTTTGCCTGCTTAATAGCTCGTTTTCCTGCTAAGATTTACACTACTGTATGGAAAGCAGGATATAGCAGTAACCCCCAGCTTTCCAATAGTGCTGTTTCTATGGGCTTGACAATTTAGCCATACTGCTAGCCTCTGGACAAAAATCAAGATACTTCTGGACCTTTATCTGGGTCTTGTTGAAGACAAATGCTCAAATGCTCAAGGAATGGCCGCACATTCCTTGAAATTATAATCAATGGAAACCTTCCCCATCCTTAAGTGTTATTTCTGAATGGCTGTACTACTATAGCCGTTTATGTCTTAGGTCTGCTGATCATCATCTGAAATGAATTCTGACAATTTCACTCTTTAGTCAACTGGTTATAACACATTTCCCATGAGGTCACAGATGTGGACTGAGGGTCAAGAGACTGAGAGTCTAGCAAGGACAGCAGCCATGAAATTCTGGGTTACTTTCTCATGTAAAATATTTGTGCCTTCAGATCTGTGCATGCCTGATTTCATACATACCACTTGTTGATGAAGTGTAGTGCATGCCTAGGCTATGGTTTGGTGGATCTGAAAACATCTACAATATTAGAGACAATTGACATGGCATGAAAATTTGTTCCCTTGTGATCAACTTCTTTAGTTTTTGTTGTTGTTTTGTTTTGTTTTCAAATAGGACCCAGTGCCAAGTTAGAAATTATATCTTAAAAAGCAGTACAGTCTTCAAGGAACAGTTTAACTGTGTTAAGCTTGATTGTGAGTTTGACCAGACTAAAAAATAATCAGGGCAGAAGGAGGCACATATTTGGTTTTGTTTTTTTAATGAGCACTTTTCTAGAGAGGAGTCACCGAGTAAAGAAAACATGCCTGGAGAGTGAATGGCCGCACTCCCATAAACTGAGACCCAGGACTGAATTAAAAAAAAAAAAAAAAAAAAAAAAAAAAAGGGGGTTAAGGAAAAAAAGCCAAAAGAGCATGCACATTCATCTTCCTTCACTTCTCCATGGGCCAATATGTGGCGATCTCCCCTGCTCTGGCTTTGTGCCACTCCTAGACTCAGGTCTTCCCAAACAAGATGGCCGTGCTCTTGTCTTAGGCTTTCTATTGCTGTGAGGAGACATTGTGCCCATGGCAACTCTTATAAAGGAAAGCATTTAATTGGGGCTGGCTTACGGTCCAGAGGTTTAGTCCATTACCATCATGGCAGGAAGCATGACAGCGCACAGGCAGGAGAAAAGCTAGAAGGGGGGAGGGAAAAAGAGAGGGAGGGACTGAGGAAGGGAGAGAGGGGAGACAGAGAGGGCGGAAGGGAGGGAGGGAGGGAGGGGAGTTAGGGGCGGAGGGAGGGACGGGGAGGGAGGGGGAGGGAGGGAGGGAGGGAGGAAGGGAGAGGGAAGGGTGGTGGAGACTGGGCCTGGCTTGAACTTTGGAAACCTCAAAGTGCATGACCGATAACATACTTCCTCCACAAGGCCACATCTACTCCAAGAGGGCCACACCTCCTCATAGTGCCACATCTCCTCGTGAGCCTTTGGAAGCCATTTATTCAAACACCACAACTCTAAAACCTTGAGCCACAATAAATCCTTTCTCCCCTAAAGTGTTTTAGAGGAGTTTGCTCACTTATAGAAGTGATTAATATAGCAGCTGTGCTCCAACACTGCCAAGGTCTCCGTGGTGCTATGCCTGTCCTTTTCTATGAGTCTTCATCGAAGAGTGCTGCGCCTGCGCTAAGTCAGCCCCATTCCTGGGAGACGCAGAACTCCTTTGACAGCTCACTCTAGCTTGAGGTCTCTTTGATGGTCTTATTGAACATTCCTTCGACTGCTTGACAGTCTAGGGCACTTCTATCAACCTCCGTCTCTCGCTCCTCTCAGGATCAGAGAGGCACCAAACACTGACAGCTCACCCAGGTTCTCCTGGTCCTTTCTCTCTCCCTTCACACAATATCTAAGAAATCCTCCTCTGTTTAGTCCGGTCATGGAATCTGCTGTCATCGGCCTCCTCTTAGGTCAAGTGATTGTTTGCCTTGCCTGAAAAATTGTTCTCTGTTAGTCTCCTCACGACTTTAATGTTTGTGTTTCTGTTGTCGCCGTCCTCGAAATATTTTCTTTAGCATTTCTGAGCTATTTTATTGAGGTCTGTAGGATGAAACTTCTTTCATAGTCATAAAATCACTGATCTTCTACAGACATGTAAATTTATATGCAATTATTACAACAATTCTGAGTACTTTGCTCAGAGTAAGGTACATCTGTCAACACACACAAACACAAAGTAGACAGGACGTGTACCCCATCTCATTCAGATTTATACAATGTATTCTGTAAATTTTAAGAATACACTGTATAAAAATATTCTATATACATAGAGAAACCCTGTCTCAGAAAAAAATCAAAATACTATAAAATCATGTATATAGTTAAAGAAAATATTTTTTGTAAGGTGGAAACTCCTGTTTCTCATACTCATTACCCTAACCCACCTCCCAGTATTACATGCCGTGCATCCTTTCCTTCATAAATATTTGTGTAATAACTTGAGATAAAAATACAGCACAGCAATGTGGCAGGTACCACTGTAAGAGTAAGAAATAAAGACATGAAATGGACAAAAAAAATCTATAAAATTCATATATATATGCACATGAGTGTAAGACACATACAACAAATAAATATGTCATTAAAAGAGTGGTGTGTAAATTATACCATAGAATAAATCAAGGATGGGCTGGGAAGAGTGGAGGGTGTGGGAACCGATTGCACTTAGATGACATCAAACAGAGCAAGAGTGGGAGGGAGCAGCTGAGGAGAAACCTTGGGGAAGGGCGTTCTGAGGATGGTGAGCAGACACAGGTATGCTCTGAGGCAGAATCTTCTTTCGAAACTTCAGAGACTATGGCAAAGCAGGAAGTCTGCACAATTTAAAGAAAAGGTTTCCATTATCTGGGTCACCCAGTTATAGAAGAGCCACGAATCTTCCATATTCATGGAAGATCAGTAGCATTCTGATATCTTCAAAAAGGTAAATAACAAGAAAACAAGGGTTCAGATATTTATATTTATTCCACAGACACTTATCAAGCTACCATCGTCTGTATGAGATACAGCAGACCCAGGACACTGGGCTAAGTGGCATCCACTCCTGATGTGGACAGTTCAGGGAGTGGTTAAAGGTAATAAAACATGGAGTGAGTGTTAGCTGGAGGCAGACAGCTCTGCGAAGGCAGAAAGAGGTTAAGTCCTGTACTGATCTGGAGGCGTGCTCTCCCACCGTGGACCTGGAGATGGACGTGGAAGTGAACACTGGAGGGAGTGCCTGCCTAATGACATTACTTTCTCTAGGAAGCAGGCGAGGAGGCCTCTGCTGAGTGCACTGATAATTTATTCATGTGTTTAGTGAGTGGAAAATCTCTGAGCACAAGTCTTTGTGTGGGCATCACTGTTAGTTTTATTTTCTAACAAGGCAATAAAAATCAGGCCCTGAGGTTTTTTTTTTTTAAATATATCTTGATAAAACAAGTAAATCAGCAAAGCATTATTGTATAGATAATATGTAGGTAGATAGAAAGATATGCAGCGGGATGGATGATGGGTAGATGGATGGATGGGTGGGTGGATGGATGGATGGATGATGGATGGATGGGTGGGTGGATGGATGGATGGATGGATGGATGGATGGAGAAGCAGACTTAGATCCTCTATCATGTTCTAGCTACTTCTGGGTTTTGCCAGGAGTGCACTTTTGACAGTCCTAGTGTCTTAAGAGCTCACTATAGGAAGGAAAGCACTGAGGTTTAGAAATGGTGTTTCTGGACTTCATTGAATATTGAAACAAGTTTTGTTCCCTTTCAAGATTATTGACCTGCCAGTTAGTTTCAGTCCTAGAAAATGAGATCTCAGCTGGCAAATGTTAAGTTGTAAAGAGAATGGAGCCCACAGGGAGCAGGAAGGAAGCTAAGACACTGGGTATGTTGGCCTAGCCTGCAAGTCCAGCTATTTGGGAGGATGAGACGGGAAGATTGCCAGCTCCATATAAGTCTGTGCTCCATAGTGAGAGCCCTGACTCAAGAAAAAAAAAACCAGTAATGTTAGAACACATGATCTCTGGAAAGGGATACAGTGCTTTCAGGGAGAGATGAGTTCTCTTAAGGAAAGACAGAGTTACTCAATTACCTGGTTCTCATTTTGTGAAGGAGATAACCAAATACCCTGACATTAAACGCCAATAATCAGAATAGATTAGCAGATCATTGGCTTATGATATGTCACGGCTACCACAGGCGTTAGCAACGGACCGGCTGGAAAGACTGAGAGAAACTCTCCCGGGTCTTCCTAGAAACATAGAAGATGGGTACTCAAGACTTAAGGAAGTCTTCCAGCGAGGACGTGGGAGCAGAGCATGTTTGGACAGTTGCTGGGAGCTAATTAAGACTGAGAAGTTGAATCCAAGTAAGAAGTGGAGAAGAGCTACAGCTAAGCTGGGGCTAAGTTCACAGGACATCTTTCTGTCTTACAATATTCGTCACAATGTAGAGGCAGGATTACATCTTCTTCACCCTTCCTCAGCATGGTGCTTAAGATATAGCTGACTCTATAAACATGCCAGCAGAGGTATTGTTTTATTGTGAAGGAAGAGCTACCAAGGGTAGATGTGCAGAAGTGGCTTAATCAGGTTTTTGTTTCAAACCTTGAGGAACTCCTGGTGGCCGACACAGGCTGGGCAATATTCGCACATTTGATGAGTGATGAAGGTGAAGACTCTGGGGTGTGGGACTGACCATGGGGAGGGGACAAATTGGGAAGGGACCTCCAGATGCTCTCAGCGCTAACTGGAGCACATTGTTGTAGGATGATAGGTTAAGAACTATGTCTTGGAAACGTGAGGAAACAATGAAACAAATCCCTGCATGGTGAGGAGTACTCAGTCGGAAGGTCGCACGGAGGGGGATGAAGCAGCAGAGGTAGACGCTCCACCTAGGGTCCTGACAGCAGGAATAAAGAGAATGAGAGAAGCTTTTGGAAAAAAAAATAAGTATGTGCTGATCAACATCGACTTAGTAATTAATAATTTATTTCTTAATTGATATTCTGTGCTAGTCTATGAAGAATTTAAATAGGACATGACAAAATGATAAATAAAAGAAAGCTACAAGATTTCAGTCATTTGAGGAAAAAGTATATTGTGTCTAGAGATTTACATATGAATAATGAAGAGAGATGCAATTAATATGCACATAGTGATAATTCTATAAAAGAGGTAGAAAATATTTATAGTGCCCAAGTGATAAGCTCCATTCTGCTGTGCTTTACAAGTATGATTTCCTAGTGACACATTACTGTTCTTGTTGTTGGGGCAAAATACCCAAGAAAAGCAACTGAAGGAAAGAATTCCTTTGGCGTTCAGTCAGTAAGAGTCCATCATAGCCAGAAGTCATGGGAGACTGCTCACGTTGTGGACATAGTGAGGAAGCAGGTTGAGATGAAGGATTCTGCTCAGCTTGCCTTCTCCTCTGTACTCATTCCAGGACCACAGGTCAGGTGATGGCACTGTCAGCTGTCTGCATTTAGAGTTGGTCTTCCGGTCTACAGCCATACCACCCTGAACGTGCCTGATCTCACCTGATCTCGGAAGCTAAGCAGGCTCAGGCCTGGATAGTACCTGGATGGGAGAATTTAGAGTTGGTCTTCCCATCTCAATCAAGCCAGTCTGGAAGCTGGCTCGCAGACACATCAGTAGGCTTGTCTCATAGGTGGCCAGACCACGACTGTTCTCACAGTGGTAAGAAGAGCTCTGTTGCTGGTCCCATTTTACAGGTACAGTATCTGAATCTCAAAGATTGTTTAAGATGTTCAAATGTCACAGAGCTTAAAACAGTAGAACAGGGATTCGAATTAGGCTGGAAAAACCTAAAGCCAAACTTTATTTTCACTTTTTATTTTTTGGGATTATTTTATGTGTGAATGTCTTACTTGTGTTTAGGTTCATGCAACACACACATGCTTAGACCCTGGGGAGGTCAGAAGAGGACATCAGATCCCCTGGGACTGAAATTAAACATGATTGTGACCCTCCACGTGAGTGCTGGGAATAGCATCTGGGTTTTCTGCAAGACCAACAAGTAATAATAGTCACCAAGCTATCTCTCTAGCTCCCAAAGCCACACATTGAATCACAAAGTTCTTCCTTATTTCTGTTCACTGCTTAGTAGTTGGGCATCCAAGAGAGGATGTTCTGAAAAGAGTAGAGAGATGGGATTAGAGCCCAGCAAGGGAGCTCTGTCAAGAGATTTCCCTTAAGCATCAGTCGCACGTTGGAAGTGCTTGATGTTAAAGTTGGGAATGTATTTTCAAATACTTGGTTTAACTGAATAATGGATATGAAAGGAATTTAAGACTTTGACATTCTAGGGCACACATGTGGTAAATGCCTTTTAAAGTGGAAAATTTTCTCTGTCTCCCTTTGGGAGAGGTCATTTAGGCATAGTTCATTTTAATGTCTCTGGGATAACTAACTAGAAGGTGGGTTTTGAGATGGAGTTTTGTGTGTGTGTGTGTGTGTGTGTGTGTGTGTG
>OU015747.1:93960447-93994352 GCA_907169655.1 Acomys percivali
TGTGTGTGTGTGTTCTTGTGTGCACATGTACTAACAGGAGGCAATAAGAGACCAAACTTATGGATTACAAATATAAAGGAAGAAAACCAAACAAAACAAAAAACTGACAGGCACATTTTCACCTCCTTTTCATCTCCTTCTGAGGGAACCAGGCTGAAGAAACACAGACCTTCCTGTAATGGCTTGCTTGTTCAGTGAGTATGCTGTCATTTTCAATCAACTGTATGGAAGCTGTGCATTTTGTGGATTCAGGACAATGGGAAAAGAAAAAGAGTCATTTTTGTGTTCTTCCCTCAGCTCTGACCTTGTAAAAGTTACTTTAACCCCTCTGTACATGTACTAACAAACAACAGTATTTGGCTGATAGGGTAAAACTTACATAAAGTTCTTAGCACAGTGCCCAGAATAGGATATGAACTCCGGCAATGCCGAGTGCTACCTACTGATTATGATTGTGGACACTATCCTGTGTCCTTCAAGTGAGCTGTGTCACTGAGCATCTGTTTGTAACCATCCTCCTGCTGTAATCATCCTCATCTTTGTTGGGAAGAAACAACTGCTCAGCGAGCAGGTTCTCTATGGTTATGCACTTACCAGGTCTTAGGCTGGGGATCTGGCCCACACTAGCTGAGGCTAGAGCTAGTGATCTCTGTCTTCCTTCATTCTCTTGTTCTTGCTGTAGGTTTCTGTTCTGAGAGTTTTGGCTCTCTGGCTGTAGGTAGGGTGCTTCAGCTACACCCACTCCCATGTTTGCACAATTGATACTGTCGATACAAAGAAAGGGCAAGCCTTCTTCAATAAAGAGTCTTTGGACTGAAGAATGGCCATTTTTTTTCTTGGATCCTTAAAGAATTTGTTCTATATTCTGCAGTGGGCTTCTCTTAGCTAGTTGTTGAGCTATTTGGCAGTCTCCCAAGTTCTAGCTTTGTACTAGTCGGTCTCAGGCCTCTCCTCTTTACAGAAGCTATTTTATCAATTTCTTTATGACATATTTTATTTCCAAGGCTACTGGAAGACTAGGTGGAAGCCTCCATTGGTCTTAGGAAATAATACTGGCAAAGGTCAAGCAATGTTCCTAGACTAGCTGGGTAATTAAGTGGCCTTTTAGTCTATCTGTGTTGCTATAGTAAAACGTCTTGGGCTTTGTAATTGGTCAGACACTTAGGGAGTATAGTTGTAGAAAGTGGGAAGTCTGAGATCAAGGTGCTATCAGATTCAGTATCTGCTAAGGGCTCAGTGCTCACTGACAGTATCTTCCATTCACAAAGGCCTTGTCTTCATAATCCAATATCTCCCCAAATAGGTCTGCTATTAGCATTGCCACATTGAACCTCACCATGACTTTTAAGGGGATATTAACGTTTGACCCATAGCTGGTTGTGAAGTAGGCTCTGAAGAACTCCATAGCAGTAATTCTTCAGGTTGTCCAAGCCACAGCCATGGTAGACTTGTGGAACACGGTATTTGGGCAGCAATATCACTGAGAATTGGAAGAGGGGGAATACTGTAGAGAATTAGACTCCCTGTTGGTCACACAGCAGAGGATGAAACATGTACTTGGTGTTGTTATTTTCACTTCCAAAGTGGTGTCTTTATGATTATCATCATAAAGGCAGCAGGTGTATTAGTTTTGCGTTTGGAGACGATGCTTAGAGAGCAGTACAGGCACAATTCATGGCACAGAGACCTTTGAAGACAAATTCCGCACACTGCACATGAGGGAGCTAGGGAGTACCTGGTTGGAACAGAGTCAGCAGTATTGTTTCTCAATCCTTACTAAAACCCTTGCATGTATTGTATCAGTGATCACCATTACAATGCTACACAACAACCCTAGTTAACCATTTCATCCTATCCCCATTTTACTGAAAGGGAAATTGAGAATCTAAGAAGTTAAATATTCTTCCCTAAGTTTGTATAGGGGACAAGTGGCTAAGCTCGAATTTAAAAGCAAGGCCACTTCCCTGCATGCTCTGATGCTCTGGATGATGATGATGATGAAGAAGAAGAAGATGATGATGATGATGGTGATCATCAGCCTCATCCTCATCCTCATCCTCAAACTTTCATTTCAGGACCTAGCCTTGGAGAACAGAAGAATCAAGGTAAGAGTCTGGCCTATCAGCGAAGGTGGGGAAAGGCACATCATCAGGAGCAGGCGGAGGATGCCACAGCAAGTGAAGATGGCATAGAATAAGCACAGAAAGCCAGCGCTGTATGTTTGCCATTGCAGCATGGTGGAAGCTATATTTCCTCTCAGACGGGAAGAAAGCAGTGACAACACAGGGGAACAGCCTTATTTTTGATATCGAGAATTAAATAAACCAGGAAAGACTCAGCAAATGAGATAGAATACAATTTAAATGACACAACCCTGGAAGCTTTAATGGCTTAAGCAAAGAGAAGGGCACTTAGACATTTCTTTGGTTGCTTCTGTGCCCTGGGTGATAGAAGGCAGGTAATTTGTTACAGGAGGCCTGGGGAAAGTAACTGCTCTAGGACTTGAGTCACATCTCTTCCACCCACAGCTCTCAGGTCAGATCAACCTGACCTGGAGGAGACGCAACCAGATATAGACAGGTGGAAATAGTAACTCTTAGATGATGAGATTGAAAGGCAAATGGGACAGTATCCAGGAGTACCTCCCCACAAGGGAAAGCTCAATTATAGACATGTGTGTATAGAATATTATATAAATGTAACACACACATGCATAAACACTAAGGAAGAAGGAAAAAAATTGAAACGAGAATATGTTGTAACACTAAAACACATCTATTCATGACAGCAAACATTTTAGATCCTGCTGAGAGTTGATGAAGGCACAAATCTCAGAGTCTGGGACAAAATTTGAGGGTGATATACTCTGTGTGTGTGTGTGTGTGTGTGTGTGTGTGTGTGTGTGTGTGAGAGAGAGAGAGAGAGAGAGAGAGTTTGTAGAGGTGGGGGGAACAACAGTGTAGTAAAGAAGTCTGCCACAACTACCATGAGAAACAGACTAGAGAGGCCCTAGTTGTGCCTTATAAATCCATCCAGAGCCATTTTGAAACAAATGAAGTAGAAAGCCAAACTCAGAATGACAAAGAAAATCATGTATACATGGCATCTGAAATAGTGTTTTATTTTCTTTTTTTCTCTTAGAAAAATAAATTATGTAGATTTCTTCACATATGGGGAAAATGCAACCTTTCCACACATGCTCTTGCTGTCCAAAAGAACAATGAACAATTCATGGATAGAACCATTTTCTTCACTCAGGTCTCCACTGATTCTCATCACACTGTCTCCTTGTGTGAGAATGGAGAAGCCATCCACCCATGGCTTGGTGTTTAGATAAAATGAGAATTTTGACTCATATTCCTAAGAAAATTTATACTATTCCAAAAGTTGAGCATAAAATTATTATAGAGATACTTCATCTATGCCTTGGAGTAAAATATTATTTTTTCCATAATCAAGGATAGCACAGATGATATATATTATATAATATTCTTATATAATACATAACTTACAATATATATTTTTAATCTTGTAATAGTGGAAAACCCAGATCATAGTAACTCAAGCTAATGAGGGATGTACTTTTCTTTATAACAATAACAACAATGATATCCCATCTATTTTCTTTTCCCACTTTCAGGTCTTCCACTCTTGTCTTTATCCTCTAAGAGGCCCTCTTAATAGTAACGAGATGGCCACAGCATCTCTGTGTTCACACCCTCTAAGGAAAGGACACTTATTCTGAAGCCTTTCAATAAGAATGCCTCAGTTGTCTCTCACTGGCTATGCCTGGCTGAACTGAGTGGGAAACACAATCTCACATCACATGACTCTACCCACTAGAGATGAGTGTAGGATTTAGGCTATCATTCCAAGAAAAATTAGAGTATTAATTACAGATGCTGTTTGGGCCAGAGTACGTACATTTTAAAGTACAGTTTCTACATGTTCACATATCCTCTGAAGTTTTGAGCTCACCTTGATAGAGGCCATAGACAGAGAAAACTGTGTTGCCTCTGGCTCCTTCAATTCATCTGCTTCTCCTTAGGTGGCACTCTGAGTTAGGAAGACATGCAAAAAACAAACGAAAGACAATAAGGGAAAAAGGCATTCCAATATGAGCTGAATTCAGAATATATTCATTGATGGCTAACTAGAATTATTCTATAATTACTCTACCACAGCCCTGGAAATGAGTCACTGAGGACTGAATATTTATAAGCTTCCTGACCTCAAAAACTTCAAAACCTTACACGGGGTCACCTAAGGAGACTGTGGAAAACTTCCATGCAACTTACTGGCAGATGACTTTAGTTCTTATTTCAACAAGTTTGGTATGAAATGCATGCCATCTGGTTCCTGGGAAAATTCTAGAGCATATTAACTGCTTGTGTGAGAGACAGTCCTGCCATTTAGTTGTAAATGATTGCACCTGCAAATGAAAATAAGGAAGAGAACACGCCTCATCATTTGCTCCAGGGCTGGGAGATTTGATGGCACAATACTGCTGCCTCATCTACTTTCCATATCTGTGCCTGATCAGTCCAGCTGTTCTCCTGTGACTGTTTTAGACATGCTGTGTGGTATACGAGAATAGAGGCCTTGCAAGGGAAAATTTCAACGGCACTCAATTGAAGACTGTCCTGGTCTCTTTCCATTTCTTCCAAGCACTTCTGATGGCTTCATGATAAAATGAAAGTGCTTCTGATTTTTCATTGTAACTCTTTTAAGAAGTATATTTTTTGGGGGAGGAATGCCTTCTACTGGCCTGCTGTGTCTGTCCTGAGACGGTAGGCATTGATGTAGCTAAGCGGAAGCAGTGTAGACACAGGCAGGACCTCCTTACCTATGATCCTTGTTCAAGTTCCCAGAGAGACCACAGGGACTCACTAGCTGTATCAAGCCTTGAGTCTCTTAATGTGAAAGTGATGTGATTTAACCTTTGAGAATGTTGTTACAAAGAATCCTTGTATACTACCGTCCTCAACCTCTGTTTTGTTTGCAGTGTAGTATGCATTGCCCTCAATATTGCAGAGGCAAGGTAGAGTATTGGAGAGTTGATACAACAAGCAGATGATGGGGTTTAGCCTCAGAGAGCTTATTTAGACCCTAAACCCTCACTGGGTGGTCTTAGAAAAGCTGTTTACATTCTGTAGCAGTTAGCTTTTTAAAGGGGATTAAGTGTAATTAGAGTAGAGGAGATGTGGAGTTTCAATGAAATACTACTCATGCAAGCCCTTGAACTAAACAAATGCTACTCAAATTCCTTTCCTCCAACTCCAGCATGGTTCAAGAACTCCGTTTTTTTCCAGTTTTATCAAACTAATTGCACCAACCTGCTGAATTCATAGCATGCACAAACTACTCCCTGTTGAGTGAATATCACTTTCAGAATCAGATTGCAAGCTTCCTGTGGGGGAAGAGGGGTTTTCTTTATCTGTGAGTGCCAGACACTGAAAAAGAATGAATGGACATAGCTATTGGCAGAGTCTCACCCAGTCACATCATTTAGTTTTCCAACACATGAGATCCCTTGATAGGCGGTGAGCTAAAGGTGTCTTTGTGGTGTGCTTGAACTCTTTTTTTTCCTTTTTAAAAAATTATTAAATATTTTTTGTTTTTTTACATATACATTCATATTATTACACATATATACAATAAACTACCTACAGCAAGAAGAACCAAGAAATAATCAGGAATTATATAAATGTAACTTTCTTAGTGTTTTGGCTATTTATATTTGGCAGCTTTGAAGAAAATATCTTTCCTATCTTGGTGCGTCTAAAATTCTGAATGTAAATCAATATCTATCATATCTTGTCATTATCAATTTAAAACATCTATCTAGACCTAAAAATATCTTAAGCTCTAAACAACTAAGCTTAATTGTAAATTATCTGGTCTTCAACCACAGTAGAGACTTGAGAAGGAATAAAATTAATTACCTGAGTATACAGGGGGTACAGGTTAGCAGCTTCCCTAATGAAAAGATGACAGAGACAGTTTGCTGCCTGAACAGTCACCCAAAATTCTCTATAACGTTGGAGCAACATCTTCAGCCTCTGGCCCACTATATCTGACAGATATATTTGTGAGGCAGGAACTACTGATTACTTGCTTACCTGTCTTGGCAGAGTTTGGCTTTTGACTCAAACTTGTCCCTTTTTAGGCAGAATTCTGTCTGTGGTAGAAATGAGGATATTTTGTCCAGTGGCTTGTTTGCCACATTTGAAGCCATCTCTATAAGGAGATTCTTTGGTGATCATCATCCTCTTCGAGGTAGGTTAGGTGTTGCCAGGTGTTAGTCTGTCTCATTGTTAATGATTCTTTAAAATAATAAAAATATAATCTGAATGTTTCTGAAGTGTTTGAAGACCTTATCTAACTTTACTGACCTTGAACGATCAATTATCAACTTCATATGAAGAAACAAAAAAATTCAGAATAGCTAAAACAATCCTGTATAATAAAAGATGTTCTGGAGGAATCTCCATCTCAGATCTCAACCTGTATTATAGAGCAACTGTAATAAATACAGCATGGTACTGGCATAGAAATAGGCTGGTTGATCAATGAAATCAAATTGAAGAATCAGAAATAAATCCATACACATGTGGACACTTGATTTTTGACAAAGAAGACAAATCCATACAATGGAAAAAAGATCACATCTTCAACAATTGGTGCTGGTCTAACTGGATGGCTACATGTAGAAAAATGCAAAAAGATCCATATCTATCACCCTGCACAAAACTGAAGTCCAAATTGATTAAAGACCTCAACATAAAACCACACACACTGAATCTGTTAGAAGAAAAAGTGGGAAGAGCCTTGAGCTCATTGGCACAGGAGACAACTTCCTGAACAGAACACCAACAGCTCAGGTCCTAAGATCAAACATTAATAAATGGGACCTCATGAACCTGAGAAGCTTCTATAAGGTGAAGGACACTGTCAACAGAACAAAATGACAGTTTACAGGCTGGGAAAAGATCTTCACTAACTCTACATCTGACAAAGGGCTAATGTCTGAAATACAAGAACTCAAGAAAATAAACTCCACTAAACCAAATAATCCAATTAAAAAATGGGGTCCAGAACTAAACAGAGAACTCTCAACAGAGGAATATCAAATGGCTGAGAAAAACTTAAAGAAATGCTCAACATCCTTAGTCATCCAGGAAATGCAACTCAGGATGACTCTGAGAATCCATCTTACACCTATCCGAATGGCTAAGATGAAAAACTCTAATAACAACACATGCTGGTGAGGATGTGGAGAAAGGGAAACACTCCTCCATTGCTTGTGGGTGTGCAAAATTGTACCGCCACTTTGAAAATCAATCTGGTGCTTCTTCAGTAAATTGGGGATAATTCTACTTCAAGACCCAGCCATACCACTCCAGGGAATATACCCGAAAGATGTCCCATTATACAGCAAGGTCACTGGCTCAACTATGCTCATAGCAGCTTTATTTGTAATAGCCAGAATCTGGAAAAAACCTAGATGTCTCTCAACTTAAGAATGAACAAAGAAACCATACTATTCAGCCATCAAACAAAAAACAAAACAAAACAAAACAAAAACAAACAAGGAAATCTTGAAATTTGCAGGCAAATGGATAGAACTAGAAAAAAGTCATCCTGGGTGAGGTAACCCAGACCCAGAAAGACATGGTATATACTCACTCATAGGTGGGTATTAGCCGTATAATACAGGATAAGTATACTACAGAGACTGATACATCAACCAAGGACCATGTATGATGTACACCTATACCCTCTGCCCAGATGTAGTAGTACAGTCTCCTTGTGGGTCCCACAATATGGGGAGTAGGGACTACTTCGGACATAGACTCTGGCCACTGAACTTTGATCACTTCCCCCTGGCAGGGTAGGTTTGCCAGTTTTCAGTGGAATTCTCTTATTCCTGCCAGATGTACTCTTTTAATCCACAGAGGAATTCAGCTACAGATGAGACCATATTCCAGAAAATATGAAATTCAGAGTCCCTACAGATTCAACGTAGTTCAGACAAACATTCTTCCTCCGCACCATGAACCCTCAAAGGATGCCATGCTCTATCTGCAGTATGACTCGGGGCCTCTCAGTGACAGCAGCTGAGTGATTACTAAGCTTGGGCCACAACAGTAGAATGTGCAACTGAGACTGTGACACAGTTGATGAATCCTTGACTTCAAGAAACATGGTGGGAAGTCAACATCAAAATATAAAACGTTTAAATATGACTTACTAACAGAGATGAAATAGTCTAGATTACAAGAAAATAAAGAGCCCGGGGAGGTGTTTCTTGACTATTAGCTGATTGTAAAGAACAATCTGAGTGTAAATGGTCTGTCCCATGCTTGTATTTGTTTTGGTTTTTCCTTACCCTAGGCTACCCTAGGCAAACCTCTAGACCCTTGTAAGCCATCATCCTCAGCTTCTTAGTTCTTAATTCACGTTTTTCTGCAGGAAAAAATTAAACAGACAAAAATTAATAAAAAATAAAAGCAACACCTCACCATTGTATATAAGGAATTAAAGATAATGTTAGCACCTTTTTTATGTGTATTTCAAATTTTCATGATTATCAACTCATTTCTTAAACATTCAGTTTTACTATGCCAGTTCTAAATGGCAGGAATTTCTTACTTCAAGCATTCAGTGTCCTTAAATAACACTTTGATAGCTTATATTTATGATTGATCCATTTTTATATTTTAAAAATGTGTTTTAGATTCAAAACATCTCATTTTAATTATTAAACTGTCTTTATTAAAATATATTTTAAAGAGATTATCTTCCTTTGGAGAGAGTTAGTTAATTTGTACTAACGATGTTTTGATGAAGAGAATTTCTTTCTTACTAAATTCCTGTGTTTTTGTAATATTGTCTAATAGTTGAATGTTGAGTTGCATCTGACTCATCAGAGCTGGGGTCTGACTTTTGTACATCATAAGTGTGGTTGCTATTGGAAACATTACTTGAGTAATTTTTAGTTTGTTGCAAAGGTTGGTGAAGGTCAAGGGACTAAAAGTCAGCTTGGATTTCCAAGAGAACAGGCATACCTGTGTGGATCCGAGATGCGTCGCGGGTGCAAGCAAACCTTCTCTGGGGGGCATTACCACTTTGCTACTTTAAGATCTTTAATATTTTAGGTATTGTGCATTTCTCAGGCAAGAAGGTATTATTTCCACTAAAAAACATTTCTACTAAGGACATGTAGCTAAAAATAATATCTTATATTTCAGTTAGTAAAAGCTGACCAAAACTATAAAAGATTTGGATTAGGAAAAAATTGACATCTTATCCATAAATCGCAAACAACACATTTTCTTGAGTTTTATGTTTATATTGGGATTTACTTCCAGTACTTTGAAAGCGCTATTGCAGGCTGCTTAGGATAATTAAGTAATGCACTTTAATTGTTAGTTGATCAAATCATGGCCATGTCAATTACTAGTCTATTTTTTATCACAAGAATATACAACCTAGTTTTAACAGATAGATATGATTCTATAGATAGATAAGGTAAAATAGTTACATAACGTCTTCAAAAACCCAAGAGACCTACAGAATATGACATTTAAACATGCTTTTATTATTTTAAAGATTCTTTGACAATAAGACAGGTTAACTCCTGGCAATACTCAGCTCCAATCTCAAAGAAGATGATGAGCACTAATGAACCTCCTTATGGGGACGGCTTCAAATGTAGCAAACCAGGTCCTGAGCAAAATGTTCTCATTTCAGCCACAGACAGAATTCTGCCTAAAAAAGGGCAAGCTTAGCTGCAAGTAAAGAATAATTTCAAAATTAGAAACCTATTTAATATTGTTTTTAGTTTTTAATATGTTTCTGCTTAAGAGTCATATTCTCTTATTATATTTTATTTTTAATATTTTATTATTATCCCTTAGGAGCATGTTTGTTTTCTAATGAGAGAAAGTCAGGGAGTGGATCATATGGGACAGGAGGTGAGGAAGAACTGGGAGATATAGAGGAAGGTTAAACTGTAGTCAAATATATTATGTGAGAAAAAGTCTATTGTCAATAAAGGAAAAAAAATAAAGTGTTGGACACCCCCATAACATTATCTAATTTTCTACTGCATAGACATATCATCCTGAACTCTCATTTTGCCTTCCATAGGAATGCAAGTCCAGTTTCTGACTTTGCCCCACGGTGTGGGTTGGGGTGAGTAAAGAAGGAAAAAGACCCGTTGGCTTCCAACATTCACCTCATCTTTGCCTTCGTCCTGAGAATACTATGGCTGCATCACTTCTTCTTTTGGTTATTACTCTTAGAGCAGAACAGTGTGGATCTTCTGTGGCTTAGACTGTCAGCTTGCTCCTATTTATTTCTTTGAAGCCTGACCAACAATTTAACACTAACTGAACATTTACAATACACACACAGAGAGACACACAGGCTTCTGGCTACTGTTTTTATTGATATAGGCTTGCGTGGGAAGATGTTGGCATAAGGTTAAGGTGTAATTCAAATGCTGACTTCTGTATCTTCCTTATCTGGTTGCAAGCCTTGTTCTGAGAATCTCTCAATTTTGTGTAAACTCTGCTCCCCAATTGCCCCTTTGTTTGCCAATAAAGCAGCTTACAGCCAGTTGTTGAGCAGGAAAGAGAATAGGGCTGGACTTCTTGCCAGCCAAGGGAGGAGGTGTGAAAAGAGGAAGTAGGGGGTTCAGCAAGGTGATTCAGTCACAGGCAGAGGTGCAGGAAAGATGAAGAAATTCAGCTGGAGCAAAGAAAGAACTAAAAAGCAAGTAACTTGGAGGATGTTTGGCAGCAAAGATGGAGTCGGGGTAACATAGAGGTTTAAGAACAAACTTAAACTGCTTAAGATTGTGTTGTAAATCTTTATAAACAAATACAAGAGTCCCAATTATTTGTGTGATAGCCAGGTTAAGAGAGAAACTAAGAGAAACAAACACGGTTTTATAAAAATAATAACAGGAAATGATAGGAACACATGAAGAGGAAGATGCCCAAAGAATCACACAAGAAGCAGATTCTACATGCATGGGCAGGCCTTCTGTTTCTTTCATGACTATCTGTATAGATAATATACTATGCTAAGCCAAAGATGTCCTGTGATTGAGATGTGTCTCAGAGGTTATACCTACAATTGTGAGAATGCTTCATAGGCTCCGTCACTTGCAGACAATGGCAGATATTGATGCATATATGGTAGCTTGAATGGAAATGGCTCCCATGGACTCATAGGGTTGGCATTATTAGAGGTGTGGACTTTTTGAAGGAAGTGTGTCATGGGGTGGGGCATAGGATCTTTGAAATTTTAGAACCTGAAGCGAAGCCCAGTGTCCTTTTCTTTCCCTGATGCGTGCAGATCAAGATGTAGAACTCTCAGCTCTTTCTCCAGTACCATGTCTGTCTGCAGGCTGCCATGCTTCCCTTCATGATGATAATGGACTAAACCTCTGAACCTGTAAACTAGCCCTAAGGAAATGCTTTTCTTTATAAGAGTTGCTATAGTCATGGTGTCTTTCACAACAATAGAAACCTTAGCTAAGACACCATCTTATCAGGGATAAGTCACAGCACTTCTCTTTAATACAACTTCTTCAAAAGAAACTACATCTTATTTCTAGGGACACACTTTGATTTGGAGTCCAATATGGCCTTATTTGTTACTGGCTAAATCTTTATTTGTCAGCTAATGCATTTTCAGTCATGTCTCAGCACTATTGTTATCAGTGACACAAACAGCTGAACTTAAATTCAAAGACCTAGAGATATGAACCTTAACAGTGAGACTATAAAAGCATCCTTGGCTGGTGATCTGAAACTTCTTTCCTTATTCCAATCTTCTAGGCTATTAGTTAGAAATAAGAAAGATTGTTTAGAATGGCCTCAATGGCTCTTTATGATCTTTTGACTTCTACAGCTGCAACTATCACCCTTCTGCCCTTAATGAAGAATTTGGAGCTTGTTGAACATTTCTTTCTCTTTCTTCTGGCCCCTTGTACATATAGTTTGCCTTTGCTTCTAGGCTCCTCCATCATATTTATGACCTGGTTAAGTCTTCCTCTGCTTAGACCAACTTAAATTTATTTCATTTGACAAGTGGATGATGGGTTTTCACAGGAAGATAAGCACCACACTGCAGTGCCCTTGGCAGAAGGGCTTGTCACAGCACAGCACCTCCCACCCTCACCAATTACTCTGTCATTCTCTCTTGAGTGTGCATCCCTTTATGGAAAGTGATGTTGTATCTGTAGCTTTTAGGTGTTCATTTCTGCAAATGAAACTGGTGTCTCTAGGTATCCATGGGTAGAAAAACAAAGTACAACTTCATCAGTGAGACCCAATGGAAATGAATGATTTCCATCTGAGACTGCAAAAAGAACTTTTTGGGGATTTTACTCTAAATTGAAATTCTAGGCTGTTGAGCACTGTTTACTACTGACTAGCTCACCAATCATTTGTTAAGGCTCCCCTTCTTTGATACATAGCTTTGGAGAAAGACATTTGATAATGAAAGATACCCCCAAACGGAAGAAGGATGGCTGGGGAGCCTGAATTGGATTTGACCACTGTTAATGACTAATTCATTATTTGAGACATTTGAACATCAGGTGAAGTTAAAGTGAATGAAAAGCTAAAACGACAAATGCCTCAAGGAGAATGACTTGAGTAATGACAAAGATGTTCAAGAGCAATAAACAGTAAGATTTGTTAATTAATTTTGGGAAAATAATCTCATCTTTCAAACTTCACTTATTTTCTGATGATTAAATTTTTAAAATTTTAGTTAATTAATAATTTATTTACTTACTTTACAACCCAACCATACCTTCCCCTTCTTCTAGTTCACTCCTCCTTCTTTTCTCTTCAGAAAA
The DNA here is from genome assembly GCA_907169655.1 of Acomys percivali. Taxonomy (NCBI): domain Eukaryota; kingdom Metazoa; phylum Chordata; class Mammalia; order Rodentia; family Muridae; genus Acomys; species Acomys percivali. The sequence continues at coordinate 93,973,331 of OU015747.1, forward strand.
AAATGGAGGCCTCCAGTGGATATCAATCTGCCTTGGCATATCAAGTTGCAGTAAGACTTAGCACATCTCCTGTTGAGGCTGGATGAGGCAACTCTGTGAGGAGAAAGGGTCCCAAAGGCACTCAACAGATTCAGAGACAGCTCCTGCTCCTGCTGTTAGGAGTTCTATGTCTTTGTTTGCTTTTCTTTTCTGAGACAGGGTTTCTCTATGTTATATTGACTGTCCAGACTCGCTTTGTAGACAAGGCTGGCCTCAAACTCACAGCGATCCGCCTGCCTCTGCCTTCCAAGTGCTAGGATTAAAGGCATGTGCCACCATGCCTGGCCTAGGGGTTTTATGTGAAGAACAAGCTGTACAACTGTGCAGAAGGCTTAAGCCAGTCCCATGCATGCTCCCTGGGTGGTGGTACAGTCTCTGTGGGCCCCTATGGTCACAGGTTAGTTGATTTTATAGGTTTTCTTGTGGTGTCCTGGACCCCTCTGGCTCCTACAATCATTCCCCCTTTCTTCCATAAGATTCCCCAAGTTCTTCCTAATGTTTGGCTATGGGTCTCTGTATCTTTTTCCATCAGTTGCTTAGTGAAGCCCCTCAGATGACAGTTATCCTAAGCTCTTATCGGCAAGTATAATAAGTATAATAGAATATCATTAACAGTGTCAGAGGTGGGCTCCCTCTCATGACATGAGTCTCAAGCTGGCCTGGTCATTCCCTAATTTTTGTTCCACCTAATTTACTCCTGCACATCTTGTAGGCAGGACAAATTGTAGGTTGGAGGTTTTGTGGCTGGGTTGGTGTCCCAATCCCTCCATTGGAAGTCTAGCCTGGTTATCGGAGATGGCCTGTTCAGGACTCATATCCCTCACTGCTAGGAGTCTTAGCTATGGTCACCCTAATAGATTCCTGGGAGTTTCCATTGCCCTATGTTTTTAGCTCATCCAAGAGATGTCCCTCCCCCAATTCCAGTTGTTTCTACCAGTACGCTCTCACACTGTCCTCCATCTAATCCCTCATGTTCCCATTTCCACCCAGTCTCCTCCAGCACACTCACATCTACTCTAGTTTTCCTTTCCAGTGAGAGTCACACTTACCCCTTCCACCTCCTTGTTACTTGGTATCTCTGGGTTTCTGGGTTATATTATGGTTATCCTTTACTTTATAGCTAATATCCACTTCTATAAGTGAGTACATAGTATGTTTGTCTTTCTGGGCTTGGGTTACCTCACTCAGGATGATCTTTTCTTGTTCTGTCCGTTTACTTGCAAATTTTATGATATCATTGTTTTTAATAGCTGAATAGTATTCATGTAAATATACTACATTTTCTTTATCCTTTCTTTGATTGAGAGACATCTAGTTTTTTTCCCAGTTTCTGGCTATTATGAATAAAGCTGCTATGAAGATAGTTGAGCAAATATCCTTATGGTATGGTGAAGCATCCTTTGGGTATATGCTCAGGAGTGGTATAGCTGGGTATTGAGGTATATCTGTTGTCAATTTTGTGAGAAATTGCCAAATTGATTTTCAAAGTGACTGCATAAGTTTGCACTACCACTAGTAATGTAGGAGTGTTTCACATCCTCACCAATATGAGCTTTTGACTTTAGACATTCTGATGGGTGTAATATGGAATCTCAGTGTCCTAGTTGCAAACCAAATCCAAGAACACATAAAAAAGATTATCTACCATGATCAAGTCGGCTTCATTCCAGAGATGTTTCAGCATATGAAAATCTATTAATGCAATTCACAATATAAACAAACTGAAAGAAATAAAACCTACATGATTATCTCATTAGATGCTAAAATAGAACCCTTTGACAAAATCCAACACCCTTTCATGATAAAAGTCTTGGGCAGATCCATGATACAAGGCACATATCTAAACATAATAAAGTCAATATATAGCAAGCCAATAGTCAACAATAAATTAAATGGAAAGAAACTTGAATCAATTCCACTAAAATCAGGAACAAGACAAGGCTGCCCACTCTCTCCATAGCTCTTCAATATAGTACTTGACGTTCTAACTAGAGCAATAAGATAGCTAAAGGAGATCAAGGAGATAAAATTGGAAGGGAAAAATTTGAAGTATTGCTAGTCACAGATATATGATAGCATACATAAGTGATCCTAAAATTTCTATGACAGAACTCCTACAGATGGTAAACACCTTCAGTGACATGGCTGGGTACAAAATTAACTTTTAAAAAATCAGTAGCCCTCTTATATACAGATGAGGAATGGACTGAGAAAGAAATTAGGGAAACAGCATTCTTTACAATAGCTACAAATAATATAAAACATCTTGGTGTAATTTTTACCAAGCAAGTGAAAGATCTGTATGATAAGAATTTCAGAACTTTGAAGAAAGAAATTTAAGAAGATAGCCGAATATGGAAAGATCTCCCAGCATTCAGGAGACAGAGGCAGGTATACCTCTGAATTTGATGGTAGCCTGGTCTACACAGTGAGTTCTGGGCTAGTCAGGACTACAAACTGAGACGCTGTCTCAGTGTTTCTTTTAGTTTATCAGTTAGCAGTATGTCTGCTCCTCGATATTCCATAGAAGAGATTGATACCGCCTTATTTGTGATAATATTTCAATTATTTGTACACAACTACCATGGTGACGTGAGCACAGCTATTATTAGGATTAGTGTTATATATTTTACGTTTTTCTTTGAACTAGTGCACACAAGTAAAATATAAACACTGCACTCCAGTTATTCACAGCATGCTTCTCCCAAGTCATGCTAACATATCCCATTATTATTATTATATCCCCATCATTACTCTGTTCGTACCTGCATCCCACTGTTAACTCCCTCTCAATCAAGCCACTTGAGATTCCATACGGTGATGCTGAGCTACATGATGTCATCCTACATTTTAGGCACAGAGGCCGAGCTGTGTTCCACAAGGCAGGCATTCATTTGACAGAGATGCTGTTCCCGTGTTTGTATTAATTCACGTGTTGCATGAGACACCTATGTGTAGTCTTCCTTAAAGCTGGTTATTGATTTTCCCAGAGGGTTCTGATTCTTGTGTGTCCTTAGTTCAGTTTGATGGATTTTAGAAAGCAAACCCAATATCCTACCAAAGCATTTTCTATTTCATCACTGACAAGGGCTTGGCTCCCTAGCATGGTCAACATTATCTCATCCTGCTCTCTAAGATAGCAGTTACTATTCCTATCCTTGCTTTTAGCCTTTCATTACTCACATTTTTTATAATGACCATGTATATTTATAACAGGGAATAAAAACAAAAGAAGCGTGCCTTCCCTGTCTTGTACTTGTGTGGTTACATTTTGGGGGCTACAAGTGAGAGTTTTTACATTTATTGTTATCATATTTCTTCTTGTTATATTTGACTCATCACTGGTCTACACTGATGACATTTTATCTGATTTGTAACACAGTCCATCCCATATAAAATGCACTTCAGAGACTTAAATGGAAGAAATAAAAATGCAGATTTATTTAGCATCTTACACAACATGGATTTACATCCATTCTATCAAAGTTTGCTTATTCTTTGCCATATGAAAGTCAGTAGAGTTGATAGAGAAGTAAGAAGCAGAATATTAAGCAGCTCAGTGTTTCTTTGTGTGGCTCCTTATCAGTGATGAACAGCCAGCTGCATTTTTACATCAGTATCTTTTTGTTATTGTCTCACTATGCCTTTATTTTCTTCCTTGAAGTTAACCATTAACTATGCTTTTCTTATTTGTTTATTGCTTTTATTTTTTCACTAAAATAAAACTCATGGGAGACAAAATTTTATCATGAAGGAAGGAATGTTTAAAATACTCTCTCATGGTTTTTTTCAAGATAATGCTAGTTTATAACTTGCATCTACGGTCAACAAACTTTATCTTTTTCAACTTTATAAAAAAAAAGATTTCATTATTTTATGTGTATGAGTGTGTCTGTGCCTACATGCATGCAATGCCTATAGAGGCCAGAAGAGGGTATCAGATCCACCGAAACTGAAATTATAGTTGAGTATGAGTCACCTTGTTGTTGTTGGGTACTGAACTCACGTCCTCTGCAAGAATGACAAATGTTCTTAGCCATCTCTCTAGCCTCATAATATGCAACATTTTAGAAAAAAAAAACATTCTGGGTTTATTGTTAGCATTCTTTATTTTCTTTCTCTCCCCTTTTGGCAAAACCTTGAGGAAAGAAGGCCAAACACTAATACTGATAAAATAATCAGTGTTATCTCACTATAGTACTTTCTGCCCACTAGTTGACCATTTGCCATTACTAGTCACAAAACCCAAACTGTCTCAACTATGCTCCCTCATTTTTGCCATCCTCCCATCCCCTTGCTGGTATCTGTCACTCAGGAGGCCACTTGGCTTCTGCACATGGCTGCACTGGTGCTGGCAGCATCACTAAGGCTGCTCTTTGCTTGGGCAGGAGATGCAGGCCCTGTGATAGTTGCGCTTAGTGATGCTTCATTGAAATGCATCATGTCCCTAAGGTCCTTTCTCCCATAGGAGTCATCTTGCTGTTGTGTCTTTCATTGGTGTGTCAGACTGTCAGTTGTCATGACCACCAGTTTGAGCCTAATTGTGACATTTTTTTTCTAATGGTCTTCACATTTATTTTTACTTCTCAATTTTAATCTCTTCTTCCTTTATGTCTTTTAAATTTTATTTTAATTACATTTGGTTATATATTATCGTGTGTACATCCTCTGTATACAGTGAAAAGCACTGAAATTTGCACTTCATATCAAATGGAATTGAGAACACTAGGGAAAAGAGCCTATTATGTTGGCTCACATTACCACTTTTTTGTTGCACGTTTATCCTGTTTCATTTTTTAAAAAATCATTTTTTTTCTATTCACTAGTGCCCGTTAGCCTTTTTAAAAGTACAGCATTACTGAAAACAATATTTTTAATATTCCATAATTGAAGAGTGTCTTGAAGTCTCATTTCTCAGTCTTAGGTGGCTTCACTAGAATTTTACCCAAATGTTTAAAGAATTAATATGAATCTTTTCTTAATTGCTCTGAGAAATGAGAGAAGAAGGAGCATTGTGGACTCATCCTGTGAAGACAGAATATTTTTGAAATAGCATATGAAGGAAAGATAAATGCACATCGATAGCTTTTATAACTACTGACTGAAAAATCCCCAATAAAACACTTGTAAACCAAATACAGCAATGTAAAAATGAAAAACTATAGTTGGTGGTCAAATGAGATTTATTCTGTGCTGATTCAGCACAGGCACTCTACCAGGGAGCTGGGCTAGTAGAAGAAGCAAATGACTCAGTTGAAAAGGGAAAAAAAAAATCTCTATGTACAATGTCATGATCTAGTCTATAGCAAGTCCTAAGGAATCCACTTTATAAAGCTTTAGATCTAACAAGCAAGTTATGCAAGATCTCATGGCATAGGTTTTATTTGTAAAAATCAATTGCAGTTCTACATACTATGAGCGAACAACCTGAAAACGAATGATTATAAGAAAGCATTTCAGTTTCTCACATCATCAAGATGAATAAAACATGTAGGAACACATTTGATGAAGGAAGTGTCATATGTGGGACGGGACCGTAGCTGATGGAATGGAATACACAAATCGGTATTTGTGGATTAGAAGACTTACAATGTAAGGTGTGTTACTCTGTATATGTCTTAGAGTAAATACAATCCCTAGCAGCAAAATTTCAGTTTTTTTTCTCATTTAAGTTTAAAACCTGTTCCTAAAATTCATATGGAAATGGAAGTGTCTCTGAATACGCCAACGAATCTTAAAATAAGAACAGAGTTGTAGGATTCCTCACACTTCATAATTTCAAAATGTTCTCACAAGGCAAAAATAGCTCAGTCAGAATGGTGCCAGATCCAGACTAAGCATCAGGATTTTAATGTCCGCTCTTGGTTGTTATTAACATGAACACATCTGAAATCAACTAAAACCCAAGTAACGAGGCATGCCTGTGAAGGCTTTTCTTGACTGGATTAACACAGAAGGGAAGACCCACTCTAAGCCTGGATCACAACTTCTGCTGTCAGTCTGTAAAGGGACATGGAGAAGGGAAGCTTTGGGCTTTGCCTCCTTTCTTTCACTCTCCCTGGCACATTCATCTGTCCTGACGAGGCATTCCTTCCCCATTATTAAAACTATTTCTTTGAGATTTCAATTGTAGACTTAAAACCAGTTGAGATGTTCAGGATGTGGACTGAGCAGTACCAGGTTCTTGGATTGTCCTTTGAGAGGCAGCCATTTTAAAACTGGCTAGAACACAATCTGTAAGCCATTCAATAAATCACCCCCTCCCACACACACCCACCAGAGAAACCTGACTAATACACAGACCTGGAAAGAGAAGATTGAATACAGAAATATACCTTTATCTTTATGCTCAATCATTTTTGAACAAAGGAAATGAGTGATGGAATGGGGAAGGGATGATATTTTCAATAGATTCCTCTGGAAATACTGAATATCCACATGTAAACCAGTAAATGTGGACTTGTGCTATAGACATAGAAAAACAACTCAAGGTGCTCATAGAGCTATTCTACAGCTAGCAGTGTGTGATGTTTCTGAAAATAGACATAGAGTCTATGTTTATGGCTATTAGCTTAATACTACACTACAAACACAACTACTGATCAAAAGGAGAAAAAAAATCAAATGTTTCTTTTTATCAAACTAAAAGATTATTCACTATGAAAGCCCATTCAGATAGTAAAAAAGAAAACCTGGAGAGTGAGCAAAACGTTTGTAAATTCTGATCTAATAAGGGACTAGAATACATACTTGGGATTTATTTAAAAGTTTTACAACTGATTATGATGATAAATAGTATAATTTAAAAATACTTGACAGAGATCCAAGATGGTAGTGAGCAGTGTGGACTGTGTTTGGAAGCTCCAGTGAACAATTCAGGGAATTGCACAGATTTATGAGCCAGGAACACCAGGGTCCCCACACCACAGCAGCAGGAGTGCTCCACGGTTTGGAGGGACCAGGGTACGGAGGACCTGCATGCCCCTATACACGGGAGGAGCGCGGATTTTCTCGGATCAGAGCAGCAGCAGCAGAGGCGGCAGCAGCAGCAGCAGCAGCACCAGTGGCGGTGGCTGAGGTTTGCAGCTCAGAGCCTTCTGGTGGAGGCGATTGGTGTGGTGGCTGGTGGAAGTTGCTACAGAAGAGAGGACTCTGGGCAGGATTTGGGTCACGTGGTGCCTTGAGACCCATACTGGACTCGGCGGACAGTTCAGCCCCAGAGTCCCAGGTTCAGCTCAGTGCGCAGTGCTGCGGAGATGCTGGCTCAGCTCAGCAAGCAATTCTGCCTGAGACACTAGCTCAGCCCAGCCACAGCTCCCCTGCTGTGACGTAGGCTGGGCGCAGCGCTCAGTTCCACCCGAGGCACTAGCTCAGCTCAGCAAGCAGTTCTGGGAAGCTGACGCAGGCTGAGGTCAGCACGGAGAATCAGCCCAGAGTCCCTAGCTGGACTTGCCGGGCAGATTGGGCCCAGAGACTCCAGCTGAGCTTTGCACACAGGCTCGGCGGCCCTAAGACTCTGGCTGGACTCTCTATGCAATTTAGGCCCAGAGTACTGGGCTGAATTCAGCATGCAATGTGGGTGAGCTCGGTGCACAATACCACCCGGAGACTCGGGTGAAGCTCGGTGTGCAGTTTGGGGCCAGAGTCCCAAACTGTGCTTGGCAGACAGATTGGGCCCAGATACTCTAGCTGAGATTTTGGCACAATCCTGGCTCTAAGACTCTGGTTGGACACAGTGTGCACTTTGAATCCAGAATTCCTGGCTGAGCTTGGCAGACAGTTTGGACCCTGAGTCAATAACTGACCACAGCACACACTTTGGGCCAAAAGGCCCTAGCTGAGCTTGGTGCGCAGTCCCAGCCCAAAAATTCTGACTGGACCCTGTGTGCATTTTGGGCCCAGAATCCCTAGCTGACCTTGGCAGACGATTCAGGCCCTGAGAATCTAGCTGAGCTCAGCGCGTGGTTCGGGCTCAGTGTCCCTGGCTGGACTTGGCAGGGGACCCAGAAGGCTGTGGATACTTTGGCCTGATGCAATGCTCATTCAGAGACCCAGAACGATTGCAAGACCCACAGTACAGGCAAGCTGAGGATCATTGGCTGTCAGAGTCCAAAACGACAGGGCTAGCCTCCTGCCATCCACACCAGTGAAGCATCAGAGCTTCCAGTCTATGGAAATGATGAGAAAACAAGCGAATCTATCATCAGACTCCCTCCATCCAACTCTGGAAGCTACCCAACAAAAACAGAGATGGTAAGATGTCTAAAGGACAGCGTAAAAGCATACGCAAAAAAAACCCCAAAAGAACATGGCATCTCTAGTTTCCAGCTATCCCAAAGAAAACAACCAAGAGAACTCAAATACAATGGAAATACAAGAAAATGACCTCAAATCCTTAGTAATGAGGATGATAATGGAGGAAACAAATAAAATTCATGATCAAATGCAGGAAGATGCAGCCAAACAGGTGAGAGACATAAAAGAAGCACATAGAGTGGAACTGGAAATTTTTCAGGAAAATGCAAAAAACCAGAAGAAAGAAAGAAATAAAATGGTTCAAGCTCTGAAGACCTATAAAGAGGCAATGGAAGAAATTCAGGAATATACAATCAGATGAAAGAAATAAAAAAAATCAGTTCAAGATCTGAAGATGAAAATGGATTCAATGATAAACACACAGACAGAAGAAAAATGAGAACGTGAGACCTCAGAGAAGAAGGCGAGCAACACAGAGGTGAGCTTTTCTAACAGAATCCAAGAGATGGAAGAACAAATCTCAGGTCTAGAAGATACAATCACAGATATTGAAGCAACCGTTAAAGAAAATGCCAAATCTGGAAAACTCCTGACACAAAATATCCAAGAAATCAAGGACACCATGAAAAGAAGAAATCTGAGGATAATAGGCATTGAAGAAAGAGAAGATATCAGGCTCCAAGGCCCAGAAACTATTCTCAACAAAATCATAGAAGAAAATTTCCCCAAAGAAAGAGATGCCTATAAACATACAAGAGGCCTACAGAACACCAAATAGAATTGACCAGAAAAGAAAAACTGCCCGTCACATAATAATCAAAACACAAAACATACAGAACAAAGAAAAAAATATTAAAAGCTGCAAGGGAAAAGGGCCAAATAACATTTAATGCCAAACCTATCAGAATTACACCAGACTTCTCAACAGAGACCATAAAATCCAGAAGGGCCTGGACAGAGATCCTGCAAACCCTAAGAGACCACAGATGCCAGGCCAAACTACTTACCCAGCAAAACTATCAATAACCATTGATGGAGAAAACAAAATATTCCATGACAAAACCAAATTCAAACAGTACCTATCCACAAATCCAGCTTTACAGAAGGTACTAGAAGGAAAACTCCATCCCAAAGGGTCAAGCTACAACCAAAACTACTCAGGAAATAGAGAACTGTACCATGGCAAAAACACAACTACACAAACACTCGACTGGAAAGAACATCAAAATCAAGACTCTTAACAGTCACTGGTCATTAATATCTCTCAACATCAATGGTCTCAATTCTCCAATAAAAAGACACAGACTAACTGAATGGGTGCATAAACAAGATCCAACATTCTTCTGCATTCAAGATACACATCTCACCCATAATGATAGGCATTACCTCAGGGTAAGGTTGAAAAAAATATTCCAAGCAAATGGTCACAAGAAGCAAGCAGGCATAGCCATTTTAATATCGAACGAAACAGACTTTCAAACAAAATGAATCAAAAGGGATGAGGAAGAACACTTCATACTCATCAAAGGAAAAGTCAACCAAGATGACATCACAATTCTGAAAATCTATGCTCCCAAGGGCAACCACATTTGTAAAAGGTCTGCTAAAAAAACTTAAACCACACATCGATCCCCATACAATAATAGTGGGAGACTTCAACACCCCACTCTCACTGAAGGATAAGACATTGAAACAGAAACTAAGCCGAAAAATAACATCATTAACCAATGCCATGGGTCAAATGGATCTAACAGATATCTATAGAACTTTTCACCCAAACAAGAAAGAATATACCTTCTTCTCTTCACCCCATGGAACCTTCTCCAAAATTGATCACATCGTAGGTCACAAAGCAGGCCTCAACAGATACAAGAGGATTGAAATAATACCTTGTATTCTATCAGATCACCATGCTCTTAGGCTGCAATTCAACAACAACAGAAACAACAAAAAGCCTACACGTACGTGGAAACTAAACAACTCTCTGCTAAATGACACATGGGTCAGGGAAGAAATAAAGAAAGAAATCAAGGAGTTTCTGAAATTCAATGATAATGAAGGAACAACATACCCAAATTTGTGGGATACATTGAAAGCAGTGCTAAGAGGAAAATTCATAGCACTAAGTGCCTTTAAAAAGAAATTGGAAACATCGCACATAAGCATCTTAACAACACAACTGGAATCCTTAGGAAAAAAAGAAGCAGAAACACGCAAAAGGAGTAGACGTCTGGAAATAATCAAACTCAGGGCTGAAATTAACAAATTAGAAACTAAGAAAACAGTCCAAAGAATCAACAAAACCAAGAGCTGGTTCTTTGAGAAAATCAATAAGATATATAGACCGTTAGCCAAACTAACTAAAAGGCAGAGAGGCAGCATTGAAATCAACAAAATCAGAAATGAAAAGGGAGACATAACAACAGACACTGAAGAAATACAAAGAATCATAAGATCCTACTTTGAAGGCATATATGCCACAAAATTTGAAAATCTAAGGGAAATGGATGACTTTCTTGATCAATTTCACTTGCCAAAGTTGAGTGAAGAACAGATAAACAAGCTAAATAGTCCCATTTCCCCTACAGAAATAGAAGCAATCATTGATAGTCTCCCAACCAAAAAAAAAGCCCAGCACCAGATGGTTTCAGTGCATAAATCTACCCGACCTTCAGGTTACCCCATCCAGGGGACATGGTCAAATATGGAGCACTAGAATTCGTGTGAAAGTCAGACCCCACTCTCCACTCAACTGTGGAGAATGCCCTGTCCATTGTGTAGATCTGGGTAGGGGTTTTAAGGTTACTGTATGTATTGTCCTTGGCTGGTGCCATAGTTTGAGCAGGACCCCTGGGCCCAGATCCACCCATTATAATGTTCTTGTAAGTTTCTAGGACCCTCTGGATCCTTCTATTTCCCCATTCTCCCATGCTTCTCTCACCTATTATACTGGGTAAATAATGATGATATCTAATGATTAAATGTATATGAATCCACTATATAAAGTGCTCAGAATAGGTGACATTTGAAACCAGATAGTATTTGCCTAAAGGCAGGAGTGATGGGCCTACAGTATCATTGGAGATGATTTAAAAATGTCCTACAAGTAGACTATGTTATGATTATACAATTCTGCACATACTCAAAATATTGACCTCAAACTCATTCTAGAGGTGAGGATCACATCAAACTCCTATTACTCCAATCTCCATCTTCCAAAAGCTGGGATTGCAGATGTGAGCTATGATACTTGTTATATGTGGTGCTAGGGATCCAGTCTAAGGCTTCAGTCATGTCAAATAAGCATTCTATCAACCAACTTACTTTTCCAGCCCTAAACTGTACACTTTAAAAAAGTATTTGTTTGTTTGTATATTTATTCACCTTACATCCCTGTCATAGCCCCCTCCCTCCTCTCTTCCCAGACCCAGTCTCCATCAGCCCTCCCCTGTTCCTCAGAAAAGGGGATCCCCTTCCCTTACCAACACACCCCGGCTCATCAAGTCACACCAGAACTAAGTTCGTTCCCTCTTCCTCTGGGGCCTGGCAAATTAGACCCTTCATGGAGAGTGATCAAAAAGAAGGAATAGAGTCCATGTCAGAGACAGTCCCCACTCCCCTTACAAGTGGACCCACATGAACCCTAACTGTCCATTAGATACATCTATGTAGAGGACCAAGGTCCCGTCCATGAGTAGTCCTTGGTTATTGCCTCAGACGCTACAAGCCCCTTTGGGCCCTGGTTAGTTGGCTTTGTTGGTTTTCTTATGGATCTCTTGACACCTCTAGGTCCTTTTATCCTTTCCCCTACTTTTCCACTAGACTCCCTATGCATCATCCAATGTTTGGCTGTAAGTCTAAGCATATGTATCAAACTGCTGCTGTGTGAAATCTCTCAGAGGACAACTCTGATATGCTCAGCGTAGCCGAAAATCATTATTAGTGTTGGGTTGGCTCTCTCCTCCATGGGTTGTGTGTTGAATTAGGCCAGGCTTTGATTGGATATTTCCTCATTCTCTGCTCTATCTGTTCTATCTTTATCCCTGCATGTCTTGTAGGCAGGGTAAGGTTTGGATTTTATGTGTGGGTGGATTGGTGTTCTCCTTCCTCTAATGGGAGTCCTCTTCAATCTCCATGGCCCCTGATACTGGGAGTCTCACCTAGAATCCCCCTCATATTTTCCCAGAGGCCTAGTCTGACTTAGGTCTCCAGCTTGTCACAGATGCCCCAACCCACAGTTGAACTGTACACTTTTAATGGATAAAATGTGTATTGTTTGAATTTTATGTTGATAAAATCATTAAAATAAGAAAGTCTGATATTTCAACTGATTTGATTTGGAATAATTTCTAGCAAATCTAGTAAATTAAAGTAATTATTAAAGAGCTGAGCAGAAAGAGTAGCATTAACAGCTCATATTTGGTTCATGCCTCTGAAAGCCGAATTGTGCTTTCAATTTATTGCAAGTTAACCTCTGTGGCTATAAATACTAGGGAGAAGTGCAGCAAGTTAAAAAAAAATCACATTTGTTCATTGCTCTTAACTTCAAGAATGTCTAGGCTGTCAAACAAATGCCCTGTATCTGTTCTCATTATGTAAGAGCCAAAGAAGCAAGTCATGACAGTGTCAGTGTCCTTGAGGTGATGTTGTTTCATACATCATTACAGAAGATGGGATGGTGTCAGTGCAGATGGCAATAGTCCATAAGAAGAATAAATAAGAAATTCTATGAAATGTGTGAATAATATAACCACCAAGTGAGTTGCTTCTAGTGGACTCCTTTTTGTCTGTTAATAAAACATCCACTTCAAAATATTGTAGTATTAGCCAAATATATTTTGGATCCAAACAACTTAATTGCTCTTCTGTTTTAGATTTCAGCTTTATATATTACTATAATTTGTATTCTTCAGAAAAAAAAGGAGCCCCTTATCTGATCACAGTTCTCCTTTTGAAGTGGATTGCAGGATGGTTAATTGGACTTCAAGATAAAACAATTTGGGAGGACAAAATGGGTGTGGAAATACATCTTGAAATGTGATTAATGGCAATGAAGGAAATAGTAAATAGCATGCTTTTTTAGAAATGGGCTACAAGAAGCCAATGTCTGAATGAAATTACACATCTGCAGTTCATATCCCTGCCATATTAGGCTCCATCTTTCTGTCATTAGGGACACAGCTGTTATATGTCTTCTGTGATTACAAAAGAAGCATAAGGATGTATGTTCACTTTCCTTTGTTCCTTGATGTCTTCTTCTATAAAGTTGACCCCCGTCCCCCAATTGGCCAAGATTCTTCATGGACCAACGCACAGATAGGCCTGGTTAGAGACATGACAGTACTGCACTTGAGAGAAGAGAGTGGAATAAAGCGGGCTGTACCCAGGATTCCTTGTAGGGCTTTAATACTTTTTCATGAGCTCTGTGAGTTCATTTATTGCTTCTTGTTATTATTTAAAACTTACACTCATTGATCAATGTTTATATTTTCCTACTTGATAATCATGACAAACTTAAGGCTTAATCTGATATAAGAGAATTCAGGAATTCATATGAAGACGCATGTGGGGAAGGAATTAAGGGGATTCTTTTCCCTTACTATGCCACCAATTTGTGAGTTTGAAACTACATGGCCATAGAAAGCAGGCTCAGAATAACAATTTCCTGGTAATTTATTATTAACTGAACTTTCATAAGTTGCTTTAGTTCTGAAATTCTAGATTTGCTTTTTCTCAAAAATATTTGTGTATTGAGTAAAATAATAACCAGAGTGCCACTATTCATTTCTCTCCCCGCTTCCTGGTTTCAGACACAATATAACCGGCTAGCTCGTACTCACTGCCATGCTCTCTCTGCCGTCATGGACTACACCCATTAGCTATGAGCCAAAGCGTGCTTTTCCTTTCTTAAGCTGTCCTTATACCAGGTATGTGAGAGCAATGAGAAAAGTAAGTAATGCAGGAATTGATACTGAAAGTCCAGGTACTGCCTGTGATGGCCTAATCACATGTTTTTTACAACCTCTAAATTGATTTGTCATTGGAATTTGTAAGTGCTTGGGCCTGTGGTCTAGATAACTTGCAGAACACTTAAATGAGGGCTTAATAGAACATTCTGGTGGGAGTTGGGAAGATTCAAATGCTAAGTGAAATGTGGACAGTGGAGGTCCAAGTCATGAGGGTTCAGAAGGCGGTAAGAACTCTGATGGGAACTGGGCCATTCATGCTATGTTCTGGCAAAGAATATGACTTAATTTTCATAAATGTCTTAAAATTTTTAGTGGGACAGAATTTAAAAATATTAGAGTGAGGTTTTGGTGGAGGAAATCGCGAGAGCCTGATATTCAGGAGGCTGTGGCATTTATTATTTACTTATTTATTTATCATTGCATTTGGTGAAGTTTATAAGGAGAAGTCAAAGTAAAAAATGTATATTTAAAAATACACAATTTTGGAAAGAAAGGAACATAAATTAGCTTAATGTTTTGGATAATGGAAGTGCAGATATAAATATTGAAGAGATTATTTCAGTGAAGGCAATATCTCACACTTTGCCCTAAGACAATAGGAGAGACAAGTTGGGGTCAAAATTCTATCCACTGCAGCTGTAAAAAGTGCAAAGTCATTTGACATGAGAGAAGTTAACCTGATACATCAGGCATCTTTGCTGGAAAACACCACTTAGAGAAGAAGTGCATTCCCAGGCTTAGGCGCCAAGGCTACAGCTCTCTACAGCTCTTGTAGAGAGGCAGCAGGAGGCAGCAATTTCCTGTTCACAGTGCTGACTTCTTGTGGCCTTGAAGAATGCACGAGGAGGAGACAAGGAGCTTTACACCAAGGTTCCCAAAGGTCACTGAGGGTCATATTACCTGCAAACAAGACCCCAAGAGTTACTACACGAACTGTGAGAATGAGACCTAAGCTGCAATACAGCAACTTGAGCATAATGAGAAGGCCAAGAAGCGATAGGCATATAGAGGAGCTGGCCCAAGAAAGAGAGACTTCCTGTGTCACAAGCTACAGAGCTAGAAGAATGGGCCTTCCCAGGTTGCTGGAGCCCAGTGATGCCAAGCCCCAGATATGTAACATGGAGTTGACCTTTGCCCTTCTGGCTTCAAGTCTCATTTTGGTCCAACTTTTCTCTGCTGTGCTTTCATTCTCCTTCTTTGGAACAGGAATACATAGTCTGTGTCAGCATATCTTAGAAGCATGCACCTTACGTTTATAGAGACTTACAGTTAATAGTTTATCTTCTTGATACACGCTTTTGTCCAGCTACATTTGTTGGTTGTAAGGCTGTGAGTACTGTAATGAATCAGATTCTTGCTCTTTGAAAATTTGAGCTGTATTTTAAAATAGTCATTTGGTAAAAAGGAAAAGAGAAACTATAAACTTTATGATTTTGTAGTTGCTGAGAGTGCATACTCTGAGGCTGGACCCAGGTCTGTAGTGTTTCTGCAAGCTCTGGCTTCATTGGCTGTGAAGGCATGAGTGTAAGGAGACCTCTCCTGAATGTTCCATCACTTAAGGTGGAGTTATGTCTGATTCATACAGTGACTATGAAAATTAAAATTTACAAATTTCCCTACTAATTTCAGTTATTGCTAAATTCTGTTTGGCAAGTAAAGTCAATTAAAGCTACATTAAATGCTTATTAGATTTATATTATTTCAATAATTATATATAACAGTATTAAAGTAAAACATTACAACACATTAAATACATGCCATTTAAGCTAAAGATAGTTTACAGTAATTGCTTTCATTTGAGTGCACCTAAAAAGTATTCATTCAAGAATTAACTTGCAGGTTGAGGTGTTATTTAAATTGAATTAAAGTAGGTTGTAACATAGCCTCTCTGTTTTTCCGAAACTTAAGAACAATACACAGTACATCAGCGCTATGAACAGGGGTCATTTTAAATTAACAAAATCACCACACAAAGAAGAAAAAAAGGAAATAGAAAAAATGAGTACATTTTGAAACCTCAAAGCCCACCCTTCATGACACACCTCCTCCAACAAGGCCACACCTCCTAATCCTTTCCAAGCTGCTCTACTAACTGAGTATTCAGTATTCAAACATGAGCCTATGCAGGCCCTTTCCATTCAAACTAACACAGAGAAAAGAAGTATTAGTTTTCCAAGCTTGTTTAGTTTGTGAACATTGGAAAGTTAATTTTTGGTACCCTGCACATGATACTACATGACCAGAAAAGTGCTGTCAATGTTAATTTTGTGATTACAAACAAATCTCATTTTAGTAGGAAAATTCACAAATGGTAAATCTGCAAATAGTATTGATTTCATCTAGTACTTTTTACATTTTTATTTCAATGGTATATTTTATATTTCATTAGATAGGCCTTTCTTATATTTTTGTAATATGGTTGGTGAGATACCTCAGTGAGTTAAAAAAAGAAACAAAACACTGGCCATTCAAGATTATCCACTTGATTCCCATATCTGGAACCTCACAGAAAACCTAGAGATAGTGGTACACATTTGTAATTTCAGCATTTCAATGATAAGATGTAAGGCAGAGACAGACAAACCACCCAGAGGCTCATGGGCCAGCTAGCCTGGAGTACACACCAATGCAGAAAAAACAAGCAGGACCCTATGGAAGGAAAGAACTTATTGCTCTAAGTTTTTCTCTAGTCTCCAAAAACATGTCATTGTACATTTGTGCCTACAGTCACATGATACACACACACACACACCCCCCACTATAATAATGAGTGCATTAATAAAACATTTTTAAATAGCTTTGTATAAAAATGAATGAAGTTGCCTTTTTTGTTGGCTTTCATTTTATCAAAATATGACATGTGCCTTCTTTCCTTTTACTCTTTTTATCATCAGCAAAATCAAGATGTAGAAAAGCTGTTACATCTAACGAACGTCCAGTGTTCCCTAAGACATGCCCTCTCCCACAACCTGGCTCTCTGGAAACTCGTTTTGTTGTCTCTTTTCTTTTGCCCTTTCTATAGCATTCTCATGCAAAAATCATAGGACATGAGGTGATCCTTTGAGTCCGCTTGGTGAACCTTCTTTCCTCAAGTGGTCCCTTTGTATCTAGCCCTGATATGAGTAACAGTAACCTGGTCATTCTTTGTGCTAAGTACCACTTATCTCTTAGTGGACATGATTTGCTCATTTATTCACCCTTGGGTGAAATTTTGGATGTTTTCAGTTGGTGACCATGGATAACTCTGTATGAGCATTACTGTGCATGTTGTGTGTGTTTTCATTGCCCTGGACTATTACTCAGGAGTAGGATTGTTGGAGCAAATGGTAAATACACGCTGCTTTTTAAAGTCAGAACTAGAAAATTATTTTCAAAAGGGTACACTGTGACTTTGTAATCTCGCCAACAATGCTCATAGAGTCCAGTTTACATCCCCAGTAAGCAGTGTTCGTCCGTGGCCTCTGCTTCGCTTCCATTCCTG
The DNA here is from genome assembly GCA_907169655.1 of Acomys percivali. Taxonomy (NCBI): domain Eukaryota; kingdom Metazoa; phylum Chordata; class Mammalia; order Rodentia; family Muridae; genus Acomys; species Acomys percivali. Next base: position 93,991,076 of record OU015747.1, read on the forward strand.
CCTCCAGGTTCCTGATTTGAGCTCTTGTCCTTACTTCCCTCAGCAATGAAGTGTGAACTGGGTATTGTAAGTTTCCTCCAGATGTTAACGTTGGTCATGATTTTTTTAATCACAGCTATAGATATGTAACTACAACAATCCCTCTTCCCAAGGTTCAGGATCTACTGAGGAATGAAGGTAGAAAAGCTCTAAAAGTCAAAGACAGTAGATGACTATGGCAAAATACTGTTTTCTGGACATAACAAGGAAGTTGCGCAGATGACCACAAGTACAAGACCCTCACAAGACCAAGCAAAACAAAATCCTAGCATAAAGGCGTTTGTAGAAGTGATCTTGAAGTCTCACTCCTATTTGAGGAGTTATTGGAATTAAATGGCCTCTGGGAGTTAGAGTCTTTAGGTTCTTCAAGAAGCATATACAGGGGGAGGAGGTCCCCCTCAGTCACAGACATAGGGGAGGGGAGTAGGAGGAAAGCGGGAGGGAGAGAGAAATGGGAAGATATAAGGGGTGGGATAACAATTGAGATGTAATATTAATAAATTAATAAAATATTTTAAAAAAGAATGTGGTCCCTGAGATGTTACTTATGACCTAGTAAATGGCCCAATGCTTGTGCATGTACTGGCAGCACTAGGTGGACTCAGTGGGATAAAGAGAAAGAATATGAAATATGTGAAATATTGGGAGGAAATAGTGGTGAGAAGGAAAGGGAGAAATTGGAGATAAAGGGGTAAGACTTGGATTTGATAAAAACATTATTGCACACATGAAATTATCAAACAATACAAGGACACAAATTAAACTTTATAAACATTAACAAGAGAGAAAAATAATTTAATTGGGTGTTGCTGGTGTACCTCAGTTGGAAGTATACTTGCTTAGCATGTACAAAGCCCTGGACATGATGGCCAAGACTACATAAATTAGGCACAATGGCGTATGAATATCATAATCTAATATCATAGTTGAAATGGCACAGGAATATCATAATCTAAGTACCTAGAGAGCAGAGGCAGGAGGGGCAGCTGTTTAAGCTCATCCTTAGATAGATATGCCATAACTCTGAAGCCAGAAAGGAGTCCATGGGACATATAATGAATATATGCTTAATTAATTGATTTAATTAGTTGTATCTTCTGGGAATTGCATGCTAATGATGTTATTTATTGGGGTAAGTGGTTTGTGAGCACTGTATTCCCACACTCATTTTGAACTTCTCCAACTTAATTTTGAGTGTTTTGTAGTTTTCCTGTAGAGATTTTACAGTTTTTTTTTAAACATGAAATAATTACTATGCCATTACACAAGCATTTTCAATATCTTAATTTCCTTTTTTTGGGGGGGGATCATATTTTGCTGTCCTTACAAATGAGATGTACAGATTTCAAAGTCAAGTTGTTCATTTCATGTAAGTATAATATTTTAATATGGGAATTTGTTAAAAATCTTTTTAATTCCCATAAAAATTAATATTTTCAGAGTTTATACCTAAGCAATTATTACTTGTTCAATGGACATAAGTTCTTTGCAAGCTGAGTATCTTGATTTGTCTGTTACCATATTGAATTCCTAAAGACCTCTACTAGAATCCTGAACAAGTGATTAAAGGAATTATATTCTTAAATTGGAAACAATTCAATCTTTCATCATTCAGCGTGCTTTTATCCACAGGTGTTTGTAGATCCTCTTTATCAAGCTGAGGAAGACTCCATGTTTCTGGTTTGGGTACTTATTTTTGATGAGTAATTGTGGACTTTGTAATGATTTTTCTTCTGTTTAGTTTAATGTTTATTTGGTTTTCAAAAATTGATCAGGTAAATTACATTGGCTTTTGTAAAGCACTCTTATTGCTATTTAAAAATTATATTAATGCTATGTATACATCTATATTTTAAACCACACAAAAAACTAGAAAACTAGTGGAAACTAGTCAGAAAACTAAGTGGAATCACAAATGCAATCCATAATGAACATTGCTTGAGTTTGAAGTACTGGATAAGTTTTTCATCCTTAGTCCTGCTTGATCACAACTTCCTACCATTTTCATGAGTTTCTGGATGACATGTGGTAAATTTACACTTGGAATTTTCTATCTCCCTTCACAGAGAGTAATAATTAGTTGTTCTGATTTGCTCTTATCTGTGTTTTATCTTGGAGTTGATACTGTGTGTCGAACTGCCTCAATATACTTTCTTGTTCATTCATCCAGTGAAGTGTTCAAAGGCTGAAGCTGCAGTTCAAGAAAGATTGTCATACAGTTTCAGAAGCGGTGGATTTGATATCATATATATGATAGTAGTTTTGCAATTATGCAGATGTATGATCTAGAGAGTCACAGGAGCTTCCATCAAGATGTCAGAAAAAAACCTGCAGGTGCCCTTGGGAGACTGCATTCCCCCGACAGTGCTGAAGGATTTACTGCTTGCCTTGCTGGGCTTTTATGTTGCTTTGGGCTGTTCTTAGTGTTTTCTGATTCTTCCTCTTTGGACAGTCCACGAGTTTGGCTCTACACTGCCCTTTCACTACACCTTGGAAAAATGCAGTTTCCCTTTTTATTTTTATAGACTCAAATTGAATTTGACTTAACTTTCTGAGCACACATTGGGCTTTGGCTTTTAAGCTATGCTGAACTAAAGACACTTGGAGAAAAAAATTAACACCCTTTGCATTGTGGGAAGGCACAGACCTTTGGGGAAGGGAGCAGAATGCTTTCGTTTGATGCTGAATGTTTCCCAAAGGCTGATATGTTAAAGGTTTGGTAACCAAGATGACACTCAGTGGGAGATTATGGGGCCCTTAGAAGATGGATGCTAGCACAACATCCTTTGGACACTGAGAATAAGCCTTGAAATGTAGGATCCTAGTGTTTTCCTCTTACTGATTCCTGGTTGATAATCTAAGTGGTATAGCCTACTATGTATTTCTGTCATGGAGTGTCACCCTTAGAGGAGGGACAGAAAGAAGAAGCGTTCAATATTGGACTTAAACTTTCAAACCATGAGCCAAAACAAAGACTTTCTCTTTATAAGTTGTTTGTCATGAGTATTTTGTTATATTAATAGGAATCTGACAAATTCAGTTATCCAGTTAATTTTCTCCCCTGTGATTGAAATTATACCTGGTGTCTGAAGGTTAGGGGAGTCTGCATGGAATCAGTATTGTTAGTATTAGAATTAGTGGCTCTGTCTCTGTCTTTGTCTCTGTCTGTCTCTCTGTCTCTGTCTGTCTAGTCTCTCTCTCTCTCTCTCTCTCTCTCTCTCTCTCTCTCTCTCTCTCT
>OU015747.1:93995480-94064943 GCA_907169655.1 Acomys percivali
TCTCTCTCTCTCTCTCTCTCTCTCTCTCTCTCTCTCTCTCTCTCCCTGCATGTAATGCATTAAGGTGTTTATAGAAGCCAGGAGAGGGTACCAGGTCCTCTGGAGCTTGGGTTATAGGAGGTTGTGAGCTACTCACAATTTAGTTTGCTAGGAAGTGGACCTGGGTCCTTTTTAAGAGTGCAAAGTCCTCCAAACTGCTGAAACATCATTTCAATTGGCCAACTAACTTTAAAAAACAAATGTTAAATTTATTAATATATATTTAACACATTACCAAATCCATCCATTTTATTATTTAAAGTCATTTTTACTTGTTCTTTGAAAAATTTGACAATGTATTTATTTTTTTTATTTACCCCTCCCTCAAATTCTTATGAATCCATCCTCTCACCCACTACCCTCTCAATTTTGTGTCCTTTTTCATTTTAATCCTATCAAGTGCAACCTCTGCTGCCCATATATTCTAGGATGTGTGGCCTTACAGATGACTATCCCATTAAGCAAGCTGACTCTTCATCTCCAAGCTCAGTCAATTACCTATCGCACCTTAGCTCACATTGAAACTGTATGGGTATACTGTCTGCGCTGGGATTCAGTCTGGCAGTCTCGGGTTCTTTACACTTGATTGGTTGTGGGTCTCTTTGTTAATTGCCATCTGCTTCACAAAGATGCTTCTCTGATGTAGGTTGAGAGATGCACTAATCTATGGGTATAAGGATAACTTATTTGGAGATGGTTTAATATTGTGCCCATTTAACAGAGTATTAATAGTAGGCTCTCCAAGGCTCAGGCCTATGACTTGTCTAGGCACAGGGTCTTGGCCCTGATAACAGTGCTAAACATGGGTGTGAACTTGTGGGGCAGGCTTTATTGTAGATTGTGGCTTCACAGCTGGATTGTACTGATGATTCTTTTTCTCCCCCTGCCCCTTCCAGAACCATGGAAGCTAGCCAGTAAGAATGAAACTTTCTAAATAGCAGTCACTTGATTTCTCCGTGTTCTATGGTTCTATCATGTGCCATTTCAGCAATAGAGTCTTATCATCAAGCCCTGGAGGGTAATCAAGTGCACTGGCAAGAGCCTGTAATTTTTGACCTTACTGGTCAACAGCTCCAAAAGAGCTTACCTGTTCCTGACACTGGGTGTTTGTTACCCTACGGTATCTAGAAAGGCATTTTTGTCCCGTTATGGAGTAAATCCATTTCTATTCTATTTCATATGTGTTTGCATATTTATTCTAGGAAGTTTCTACAATAATGGTGTTCTACATGTTTCTTAAACATTTATTTTTTTATTTTTATGTGTATGCATGTTTTGCCTATATGATATGTCTGTGTACGATGCCTGGCACCCATGGAAGCCACAAGCAAGCATTCCTGCATTGCTGGAGCTGGTGTCACAGACTGTTGTAAGCTACCATGGAGGGCCTTGAAATTGAACCATGCCCCTGGGACAGCAGTTGGTACTCTTAACTGCTGGGCCATCTCTGCAGACTCACATATGCCTTGTTTTGAAAGGACTTTAGTGTTAATTATCTCTCCCAATATTTCCTCTTCTACCCTGTCCTTACATCCTCCACTTCCTGCATTGCTTCCTGTCCCATCATTCCCTCTTAACTCTTTATACCACTGTGTTCTATCTCCTCTTCTTTGAAATCTCTATCCCCAAAGTTCCTCACTAATTTCTTGACCACCATAGGTACTCCAGATGAAGCTAATGCCTTTGAAGACTCAAAGACAGCATCTACCAATGATAGAAAGCATGTTACACTTTCTTTTCTTTTTAAAAAAATGTTTTATTTTAATTTTATTAATTTATTCAGATTACAACTCAGTTGTTATCCCATCACTTATATCCTCCAATTTCTCCCTCCCTCCCGCTTTCACTCTATTCCCTTCCCCTAGGTCTATGACTGAGGGGGACCTCCTCCCCCACTGTATGGTCATAGGCTATCAAGTCTCATCTTGGTTTCAGTTTCTTTCTGGGTCTGGGTTACCTCTCTTGAAATGATTGTTTCTAGCTCCACATGTATTCCTGCAAACCACTTAATTATATTTTCATTAACAGCTGAATAACATTCCATTCTGTAAATGTACCACATTTTCATTATTCTTTAATATATTGATGGAAATTTAGGTTGTTTTAATTTACTGTCTATTGCAAACAGAGCAGTGAAAAACATGGATGAACTGGTGTCTCTAAAGTAAGATATAGGGTGCTATGGGTATATATTCAAGAGTGATATACAGTAACTCTCTCTCTGTCTTTGTGAGGAACCTACACACAGATGTTCATGTATACATTTTCATTCCCGGAAGCAGATAAGGGTAGCATTTGTTATCCTGTTGTTGTTTGCTTTCTTAGCCCTTCTATCTGGGACAAGATCAAATTTTAAAGTTGTTCCAACTTGAATTCCCAGACAGATGAGGACAGTGAACATTTTAAACTATTTCTCAGCCATGTATATTTCTTCTCTGAAGGACTTACTATTTAATTCCGTTCCCTATGTTCTGACTGGATTACTTTCTCTTCCTCCTCCTCTTCCTCTTCCTCCTCCTCCTCTTCCTCCTCCTCTTCTTCTTCATTCACTTTACATCCCAACTTAGTCCCTCCCTCTTCTCCTCCAGGTCCCACCTTCCCTCCCTTTTCTCTCTTTCCCCTCCTTAGAGAAGAGGAGCACATCCCTCACCAACCCATCCCAACACATCCAGTCACATTGTCTTTTACAGAGTCCTTGTCAGACACAGCCCCTGTTCCTCTTACTAGGAAACCCACATGAAGACTAAGCCGCACATTGGCTACATATGTGTAGGGGGCTAGGTTCAATACATGCATAATCCTTTGTTGGTGCTTCAGTCCCTGTAAGACACCCTGGGCCCAGGTTAGTTGACTCTGTTGGTCTTCTGGTGGAGTTCTTGCCTCTTCTGGGTTCTATCTTTTCCCCAACTCCTCTGCAAGGTTCCCCATGCTCTGCCTAATGTTTGGCTGTGAGTCTCAGTATCTGTTTCCATGCACTGCTGGATGGAGCTTCTCAGAGAACAGCTATGCCAGACTCCAATCTGCCATCATAGCACAGTGTTGTTAATAGTTCATTGGACATTCCCTCAATCTCTGCTCTATCTTTATCCCTGATGATCATGTAGGCAGGGTAAGCTTTGAGTTGAAGTTTTGTGGGTGGTTTTGTGTTCCCCTTCTCCCTTGGAAATCCTGTCTGGCTAGAATTCAGTCTCCATGAGCTCCAGTACTAAGAGTCTTAGCTAGAGTCACCCCCATATCTTTCCAGGAGCCTATCTTGTCATGTGTCTCTAGTATGTCTCAGGGATGCTCTTGTCCTCAGTTTCTGGTCTCTCTCCAAGCCCTCTGGCATTGTATCCACCCTCCATCAGATCCCCACTGTCATTTCCTTCCTTACTCCTTCTCCTACCCTGATTTTTCCCTTCATCCACTCCTGCAGTCTATTGTATTTCCCCATCTGAGTGAGATTCAAGCATCCTCTTGAGCCCTCCTTGTTACTTAGGTTCTTTGAGTCTGTGAATCATCATATGATTGTCCTGTACTATATGACTACTATCTGCTTATAAGTGAGTAGGTACAGTGTGTGTCTTTTTGGTTTTGGGTTTACCTCACTCAGGATGATCATCTCTAGTTCCCTCCATTTGCCTTCAAGTTTCATGATTTCTTTTTCTTTTTTTAATAGCTGAATAGTATTCCATTGTGTAATTGTGCCACATTTTCTTTATCCATTCTTTGGTTGAGGGACATCTGGGTTGTTTCTAGTTTCTGGCAACAAATAAAGCTGCTATGAACATAGTTGAACAAATTCCTTGTGGTTTGGTGGAGCATCTTTTGGGTATATGTCCAGGAGTGGTATAGCTGGGTCTTGAGGTAGCTATTCTCAATTTTCTGAGAAAGCACCAGATTGATTTCCAAAGTGGTTTTAAAAGTTTGAACTCCTACCAGCAATGGAGGAGTGTTCTCTTTTCTCCACATCCTCAGCTGTCACTTGAGTTTTTCTTTTTTCATATTATTATTATTATTATTATTATTATTATTATTATTATTATTATTATTATTATTATTATTATTATTATTATTAATTCACATTATATCCCAATTTTAATCCCCTCACTTTTATCTTTCTGTTCCTACCCTCTCTCCCTTTTCCACTCTATTCCCCTTCCCTAGACCTCTGACAGGTGGAATCATCCTCCCCCACTGTATGAACACAGCCTATTAGATCTCATCTGGATAGCCTGTATATCACAGATAGCCTCTGTGTTCCCAGAGGACCACTTTTCTAAGGGGTACTGATCAAATTGCAGGCATCAGAGGTCTTGTCAGAGGCAGTCCCCTGCTTTCCTCCCTCCTCATGTGGAGAACGAGCTGTCCATTGGCTACATCTGAACAGGGGTGGGGGTCTAGATCTTTTGCTTGAAATGTCCTTGGTTAGTGTCTCAGTTTGTGCAGTGCCCCCCACCCCTGTGTTCATATCTGCAAGCCTTGTGGAGCTCCTGATAACTTTCCCCTCTTCATCTTTCCATCCTCAAACTCTTCCATACAATTCACATCTCTTCACCCAGAGTCCAGCTACAAGTCTCAGCATCTGTCCCTATCACCTACTGGGTGCAGTCTCTTAGAGGACATCTATGTTGGGCTAATAGCCACTTATAAGTAAATATATACCATGCATGTCTTTTGGGATCTGGGTTACCTCACTCAGGATGATTGTTTTTAGTTCCATCCATTTGCCTACAAATTTCAAGATTCCCTTGTTTTTGATATCTAAATGTCACTTGAGTTTTTGATCTTACCTATTCTGACAGGTATAAGATGGTCTCTCAGAGTCATTTTGATTTGCATTTCCCTGATGACTAAAGACATTGAGCATTTCTTTAGAGCGGTTCTCGGCCATTTAAAATTCCTCTGTTGGGAATTCTTTGTTTAGTTCTGTGCCTCATTCTTAAATAAGATTATTTGGGTTTTTGGTTTTTAATTTTTTGAGTTCTTTATATATTTTGGATGTTAGCCCTTTGTAGGATGTAGGGTTGGTTAGTGAAGATCTTCTCCCAGTCTGCAAGCTGACATTTTGTTTTATTGACTGTGTCCTTTGCTTTACAGAAACTTTTCAGTTTCATGAGGTCCCACTTATTACTTAGTGATCTTAGAGCTTGAGATCTTGGCATTCTGTTCAGGAAGTTGTCTTCTGTGCCAATGAGTTCAAGGTTGATCCTCACTTTCTCTTCTAATAGATTTAGTGTTTCTGGTTTTCTGTTGAGGTCTTTGATCCACTTGGACTTGAGTTTTGTGCAGGGTGATAAATATGGATATATTTGCATTTCTATACATGTAGACACCCAGTTAGACTGAGGGACCAAAAAGAATTAAAATCCACATCTCAGGGCCATTGAGGCAAGGTTTCAAGAAATAGGCTTAAATGCCTGTGGACATCTGCAGGAAGGGTTGACCTAGCCACATTCCCTCCCTGCTCACCAGAGATATGGTCACTAGAAAACCAGATCTAAGGGCCCCAGCCCTGCTGCCCTATCTCTTGGCTCCCCTAGCAGCAGCCAATTAGCAGAGGACTGGACATTCAGCTGAAACCCGAACCAGCCTCAGTTGGAGCTGAGTGCACTCTTGGCACTTTTTTGGTAACCTATCATTTTAAAACACAAAAAACCCTTATGTATCTTAATCAATAAGTACTTGCCAAACTGAGACCACCCAGCAACCAGAGCATAAGTTCGCTTCTGGGTACCACTGTGTTGGTGATGGCTTGAGTCATAATAAAGATCCTTTGTGCTATTACATCAGTTTTGCTTCCTAGAGTTTTTTTGGGGGGGGGGTTACTCAAGAAACACACATAATAAGACCAGCACCATTAGTTGAAGATGCTGCTTTTTTTCATTGTATGGTTTTGGCTTCTTTGTCAAATCTTAAGTGTTCATAGGTATGTGGCTTTTTTTTCTGGGTTTTTGATTTGATTCCATTGGTCAACCTCTGTTTCTATACCAATTCCATTTGGTATTAATATCATCATCATCATCATCATCATCATCATCATCATCACCACCACCACCACCACCACCACCACCACCACTACTACTATTACTACTGCTTTGTATTCCAGCTTGCAAGGAGAAGCCACCCGGAGATCTTTTATTGTACAAGATTGTTTTAATTATTCTGTTCTTTTTTTCCCATATGAAGTTGAGAATTGTTCTTTCAAAGTCTGTAAAGAATTGTGTTGTCATTATGATGGGAATTGCATTGAATGTGTAGCTTGCATTTGGTAAGGTGGTCATCCTACTGATCCATGAGCATGGGAGATCTTTCCATCTTCTGATAGCTTCTTCAGTGTCTTTCTTCAGAGACTTGAAGTTCTTTTCATACAGGTCTTTTACTTGCTTGGTTAGAGTTATACTTTATGTTATTTGTTGCTATTTTGAAGGTTGTTGTTCCCCTAATTTCTTTCTCAGCCTGGCTACAGAATTTTTTTGAATTAATTTTATATCCAGCATCTTTTTTTTGAAGGTGTTTATCAGCTGTAGGAGTTCTCTGGTAGAATTTTTGTTGTCACTTATGTATGCTTTCATATTATCTGTGAACAGCTACACTTGGACTTCTTTGTTTCCATTTTTTATGCCCTTGATTTCCTTTATTTGTCTTATTGCAGTAGCTAGGACTTCAAATAGTATATTGAATACACACACACACACACACACACACACACACACACACACACACAGAGAGAGAGAGAGAGAGAGAGAGAGAGAGAGAGTAGGAAGGAGAGTCAGTGATTTCTGTGGGATTTCTTTGAGTTTTTCTCAGTTTAATTTGATGTTGGCTATAGACTTGCTGTATATTGCCTTTATTGTGTTTAGATATTTACCTTGTATCCTTGATCTTTTCAAAACTTATAACTTAAAGGGGTGTTGGATTTTGTCAAATGTTTTTGGGCATTTAATGAGATGATCATATGTTTTTTCTTTCAATTTGTTTATACAGTAAATTATGTTTATGGCTTTTCATATACTGAACCACCCCTAAGTGCCTGAGATGAAGCTTACTTGATCATAGGGGTGATATTTTTGATGTGTTCTTGGATTCAGTTTGGAAGTGTTTTATTGAGTGTCTTCCCACCAATGTTCATAAGGGAAATTGTTCTGAAATTCTCTTTCTTTGTTGGATCTTTGCGTGGTTTGGGTATCAAGTTCACTGCAGCCTCATAGAATGAGTTTGACAATATTCTTTCTGTTTCTTTTTTGGAATTGTTTGAGGAGCATTGGTGTTAGCTCTTCTTTGAACATCTGGTACAAGTGTGTGCTAAAACCATCTGGCTCCAGCCTCCTCTTTTTTTTTCCCCTTTGATTGAGAGATTTTAATGACTGTTTCTATTTCCTTAGTGGTTATAGGACTATTTAACTTCTTTACCTGATCTTGATACAGTTTTAGTAATTGGAGTCTATCAAGAAAATTGTCTATTTTATTTGGATTTTCCAATTTTGTGGAATACAGGCTTTTGGTTTCTTTGGATTCCCTTAGTGTCTGTTGTTTTGTCCCCCTTTTCTGATTTTATTGATTTGGATATTGTCTTTCTGCTTTTATTTAGTTTGGCTAAAAGTGTTTTTATCTTGTTGATTTTCTCAAAGAACCAGCTTTGGTTTACTTGACTCTTTGTATTGTCCACTTTGTTTCTAATTTATTAATTTCAGCCTTGAGTTTGATTATTTCCAGCTATCTACTCCTCTTGAGTGTGTTTGCTCTTTTCCCCCCAGTGCTTTCAGGTGTGCTGTTAAGTTGCTAGTATGAGATCTCTCCAAGTTCCTTCTTTATGAAGGCACTTAATACTATGAACTTTCCTCTTAGCACTGCTTTCACTGTGTCCCATGAGTTTGGCTATGTTGTACCTTCACTTTCATCGAATTTTAGGAAGCCTTGAATTTCTTTCTTTCTTTTTTCCCTGACCCAGTTGTCATTGAGCAGGGAGGTGTTCAGTTACCATGAGTGTGACTTTTTGTTATTTTTGTTATTGTTGAAGTCCATCTTTAATCCATGGTGATCTGATAAGATACAAGGGGCTAATTCAGTTTTCTTGTATCAGTTGAGATCTGTTTTGTGACCAACTGCATGGCAAATTTTGGATAAGGTTCCAGGCAGTACTGAGAAGAAGGTATATTATTTTGTATTTGAGTGAAAATTTTTGTAGATATGTTAGGCCTATTTAATTCATGACATCTGTTATTTCATTATTTCTCTGTTTAGTTTCTGTTTCGATTACCTGTCCATTGGTGAGAGAGGGATGTTGAAGTATCCCACTGTTAATATTCTGGTATAGATGTGTAATTTAAGCTTTAGTAATGTTTCTTTTACAATTGTGGGTGCCGTTGTATTATGGTCATAGATGTTCAGAATTGTGATGTCCTCTTGGTGGATTTTTCCTTTGATGAGAATAAAGTGACCGTCCCCATCTCATTTGATTAATTTTGGTTGAAAGTCTATTTTACTATATATTAGAATGGCTATTCCAATTTGCTTCTTGGGTCCATTTCCTTGAAAAACCTTTTTCCAGTCATTTACTCTCAGGTAATATCTATCTTTGTGGACGAGGTATGTTTCTTGTATGCAGAAGAATATTGGATCTTGTTTATACTTCCTTCTGTTAGCTTGTGTCTTTTTATTGGAGAGTTGGATCCATTGATGTTGATAGATATTAGGGACATTTGACTGTTAATTCCTTTTATTGTGATGTTTGTGGTGATAGTATATTTCTGTACTTGTTTCTTTTGGTTTTGCTGTTGTTAATTTATCTATATCCTGTGTTTTCTTGGGTGTAGTTGACTTCATTGGGTTGGAGTTTTCCTTCTAGTATCATCTGTAAGGCTGGGTTGGTGCGTAGATATTGTTTAAATTTGTTTTTGTTATGAAATGTCTTGTTTCCTCCCTGTATGGTGATTGAAATATTTGCTGAGTATAGTAGTCTTTGGTGGCATCTGTGGACTCTTAGTATCTGCATGACATCTACCCAGACCCTTCTGGCTTTCATAGTCTCTTTTAAGAAGTCAGGTGTCATACTGATAGATATGCCTTTATATGTTACTTGGCCTTTTCCCCTTGCTGCTTTCCATATTTTCTTTGTTCTTTAGATTTAGTGTTTTGCTTATTATGTGGTGGGAGGAAGTGTTTTGCTTATTATGTGGTGGGAGGAATTTTTTTCTGGTCTAGTCTATTTGTGTTCTATAAGCCACCTGTAGGTTCAATGACATCACTTTATTTAGATTGGGGAATTTTGCTTCTATAATTTTCTTGAAAATATTTTCTGCTTCTTAGACCCTGGAGTCTTCTTTTTCTTCTATTCCTATTATTCTTAGATTTTGTCTTTTCAAGGTGTCCTTAGTTTCTTGGATGTTTTGTGTCAGGAATTTTTTAGAATTAATATTTTCTTTGACAGATGTACCAATTTCTTCAATTGTATCTTCTACACTACACGTGAGGTTCTCTCCTCTACTTCTTATATTCTGTTAGTGATGCTTATCTCTCTGGTTCCTGTTCTCCAGCATTTTTTTCAATTTGTGTTTTATTGATTCTATTTTAATTTTCTTGTCTTGAACCATTTTATTCATTTCCTTCATGTGTTTGATTGTATTTTCCTGTATATCTTTCATGGTCTCTATTTGTTTGATTGTATTTTCCTATATTTCTTTGAGGGATTTATTAATTTTCTCTTTAAAGCCTTTAAAAATTTCATAAACATAGATTTAAGGTAATTTTCATCTGCATTAGGATATCCAGTGGGTTTTTTTCTTGTTGGGTGGGGTCTTTGGAGACATATTGCCCTGGTGTTTATTGATTGTATTTTTATGCTGACCTTAAACCATATGGTTGTCAGTGGCATTGGCTGTTTGCTCCAGGAAACTCCTGGGTTTCTTGGGGCCTTTGTGATCCAGTTAGGTCTTGCCATTCTCCTTAAGACAGCTAGTGGAGCTGAACCAAAGGCTGTATCTGCAAATCTTTGGAGTTTAGAGTCGTCTTTAGGATGGAGGGGAAGTCCAGAGGAACATGAATGGGAGCTGGCTTTTTGGAGTAATCCAGGCAGCAGCTTGCTTCCAGAGCAGATGCTACGCTCCCAGCACTCAGATTTGGTGGGGCTCTGCCATTTTTGAACTGGGACTCTGTATGTTCCTTTTGTTCAGCGGGTCTCCATAGGGACATCAGTAGAATAGTAGATTGGAGGTTGAGATGCTGACCCCAGTATCCAGGCGCTGCCCTTGGGGAAGAGGGAAGAATCCAAGGTCTGGTTTCTGTAGCAGAACGGCCCTGGAACTGGAGGGCTGTGCTTGAATAGGACTGTGTGTAACTTCTAGACCTCAGAGATGGCCTCAGAGACCTGGAACTCTGTGTTCCAGCTTCCAAGATGTCTCTTCCTGTCCAAGAAATACTGAGTTCAACGTTTCGGAGTCAGCTGCCTGGTTATTCACCCGATCTGCAGTTTTTGATCTTCAGATAAGGTACACATTAGCTGCCACCATCTTGGAAGTCTCTGGATTACTTTTTAAATGTTTGATTTTTGAAATTTTTCTATATCCTAGATTTAATCTTTGTTGGATGTATAGCTTGTAAAGATTTAGTTTTCATTCTATAGGCTGCTTTTTCACTTGATGATAATATTCTTTGATGTATTGAAGCTTTTCATTTTGTGAGGTCCCATTTATTAACTAGTTTTAATGCCTGGGCTATGGGTGTCCTGTTCAGAAAGTCTTTTCCTATGCTAATGAGTTCAAGTGTATTCTTTACTTCATTCTTTATTCAGGGTGTCATGCCTTTGTTGAGACATTTTAAAAATTCTTATTATTCACTTTATATCACAATTGTAGCCCCTCTCTTCTCAGCTCCTGGTACCACCCTCCCTCACTCTTCCCCCATCCACCATTCCCCTTCCCCTTAGAAAAATGGGGCCCTCCCCCAACCAACCCATCCAGCACATCTAGTTGCATTAGGACTGAGCACATTCTCTTTCATAGTGGCCTGGCAAAGCAGCTCCACCAGGGGTAAGTGATCAAAAAGCAGCCACAGAGTCCATGTTAGAGACAGCACCTGCTCCCCTTACTAGGGGACCCACCTGAAGACCAAGCTGCCCATCAGGTACATATGTGTAAGGGGCCTAGGTACAATCCATGCGTGGTCTTTGGTTGGTGCTTCAGTCTCTGAAAGTTCAGCTGAGCCCAGGTTTGTTGGCTCTCTCGCTCTTCTTGTGACACTCCTGTTCCCTCCGTGTCCTTCTGTTCTTCCTCTCACTCATCTATAAGGCTTCTTGTGCTCCTACAATGTTTTCCTGTGAGTCTCAGCATCTGCTTTGATCAACTGTTGCATGGAGCCTCTCAGAGGACAGCTTTGCTAGGCTCCCATCTGCAAGCAGAGCAAAGTATTGTTAATAGTGTCAGAGGTTGGATTTCTCCCATTGGGTGGGTCTCAGGTTGGGCCAAGTATTGGTTGGACATTCCCCTAATCTCTGCTTTATTTTTATCCCTGCAGGTCTTGTAGGCGGTTTAATTTTGGGGTTGAAGTTTTTGTGGTTGATTTGGTGTTCTCCTACTTCCACTAGAAGTCCTCTCTGGCTAGAAGGTAGCCTCTTAGTTTTCTATGACCCCCACTACTAGAAGTCTTAGCTAAAGGTCACCCATATCCTCCCAGAAGTCTACCCTGACATAGGTCTCCTACTTGTCTCAGAGATGCCCTCATACTCTGCTTCTGTTCTCTCTCCACACTCTCTGGCATGCCACCCCAACTCTCCTCACATTTAGTTTTGGGTAGGGTCAGAGATAAGGATCTAGTTCTCCATGTATGTGTGCAGTTGATCAGTACCATTTGTTTAAGATACCATCTTTTCTCTAATCCATATTGTTGGCCTCTTTTGTAACCAAGTGGTACAACTGTTGAGATAGATTTGAGAACATTTTGCTTTTTAAAATAATATCACTTGTGACAATTAGAGATGATTCATTTTATAGCTAAAGCTATATTTAACCACTAGTCTATTTTTTGGGTCCATGCTTTTGTCGTACAGATTTGCTACAATGTGATGATGACATGGCTGCTCTGAGATCCACAGATGCTTCCAGAAGAGTAAGACAGATTACAGGGATGTTGACAGTGGGTCTACAAGTGTCATGTCTATTAGTCACCTTAGTTCAAAAATACCTTGTTCCAAACTTAAAAAAAGCAAGTCAAACATATTCTTTAAAACATCCCAAGAAGCTATAAATAAGTAATATATCTTAATCTACATTTAAGCCCAACGTGTATGTTTCACTCAGTATTTGCTCATTAGACAGTATTTCAGACTGTGAATAGCAAGTGGTAAAGAAAGCAGAAGCATGCCCTTGGTAGCATATCACGGTTGTGTCAACAGAGGCTTGGGTGAAGAGGGAGTCAGGTATCCTACAGAGCAGCGCTTGCTTGCTCTACTGCGCAATGTAATGTTTCCATTTTTAGTATGAACTTTTGGTAATAGATGCTACTGCTTTGTTCTAACTTCATTTCAAAGGTCTGAGCTTTGTCAAGTGGTGATCTCAGTGAAAAAATTTAATGTGTTTGTAGAAGTTCATCTCCCTTTCTTCTTTCTGTCCTTCCCTTCCAGCATGCTAGAGATTTTCCAAGTATGATATACAATAAGGACAATTGAAGACATTTAAATTTAAATTTTTAAATTGAAGAAAAATTAATTTTTATACATCTTCTCATTATGACTTTTAGTTTATTTTATGGCAGCCCCAAATTCAACTAAAAGAAAGCAATAAAGTCACACCTTCCTCTTCACATTACCATGTGCAAGTGATGCGGGGACCACATACCCATGCGGCTGTCAGAAGTGATGTAGAGGCCACAGGCCAGCCTGCCCATCAAGCTTTATGTTTTCTCTGTGAATTATTCCTGATGACTCTGAGATTGTTAATCAAGGAACTGGTAAAGATGTTTGTGGTTTACCAACTTAAGTATTCTGTGATATTCTGGCTCAAGGTTGCAGTTCGGAGCTTGATTCAGTTCTTCTAACCTGATCAATCAGTAGAGGCTTGATTACAATAAATTTTTGCCATCTGCAAAAAAAAAAAAAAAAAAAAAAAAAAGATGGACAGCACTGTTCTCTGTATTAAATTATGAAATCCTCATCATTATAGCCAGAAATTTAAAAACACATGGGCTAAGGAGTTGCATCTGAGTGACATGGGAAACATCCCTTCTTCCGTTTGCTTAAATTAGGCTTTCTCCCTGTCGTGCCACATATTGTTTTTGAGTGCTTCAGCAGATGTTCCTTTTTATCTTCCTATGACTCACAAAGGCAGCTTCCATGGCATTGTTTCGTGGACAAACTTTTTCTTCTGAAGTGTACATATCCTCCTTTGAGATATTTTTTCTGACAGACAATATCTTCACATTTCTCGATAATTAATGATGCTCCTAACATCTTGCTCTTTCAATTCCTTCATTTTGCTTATCTTGACAAAATACACCCCACCTCTTCTGGACATTTTCTATTACTTGTCAAAATGTCTCATCTTAAATCTCTCAGATTATTAATCTTCTTCAGTTCAAAATCCCTGTTCTGTCACCAACTACTATTTGCAGCAGTTCCATTTTCCTCTATTTCCTGGGGCACAAGGGCAGCAGCTTCTCAGGTGGATGTGCTTAGCGGGGCTGCTGAGCCACAAGCTGTGCATTTCATGTTTTCATTAGGCATTGTACAGAGGCAATGACTAGTCTTGGTGTCTTACAGTGGTGTCTGACTTCTTAATTTTTATCCACTATGTGGCTACAAAATTATTTCTCTATAATTTCTGTCTTCTCCTAGGTGAATGGGTCATTTGCTCGGTGGCACCTATATTCATGTTTTTTTTTCTTCCTGGCTTTCTTTTTTTGTAGATACATATACTTAAAACAAAACTTTTAAAATCATGGCATTTGTCAATATTGTTTCAAGGTGAAAAATTTAAAGTGCTTATTTAATGTGTGTGGAAAGTTGTAACTGAGATCCAAAGATCTTGAAGAAGAACCGGTCTTTTGTTGTTGGCTTTTGGATGAATGTCAAGCATTCTTTTAGATATAGTTCATAGGGCTTTGATATTCAGGTCTTGAATGTAAAGGAGAGTACTGGTCTGTATATGGAGATTGGCATACAGGCAGTATTGAAGCCATGAGGCTGCATTTATGAACAAGATGGGGAAAACATATGTAGAGAGAAGGAAGCCCACAGACCACAGAAATGGGAACAAATTTACACAAAACACCAAACTGTGAATCTGTGCATGGGAATAAAGCAAAACCAAATTGATGGATAAAATATATTAGAAGGTGGGGGGGGGCAGGGGGGCAAGGCAATGTCATCAACTGCTTCATTAGAGCAATTAAGAAGATAGTTGAAGCCCAGTTGTTGGACCCGGTCCAGAGACTGGTCACTGCAGAGATATTTATCGGAGTGGAGGCAGGAGAAGACTGCTTGGAAAACGTTTGAGAGAGGGCTGCTGGAGGGAAACTGAGCATAGCAAAGCGGAGAGTTCTGGTGCAAACAGGAAAAGAGAAATGTCTCAGGAGCTGGCAGAGACAGTTTGTCTAAAAGATTTCTTTGCAATTGAGAAGAGCATAGCTCTGTGTTATTACCTATGCTAATGGTACAGACAGTGAAGAGTAAGAGATATTGGTGTAGGAGTTAAAGGGAAGAAACTGCTAGAACTATGCCCTTGAGGACATAGGGTGGCTTTGAGCTAAGTGGAGCCGAGAAATGGTCACCACAGATAGTCATTGCTTTTGATAATGCTCAAGGAAAGTACCGATGGTTACAGGTCCTGGTAAATGGGTAGATATTTGGTGTAAGAGTTCTGCCATGCAAAAAGTAGTATGTTTGCTGGAGCTGATTAGTCCAACTTCAAGTATTGGGCTAACAGTGACTGGTCAAGATGTGCTTTTTCTCTGACTTAGCAAAGGGGAATCAGACAGACAGAGCTGACATCCATACCAAACAGACAGCAATGGGAATTGTTTGTCACCTGCTTCATGCCATGTAGTGTCAAACACGTGGACCATCTGCATCTCGCAGAGAAAGTCTCCCTGATCCATTAAGTCAGTGGCACTCTGCTGATATGGCGGAAGGACAGGAGGATGTAGGGAGGTTTGGGGAAGCTACATGTGGTCCCTTAGTGTAGAAGGTGAGCTAATGAATACTCTGGACCTTGCCCAGACAGTAAGTTTTAAAAATTCAGCAGTCAGAGTATGGCAGCACAATGTGGAAGGTATTTATGCTTCACATTTGTCACCCAAGAAAAGGCACTGCTGTGTCGGGTAGGTAGGTACCTTCTGGTAGAGAGCAGGGTGAGGATTTTTTTCCACCACCACAAAAGCCAGTGGGAGCAACTGAGGCGGAAGAGGAGAGGAATGGGAGATGAGAAAGACAACGGAAGAGGACCGATTCCATCTCTGGGCTCAGCTGCACTGATGGCTTTTCCATCTCTGTACTTTAAGATGGTAGCTCTGCTTTTAATGCACATTCTTTAAATTATCCATTGGGAACAACACAGATGCAAGATTAGTCGCTAGGTTTGTGCTAGCATTTTAAAGAATAAGCCAGGTGCAAACTGAAACTTGTTCCAATTAAGGAACCCTGTCCCACCTACTTAAATTGTACATATGTTGGCACTAAAGGTAACTGATGAAATTGTTAGTTTAAGTTATTTTTTTAAAAAGCCAGCTATAGAGAGGGCTTCTAGAATGCAGGAGTTAATGAAAAGGGCTGCTAAGTGGTTAACTAATTTCTCCAGATGAAAATAAGAACTCTCCGGTCACCTGCTGGAGTTTGGAATGCAATGACCTTCCCTTGCAAGTAGTGTTCTCCCCTTCTGCAGGACTATGCAAATTGCTGCACCCTTCATGGTGTTTAGTCCAAAGAAAGTATGGCTTCCTCCTCTTTAGCCAACTGGTACCCTGGAATATTCCTGCAAAGAAGTTGTTCCTGGTTACTTCTTTGTGTACCTAACACTCTGTGTAGGAAGGTTAGATGTTGGGTGTGGGAGTCAGGGCACTGCCATGGTCGGTGTTGTCTCTGAATTTTTTCTTCTCTTAATAATTAATTAGTTAATCCTTTCTACTTAGAAGATATTTCTGCTCCAATATTAAATGTCCATAACTATTTAGCATCTCTAGGGCTTAAAAAAAGGAATAGACCCGTATCTGCTATATTCTGTTCTCTTGGGGTTTCAAATTTTAGACATCTTTATTGAAAAAATAACAAATGGAAAAACCCAGTAGTTTTGAAGACAGTCTTTAACAGGATCCGGAGGTCTGGGGATGGCCCAAGGATGTGCATGTTTAAGGCTTCCTTCAAGTGACCATGGTATCCAGGGGTGTTGGAAACCCCTGCCTAGTGCTTAAGAAAGACAAATTGAAAGCAAGAGCTCGTGGGAGGATAATCAGAAGATGTTGCTACCTTTAAATCAAGTAGGTTATTGTTGAAGCACAGTTTAGAACTAAAGGGACAAGTCTGCATCCAGGAAGGGGCTCAGTCACCATGGCTTTAGTTTGGCTACTCTGGGGAGCAGTGGCTGTTTTAGGGAACACTCTGAAAATGGTGCCGTCCAGTCCTTTGCAAACCTCAGCTGGCGCTCTCCTCTGGATGGCGAACAGCAAGATGGCTATCAACACATTCCCCTTCTCAAGAAAATTCATTTTAAGTTCCCAGTTTTGTTTGTTGGTTATTAATTACAGGACCAAATATCTGAGAGATTCCTGCCTTGTATGCATGTAGCAACTGCCCCAAAAGAGCACTAACCAGCAGGCACTTTTTGCACTTTCGCTCCTTAGACCCCTTCCATCTTTTCCATGTGCCAATACTCTGCTACCTGCTCTTGGAAGGCTGTTCTCCATTCGCTGAAGGTTGATGGAACCTGGTAGGTGTGCGAGGCCTCCCTCTGCCTCTACAGAGCTAACACTGCCTCTCTTCATTGTGAGAAACAAAACCCTAAAATATCTTCATCCAATTAAAAGATATATTTTCAATAAAAATAACTGTCTACCCATGAATGTCTTAGGGCTTAAAAATGATCCTACTATTATTAGAGCTGCCCAGAACACAACCCACACACTTTTTAAATTTACTGCAAGTTAACAAACCTCTGCTTGTTTTTAGTATCAATCCTGCCGTCAAAACATTTGTCATAGTAATAAACAACAGCATAATTAGAACGACTTGAGTGAATTTGGGTCAATGTATCACTCAGAACACATTTTAAATTTATCACAATTATAGCCTGGGGACAATTTAGCTGTTTTGGCCTCCACTAGTTTAAGTCATTATTTTGAGATCAAGTTGGCTCAACCCAGAATTCAAGCACAAAGAGTAATCAAATAAAATCGCTTAAAAATAGTTTGAGTGCATTGGAAGGATTATTTTTATTTTTTCCAAATAACAATTTTAAAATTTATGTCGCTATACACAATGGCACTTTTAAAAATTGTGGTCTGTTGAGTCAAATAGTCCTGAAAGCCATATCCCTTTGATGTGTGCTCTGGGCACTGTACTTTATACACAGTACACTACCATGTTGATGTTTTCATTGTAGACTAAGTCTGAGAGGGTTTAAGTACTTCCTCAAAGCTGCACATTGAATAAGTGACAGAACTAGAAGTAACAACCAGTCGTGCATGCAGTGTGCTTTTCTATCACACACACAACCATCAAATTCCTCTAAATCCCATGGTGGGACTGCATAAGAGTACTCACCATTTCTGCTAGGCCAGAGAAAAAGAAAGACTGACCAGAAGTCCCTGGCTTGGATGAGAATCTATGTACCAGCCATGGCACTAGAGAACAGCCCTGGAGAAAACTGTGCTCAGAGTAAGAAGATTAAAGCCTGCTTGCTGAGTATAGACAGCTTGGTCCCATGGATGTCTGCTATTCCTGTGGATGAATGGGCTGAATGGGGAGCAGGGAGTTTGGCACGTTGCAAAAGTAACATGTCCATCAGTACTGTAACAAAATGAAACGAGGAATATACTGCAGAGTGGAGAGGAAAGGGGACGCAGGAGGAGGTTTGTGTGGGGATTTGTAGGCTCCGTGACCTGCTAGATTCACCCCAAGAGCAGGATGAGTCTTCTAGAGTGAAGAAAGGTGAGGCCAAGAGTAATTTCTTCTGAGCAGTATCCTCAATGCTGTGGGGTAAATGGGTCCAGGAGGAAGCAGAGATACTGGGCTGGTGGGTGAGGGGGCCGGCTAGTTTGTCCGCAGTGATGGGCTCAACTGAAGAAGAATCTGAGGGAATGGACTCACGATGAACCTGGGAGTAGACTGAGAATTACCGAGGAATAAGAGCAAGCAGGAGAACAAGTTAGCTATCCACACTGCCTCCTTGGGGTGGACCCAGAGAGCTGGGAGCCGTTTTTCCACCTGGAAAAAGCTTTGCTTCGGAGACTGTTTGGGGAAGATCAAATTTATGGTGGGTGTTTTGAGATGCTTTTTCAACATTCAAGTGTTATAGTCGCAAAAATGCATGAATTCATATTATTATTTTTACATTTATGAGAATATGACTAAGTTTTCATGTTAGTGAACAAATTCAAAATTCAGTTAAAATTAAAAGGATAGTAGCATTTCTGCATCTCTGTGAAGGAAGTCAGAGCAACTGTGGGTAGACTGTCACTTCCAGCCTTTCTAGAGAAGGCAAGAGAGATGCAAGAGTTCCTTAAGGCTGGGCTTGGCCTGGGAGAGGAGGGAGGACCACGCCTTCATCCCTTTTCACAGCAAAAGAAACCTTAGCCTCTTGCTTACTGAAGGCTTGAGCAGAGAGCTTTCCATAGTAATTAGCTCCCTCAGTTTAAGGCCAGCTGTTTGGAGGGAAATTGGCTGAAAAAGCTTTGACACCAAATCGACTTTCACATGCACTTTCTAGAATGAGAGCGACTGGCCCTGTGAGCTCACTGGGAACCCCTGCATCCCAAGTGACATTTGCTTTCCTGGATAGACCCTCTTATCTCATATTTACTCTTAGAACTAAACATGCTTCTACTGACCAAAGGTAGACTTTCTTCTTAGGAAAAGCTCCCTGTTGGACTCTAAGGTGATTCACCTCCACCCTTTCAAATTAGTGCATGTGTGTGCCTTCGTGTGTAAAGTGTATGCATGAGAACACGTGCCACCGAGCCTATATGGAGGTTAGACGGCAGTCTTGTGGAGTCAGTTCTTTCCTTCAGTGTTTCTGGAGTGCCGGGTATTGAACTCTGGTTTCCGGGCCTGTGTAGTAAGCGCCTTTACCAGCTGAGCCATCTTGATGGTCTCTTTTCCTTTTACAATGTCCGGATTCTCCTGCTGTTGGACGTCTATGCAGTAAAGTACTCTAATCCCAGTACTCTGGTTGCACCCACCATTCGAGCAGCAATGGAGTCACTGGTTACAGTGAGGACTATTCCTTCTTTCCATTGTGTACACAGGGGACGGCGTCAGCTCCTTGCGAATCCAGAGCATTCTGCTTGGACGGCTCTCAAAAGGCGAGTCATTCAGAGCTGTGTCAATGGAGAATTAAAGCTCCCACATGACATGGTATTCAGAGTGTAAATAGCAGCTAAGGAAGGCATTTTAGAAACCCCAAAGCAACAGACTTACCACGAGAGGGAAAAAATAGCCTGAGGCGAGGATGAAGGACACATGAGGACAGCTCATCTGTTTTCAGCTTATTTTCACTGGATTCTTTTTGGGTTTTGTAAAGTAAACGTCTGTTAGATCTTGAGGAAAAGAAAATCTGACACCATTTTCTGAGTTTAAAAAGTTGGTAACATAAAGACAGGGTAGTGTTCTACCTAGTCTCATGTCCAGACTGATTGGTTTAAATGGGGCTAAATACATAACTCTGTAAGTACTGCAGGGGGCAGGAGCTGGCAAAATAAAACCTCACGTGTTCCCTATTACTAAAGCCAAAACAATAACAACACCCATTTCCCCTTCTGGTAGCAGCTTAAGATCAAGCCTAAAACTCAATTGCTTTAGTTTCTCTTGCCAAATACGCAGTGTATCTCTAGCAAATTTATACTATTTTAAAACTAAAACATTTTATACATTAAACATGGTATACAGTTTTATGCAGAAGTTGATATTGTAAACCTTTCTAGCTTTGGTTTCTCTCACAAATTTGAACTCTTTGTGAATCTTCAAAAGGAACCCACTTGTCCTTCATTATGATGTTCACTTAAAGACAGATGAGCTCCTGTGGGACCTGAGAGTCTTTTTGGTGAGAGTACCTGTCTTGTTGTCTTGCTTTATCTATGTGTCAACTGGCTCTCCCATGTTTAATAATTTGCAGTTGTTTAGATGCTACAAAATCCCATTCTTTATCCACTTGCTGAAGTTTTCTTTTCTTTCTTCTTCTTTTATTTAATCCACAACTCTGGTGAAATATGTAATTTATGAGCAGTTGGGGCATTACCTAGGTTCCCGGTGTAGTCTATGTGGGCACAAACTCAACATGAATGTGTTTCACAGTAAAAGATGAACTCAGTGCTTCAGAAGAGGCCACCGAAAGTTGTGTGGTTTCATTTTATAGCATTATTTTGTGTGGTTTTCAAAGAGAAATATGTTACTTCTAATAAGAAATGAAAGTGTTGGCAGTTAGAGCTGGTGTCTTCAAACATTATTTTAACTGAAGCTATTTTTACTGCATTCTCAAAGTGTAATAAAATGGAAAAAAAAAAAGAGCTAGAGACAAGGCTCAGCTGTGAAAAGCACTTTCTGCTTGTGGAGAGCACCAGAGTTTGGATCCCAGAACCCACGCCGGGGGACTCACAACCACATGGAACTCCAGCCCCATGAATGTGTAGTGTACACTTGCTCAGATATATACGTAAAATAAATAAATAAATAAACCTTTTAAAAGTTGCAAAGATGGGCTAGTGGGATAGCTTGGCAGGTGAAGATGCCTCCGGGGAAAACACGGCCATCTGAGTTTGACCTAACTTTAAAGGTGGAAGGAGTGAATGGGTCCACAAAGTTGTCCTCTGACTTCTATAGGCGTGCTCTGGCATGTGTGCCTGAACTACACGCTACACACAGAATACATGTATGTACACATACACACATGCACACGCACAGGCACACACTGAGAGAGAGAGAGAGAGACAGAGAGAGAGAGACAGAGAGAGAGAGAGAGAGAGAGAGAGATTTTTAGAGATTTAAATTTAAAGATATTTAAAGAAAAAACATTTACAAATTCAAAGGCCACAGTTCAAAAGTAATAAAGTCTTGTTCCATTCATTAACTGAGCGACTACAGTAGCTTGGCTTTTCAAACTTAGAACTCACCGAGAATGAAGTCTGTGGACAAAACTAAGCCGTAAAACCAGAAGTAGATTTTATATTCCAAATGAAATCTGGTGGTTTGTTTGCTCTTTTCTTTTTTCTTTTCTTTTTTTTTTTTTGAAACTTTAAAAATAAATATTAAGGCTAAGATTTTAAACCAGGTGGTAGCGATAAGCACGGCTTTTCTACCAGACACACAGATAAGCATTATCTGTAAATGCTGAACATAGGGCAGCCGCTGGGAGCCAGCCCTGCTGCACCTAGCCTCCCACTTTACCCAGTGGGCGACCCACCGCCTTTCTCTGTGAACTTGCCACCGGGACAGCTCTGTGCCGCTGTGAAAACCTGAGGTGTGCTTTTATCTTAAGGTTTCTCTGTCCCAAATTTTAAAGCTAAAGCAAAGGAGTGGCCAACGTTTGGGTTTTAAATAAAGTCGAACTTCTAGCATTTACCCTTCCTTCCTAGCATTTACCCGAAATGCATTGCCCAGATGTTTCTCCCGGGACCAGGGAAGAGTGATTTGACCCTCTTCTTGTCTCCCTCATACTGGATGGCTGTGATCAGCCCTGAGGACCACAGCTGTCCCAGCCCATCACCTCTTCCCTCTGCTACCCCACCTCTGGCTCTCTGAAGGTTTTCCACAGTGAGCCTTACACAGAGATGAGAGCCTTTCATGCAGGATCAGCCATTGCAGACTCACCCTAAACCCCAACGCCCCATCGGGCTCTGCTTTGAAGTTTATGGCTCAGCAATAGCAAGCCAACCTGCAATTTCTAAATTTTCAGTTTCCCGACAGAAATGCGTGAGTTGATTCAGAAAGGCAGTTTAAATGTTGCCCTTAATCTTTGGATTAAACTGCTCTTCCCATTCACTGCTAGTTTTGAGTTTACTGTTGCAATGTCGTCAGTCCACCATCCAAGGTTTAAAAAGAAGGCAAGCAGTGCAGGGAGCAGATTTGCTATCAAATGTTCTCTGGCTCTAACACTGGCGTGTGGACTCCCCCATTGCAAGTAATGTCAGAACAGACATTATCAGTGCTGCCATTAAAGGACACTTTCACACTGCATGCATTACAACTGTCAGGATTAACCATAGAGTTACTTTTGCCATGATATTTGAAGTATCTATCTGGTGTAGAATCTGTGGTCCGTCTAGGATGTTTTTAGGATGTTGCTATCATGACTTTGCCTGTCTTCTCAAACTGGGGAAAAGTAGAAGAAAACAAATGTGAGAATGATTCTCACAGACCACACATTGGTCAGTGGTCCATTCGCATTTGTTTGCAATTTTTAAAGTGTACAAGTGACTTCAGATGCTGTTTGCAATGTGTTTGTTACTGGCTATTTTCACTACAGTCAGAAATTTTCTCCATATAAAAAAATTTTCACTACCCTATGATTATAAACTCCATAACCTGGTGAATTGTTATAGCCCCACTGACTACTTGCTACTAGATGTATGTGTATTGCCTTGTTAGATATATGTGTATCATATTTGCCTTAATACAAGTATGTATTCATATAGTAGTATGTGAATTTAAAACCATGTATTTAAACCAGGACACTGAGTACTGTTCAACATCTGGTATTCTTCCTTATTGGCACTTCCACTTTCCTTGTTTCAGTTGCTCGTAGTGAACTCTGTTCTGAGTTCATGATATCTTTAGTAGATTGAGCTTTCTGGTTTGCTATTTTATTCTATGGGATCTTTTTTAAAAAGGCAGTACCACACTGCTTTGTTATCAGAGATTTATAAGTTTAATTTTCACCAAGGAGTAGGGCTGCTTCTACTGTCACTCACAATGGCTTTGTCTATTCAATGTTTTTACAATTCCGTACGAGTTTTAGAATTTCTTTGAAATAACGTTAAATTTTTAAATGGAGATTATTTTAATTTATTTAGATAACTGTAGATATCTTAACACTATTAGTTATTCTAATCCATGAATTTAAGGTATTTTATTATTTTTATTTCATTGTATATAGAATTAATGTCTTAATTTAATTTAATGTACCTGTTATAGGTATACTTACTTGGTCATCTAAATCTCTCTGCTTCCCACTTCTAATCGCTTCTTTTTGTTAAGTCTGTAGGGTTTTGCATATATAATATATTATATTGGAACAGAGATGAGTACACATCTCCTTTATAATTTGGATAGTTGGTATTGGTTCTTCTCATTTGGTTTCTCAGTCTTAAACTTCAGTGGTGCCTTGAAAGCAGGTGATAAGAGAGTGAATTCCCTACTCCCAGTTCCAGAGATCAGATGCCTGATATTCGGAACTCTGTAGACATCAGGCATGCATGCAGTGTAGTTACATACATGTAGGCAAAATACTCGTACACATAAAATAAATAAATATAAAAACATTTTTAAGGAAAGAAGGATGGCTTGGGGAGATTTCTCAGAAGGTTAAATGCTTGTTGTCCGAACATGGGAACCAGAGTTGAAACTCATATAAGTAGCTGGATGTGGAGGTTCAGGCTTGTTATTCCAGTGTTAGTAATGCACTAAAAGGAGGCGGAAAGAGTGAGCATCCTTTTCTAGGATTCCAGTACTGCACTGCAGGAAGGTGGGAAGAGTGAGCATTCTTGTCTAGGATTCCAGTACTGCACTGCAGGAAGGTGGGAAGAGTGAGCATCCTTGTCTAGGATTTCAGTGCTGCACCACAAGGAGGCAGGAAGAGAGAGCATCCTTGTCTAGGTTTCAGTACTGCACTGCAAGGAGGCAGGAAAAGTTAGCATCCTTGTCTAGGATTCCAGTACTGCATTGCAAGGGGATGGGAAGAGTGAGCATCCTTGTCTAGGATTCCAGTACTGCACTGCAAGGGGGCGGGAAGATTGAGCATCCTTGTCTAGGATTCCAGTACTGCACTGCAGGAAGGTGTGAAGAGTGGAGCATCCTTGTCTTGATCCCAATGTCAGAAGAAGAAGCTTTTAAGAGTTTTTTTTCACTAGGAACCTTAAATGACTTTATTTCTGTCACTGGAAAAATTCAAAGATCTCTGTGGTGGAAAACCTTGATTAACAACTTTATTGGATTTAGACAAAGCTGGAAGAGTCATGGAGGGTGTGGTATGTTCAAGAGTGTGTTTGCAGTGATGATTAAATTATAAGGGTTTTTCCTTAATAAATGATTTCATCAGTGGGTACAAAATTTGAATAGACTATCAGGGTGTTGTGGAGCTGTAGAAGGTCAGATAGGAGTGGAGTAATTAACTGATTTAGAACCACACATTTGAAGGGCATATCTTTCCTTCGCACCTTCTTCCTCTCTCTGCTTCCTATGTTCTGTACTGTCATGAGTTTCATTCTCATCCAAGGAGTCTTCTGTCCATAGAAGAACACTCTGGAATCATGAGCTGGAATAAAGCCTTTCTCTCTTAAGTTGATTATGTCAAAGAGTTCATTTCAGAAAGGCAAAAGGAGTGAACACAATCTCTTGTCTACTTAGCTCTCCATCGTTGTCTTCAGCTCTAAAATTTCTATTTGGTTGTTTCATTGTTTTTTGTTGTTTATTTGTTTTGATTTTTTGGTTTGATCTTTCCCAAACTACTTTCATCAGGTGCTCTTTATTCAATTTTGATTATTTTCTTTGTGTGTTCTTCCCCAGCCTGTTGAACATCTTGGAGATCATTTTGAATTATTTGTCAATTGATTCATAGATTTCTTCTTTTTCTCCCTGGTGGCTCATTTTATTCAATTGTTGATGATATGCCTTTCTAGCCTCTTGGCTTCTTTTCTGCTTTTTATTGTTGTTTCTGACCTGTACACCATTTCATCTTGTCTGCTCTTTATGCAATAGGCATGTTTTCTAGCCTTTACATACTAGCATAACTGGGGAAATCTTTTTTCCAGTATGCCTGGCTAAAGATTTGGAGGTAAAAGAATATTAGGACCTAACTTCAGATAGGCTTGCTGCATAGATCCTGAAAGCCTGGAGACTGGGTCCAGGCTATGCAGCTGGCCTTGGGTTCTGATAGAAGCAGGGCCTACTATCTGTGTTTATATGTAAACATTGGAATCCACATAGATATGCCTGGAGCCTGAGTTCATAAAGGCTGAACTGACATTAATGTGAGTCTGCCATCTGGGTTGATGGGGGCCATCTGGCACTAGAGTCCCCTGGGGCAGGCCTAGAGTTCGAATCTGCAAGTAGACACCTGGAATCTAACTCCATAGGAGCTAGTTTGTTATTAAACAGGGCTACCATGTAGGTCCTTGGGGGTCATATTGGCTCTGAAGCCTGGATCTACTTGTATTTCTTTCTATCAAAAAAAAAAAAATTAAGACTTGTTGGGGTCAGAGAGATGCCTCAGTCATTAAAAGACATACTATTCTTCCAGAGCCCACACTGTGTGGCTGACAACCCTCCCTAATTCCAGATCCAGAAGGTCTGATGCATTCTTCTGGCTTCTGTGGGCATTGCACTCACATTCATAAAGCCCCCCCCACACACACATAATAAAAATAAAAATGAATGGGAGGTAATATCAAATCAGTGTAAATAGTGCTTAGCATACATAATGCCTCAACTGAAACTGAAAGTAATGCCTTTTAAGATAGCTTTTCATGACATAAAATTAATTTTCTCGGCTATTTCTCTGGTGGGAGAAATGGGAAGAAAGTACAAGGACTGATAGTGCAATTACTGGGCGTTCAAATCAGGAGAAAGAAAATCATGAAAACTCTTAGAGCTTGCTATGTTGAACTGAGTAATTGTGACTGGAATTAATAGGAAATAAAGTAAAAAAAAAAGATGGCTAGCATGTCTGATGGTGATTAGATACAAAGCTTTATACTTTAAGGCAGACCTAAGGTATTGGGATAGGACTGGTGATCAATAATTTCTGTATGTCTAAGTCAGCTCATTTCTCAATGGGGAAAATATCTATCCATGAACATCGAAGAAGGAAAAGCTACTTAATTTATAATCAAAGTCATAAAAGAGGAAATAAGTTACAAAACTGTAAATTCAGCAAGATTGGAGACCAAGTACTATGTGAAAGAGTCTACTATAAAGGCTGAGAAGATAAAGTTATTGGGCAAATGCTGTGTGTACTATTTAAAAGTTTAAGAATTTAGCATATGGGGCTGGAGAGATGGCTCAGTGGTTAAGAGCACCACCTGCTCTTCCAGAGGTCCTGAGTTCAATTCCCAGCAACCACATGGTGGCTCACAGCCATCTATAGTGTAATCTGATACCCTCTTCTGCAGATAAAGCACTCATACGCAATAAATAAAATAAATAAATCTTACAAAAAGAATTTAGCATATGACCTTAGGATTAATTCTTAAAGTACATGTAGAAACAAAAAGAATCAGAATAATACAAAAAGATCCCTCATAGGATGAGCATTCCTCTACAAATTCAGTCATCCCATGGGGAAGGAGTATGTAAAAATTTTTGAGGATTCTTGACCTCTCTTTGGTTGTCTACACTATTTTATCCTAAAGTTAGATTTTCCCCATTAAGTTTCTAACCCATTGTATCTCACAGTTGCTATTTATATTCACAGGTCCAGGTCTTGTTGTTTAATGCTGCACCACTTAATGGCACTAAGCATGAGGGAAGTGAAGGAGGTTAAAAGGCAAGAGGCATGAAATACTGCACTGAACTGCACAGAGCTGACATACACGCCTGGTTAATATAGAGTTATGACAATGAACTATTTATGACAGTCATTATAATTAAAAACAGCACATTATTTCAAGGCTCTGAGAAGTGAACTGAATTCCTCTGAACCTCCAAAGTTCAGTTCGGTTCAACAAAAGGTCAAGTTTGATTTTATTCTCTGAATTAGCTTTCCAAGGCCTAATTACAACAATAGACGACATTCTTTTGCAAGTTTGGAGAAGGATTATTTCCATGTCAGATCCAGGAATCAAATGTTCTTTCCATCTTTCTTTCCACTTTAAGTATTGACTTAAAAAAAGAAATAAGGTTCAATTATGAAGACATAAAGAGAGAAAACACAGTTATAATTTTACTATTACTTATTATTGATTAAAGAAAATAGTGCTCCTAAAGTTTAATTCTCTGACTGTTACAGACACATGATCTTGTCTGAGGACACAATTTCCTGTAAAAGCATTCTGATTCTTCGAAGATACAAAATGAATGTAGCTTCCAGATGTACAATTTACTCTTAGAAGGATGTGTTTTGAAATGACAAAGTTGCTCTTCACACTTGTTCACCAAACGTGAAAACAATTGCTGTTGTCACTGCTCCTCACTGTTCCGTCAAGTGTGACAGGAGGGCTGAAGCCACAAAAATGCAAGTTCTGACTATAATTCACTCAAGAAATGGAGGAAATAAGGCTTTCTAAATCAAGAGGATGGATGCACATACAAACTCATGGAGACCGAGGTACATGCACAGGGCCTGCACGGGTCTGTACCAGATGTGGTCCTGGAGCTGAGAGGAGAAGTGCACACATGCGCCCATACCTATCCCAGAATCTATCTCTAATTGATAACTGTATGCAAATGGAAATTTAGGGATTTTTGTTATTGTTTTTCTGAGAGAGTCGTAGATAAAGAAATTACTCTTAAGAGTAGGCTGCAAGCCCCGCAGGAGATGGCCATCAGAAAACAAACTCAAAGGCATCTTTGTAGGTCCTTATCTCATGATAGCATGTCAGTGCATTTTTTTCTTTTAAAATTCTTCCCTTAGTTTTTAATTTATTTTAATTTGACATAATGTTCTCTCTTTTTACCCCATAGGTCTTTTGTGCATAGCTTATGGTTTCCAGCTCAGTGTTTTTATGGTATTTCCGAGTGTGCAAACCAGTTGGTTTCTACATCTATATCTGTCTCTTCTGCCTTTTCTTGGCTCTTCTCCTTCTTTTTGTTTTATCCTATTCCAATGCATTTGATTTTGTTTTATCTTATTATATTTCATTTTTATTACCCTGTAGAATCCTATTTGTTTTCTAATGAGAGACAGAAAGCAAGTGGATCTGGGTGAGAGGGGAGTTGGAAAGGAACTGGGAGGAGCAGAGGGAGAGGAAACCACTATCAATATATATTGTATGAGAAAATAGCTATTTTCTATAAATAGGATAAAATAAATTAACAAAATAAATTTTGTAATTTCTCTTCTTGACCTCCCTTCTCTCTTTGTCAGAGAGTAGCATATGGTGAAATATTTGCCTGTACAATATGTTTGTCTTCTACTAATTAATCCAAGATGGAGATGAATTAAAAAGGAGATTGGTTGGAAAATGTGTGAACAGATCTTAGTTTTAGTGAGTAGCTATGCTCTGACTACCTTTGTTAATATGAGTGGTTCCATGGACTAGGTCTGGCGGACCCCTGTTGTTATTTAAGGACCACTAAAGAACCTTCTTACTTATCCTAATTCATACCTTTCTGCATACCTAATTGCATACCTTGGAAATGATGTCCATCTTTATGATAGCCTTCTTAGAGTCATACTTAGGGTTTTTTGATAAGTTACGAAGATGTCACTATTTCTTTTTAATACCCCCCAGAACTTTCTAGTTTTTAGCATCATATTCTATGTATCTTTTTCCCAACTTAACTTCAACTTCTGAAATCCTGGATCTTCCTCATCAAATCTAGGAAAAAATCTTTAGTTTGCTCCGTTTCTCTATGTGACAGAAATAATACTTCATGCTTCATAGTGCTGAACAAATAAGATTTATAATGTCTATCACACAGTAAAAACCTGATAAGTGCTAACTGCTGCTATTATTACTAATTCTTGGAGGAATTTTCAAACACACTGATTAGTCATTGCTATCTCTTACAATAGGGGCCAGTGGGAGGTATCTAAGCTTAAAGAATTCTGAAAAAAGGTCTTTCTACTATGGGACTCCTACATTTGTAACTCTAGTTCTAGGGCATCTGATGACCTCTTTTGGTGCAGCGCATGTACATATATTCAGGCAAAATAGGTAAATACATGAAATAAGTACTGTTTTAATAAGTGTTTTCCATAATCTAACTTATGCTAAATGTCCTTGTTTCTGTCTTAATTTTTCTTAACCTCTTACTTTGCATCATTTCATCATCTCTGGCCAGTGAAGTATAGATTTATTAACCAGTGGCCACTCCCTCACCCCCCAAGTTGTTTATTTTTAATCCTAAAAACAAATAAAAAATAAAATTTGTGGATAAATGGATTGAGCTAGAAATGATCATAATGAGTGGGTTAACCCAGAAGCAGAAAGACTCAAATGGTATATACTCACTTATATCTGCATACTAGCCCAAGGGGCATGTCCCACGAAAGCCTTCCCTTACCAGGAAACTAGGACAGAGGGGAGGACATCCTATTGGGACTCCAGATGAGAGAAGCATGTGAGAATAGCAAAGTAGAATGATCCAGAGGGTCCTAGAAACCTACAAGTAGAACATTGTGATAGGCAGATTTGGGCCCAGGGGTCCCACTCAAACTAAGGCACCAGCCAAGGACAATACAGGCGGTAAACTTTAAACCCCTACTCAGATCTAGCCAATGGACAGGACAGTCTCCACAGTTGAGTGGAGAGTGGGGTATGACTTTCTCACATACTCTGGTGCCTCACATTTGACTATGTCCCCTGGAGTGGGAGACCTGGTGGCACTCAGAGGAAGGACAGCAGGTCACCGAGAAGAGACTTGATACCCTATGAGCATATACAGAGGGAGGTAATCCCCCTCAGGAACAGTCATAGGGGAGGGGAATAAGGGGAAAAAGGGAGGGAGGGAAGAATGGGAGGATACAAGGGATGGGATAACCATTGAGATGTAACAAGAATAAATTAATTAAAATAAAAGGGTACTTGTTTTTTGTTTTCTTCAGTTTTGACAAAAATTTGTTTTATCTCGCTGCTTCTATTTACTTATTTATCTAGCAATAATATTTCAGGTTTGTTTCTTTCAATGATAAAAGATTTGATATAAGAGTTAAAATATTTTAAATTTCTAATCTGTGTGCATATGTTCATGTGTATGTGTGTGTTTCTGTTTCTGTTTCTGCGTGCATGCGTGTGTGCATGCGTGTGTGTGTGTGTGTGTGTGTGTGTATGTGTGTGTGTGTGCATGCACACATGCACACATGTGCACAGGGACCAGAAATCATGACAGGTGTCCTCCTTAGTCCATCTCCACCTTAGCTTTTGAGAGAGGGTTTGTCACAGAATCTGGAGTCCATTGATTTGGCTAGGGTGCTGGACCAGAAAATGTCAGGGACTCCGTACCTCTGGTCTAGCAGATGCATACCATGGTGCTTGGCTGTTCATGTAGGTTCTTGGGATTAAATGCAGGTCCCTGTGCTTGCATGGTTTGCACTGCACTCACAGAGCTATCTCCCCGACTCCAATTTAATCTTTCATAGTGGAACAAACTATTGCTATCCATTGATTCTTTCCTCTTTGCAAGTCATTAGTCTTAGCACAGCTCATAGATTATTGTATAGGTCCTTAGACCAGCCCTCTGGAGTAGGCCTAACTACTAAGATGAGAAAATGGATAGAAAAAAAAACAGGATTTAGAGTACTCTGCTAAATTTTATTTTGATTATGCTTTTAATTTTAACTCATCACCTTCACCTTATTTTCCAAGCTTGCTTCATCATTTACAGCAGTCAACGGTAAGCTAGAAGCACAGTAGCATGAAGGTTTTCTCACATTCTCCGTGGGAGACATTAGATGCATATTCTTCTTCCCAGGGATGCTGCAGGGGCTACAGTTAGCTCTGCCATCTCGGTGACGTGGGTAGCAGAACAGGTTTGGAAGCATAAACGTCTATCAACACTACTATAAATACGCAGGAAATAGTTCTCCACTCTGACATGTGGGAATGAATCACACGTAAGAGAGCATCAACAGACAGGGTCCCACAACTGAGATGACAACACAGATTGAGACACACTGAGAAATGAAATTTGATACTCAAAGTGCTTGACAAAATTAAACAGTGGCTTGAAAATAGAGCTTCAAAATTGGACTGCATTTAAATAAGAAAACAAGTAAAACATTTGGAAAGGTGGGGTGGGGGGTGGGGGAAGCATGCACAGTGCACTGCAAAGCACACTGGTTGGACTGGAGGGCAGATGAAGCATAGCTTAAAATATTACTGAGTTGAAAAATATGCATGGGAGAGAATCACCCGGAACCCAGCACAGGAAGGTCATGAAGACACAAAGGAAGCCTGACAGTGGCAGGGAATGAGAAGCCATGCTCCTCAAGAGTAACTTCAGAAAGAAGCAATGAAAGGGCTTTGGAGAAGCGATATTTGAAGGAATAACAGCTCAGAATTGTTTATATGTCAAAAAAGCTACGGTCTTCAGATGAGGCCAATATGCAAAAATTTTACCTACATGTAGTGAGCATCCACTAAGAAAAATTTATTTTTATTTTGATCAATACCACATAGCATAAAACCTCCTATCTTCGTCATTTTAAAAGAGCAAAGTAGAATTACCTGTATGTGTGCTGTTCTTGTGGAACTATCCCACAGATGTTAGAACTTTTCCACCATGCCAAATTAAAATTCTCTCCCCTCTGAAAAAAAATACCCCGGCCTTCTTTTGACAACTCTTTGCAACCACCATTCTGCTGTTGGGAGAGGGGTGTGTGTGTGTGTGTGTGTGTGTGTGTGTGTGTGTGTGTGTGTGTGTGTGAGCATTTTAAATGCTTCACCTGTGACTGAATCATTTTATTAGCATAACATCTTCAAAGTCCATCCCTGTAGTCACAGGCAGGAGGATTCCCTTTCTGTATACAGCAGAATAATATTGCCTTGTCTGCATGCATCCCATTTTTATTATCCGAAGAACAGATTTGTTTCTTCTGAACTGTGGCTATTGTAACCCATGCTGCATTGAACATAGGTATCTCTGAGAGACTGTTTTTAATTCTGTCAAATATATACTCAGGAGTAAGAACACTGGGTCAAATGATGAAATTTATAGCTCATTTAGATCTACATAGCTGTAGTGTTTACAGTCCACAGAGAGTTTCCAATTTCTCCACACCTTCACACTTCTTTTGCTTTATTTTATTTTTTATTATCATCCTAACAGGTGTGTGGTAATATATTGCTCTAATTTTGACTGATGGGACTGCCTTTAAATGTGACATGGCTCTTCTTCTGATGCTGTCAATATTGTTTCGTTAGTCTGTGGTTTTACTATAAAACATCAAAGGGAGCATCTTCTCCAGTCCTGTCTCTTTAAGACATTGTTGGCCTCTGACCTTTGGATGCACTACTCTTTCTCTAGATGTGGAAAGTTTTCCCTATGATTTTAGTGAAATTATTCTCTATGGCTTTGACCTGAGAATCATCTCCCCCATTTAAAGCCCTATTTGTATATTTAGTCTCCTCCTATTATACCAAACATACTGTCTGTTCTATTTTTGTATTTTTAAAAAGCCATCATTTTCTTTTATTAAATGATTCTTAAAAACTTTTAAAAATCAAGGAAGTACTGACAACTATCCAAGAAGATATTAAAATGGATATAATATTTTTAGATATATTATTTTTAAGATTTATTTTTACATGCTTGTGTCTGTGTGCATGTTATGTATGGGGAATGTCCCTATGGAGACCAGAAGAGAGTATATGATTCCTTGGAGTTACAAGTGCTTTGCACCACTATATGGGTAATGGGAGCTGAACCTGGGGTCCTCTGGAATCCCAGTAAGTGCTCCTCACTGTCGAACCATCTCTCCAACCTCCTGGGTTTTCATTTTTATAAAATTATGTTATAAACTTACAAACAGAAATAAAATTCATGTAAAAACTAAACAAAGAAAATTACAAATACAATGCAATAAATAGTGCCGCCATCTGAGTCGGGTATACGTCCTTAGGGGCGGGAGATCTCGAAGCATCGGTGGGCAGAAGATAGGCGAGTGACACTCAGACTCAAACTTTCTCTGAGTTGGTCTGTTTGTCACTCACCTATCTTCTGCCCACCAATGCTTCGAGAACTCCCGACCCCAAGGACCTATACCCGACTGAGATGGTCCACGGTAAAATAGAATCATAGAACATGAGTTTTTTTTCTCCCTCATATGGGCTTTTTGTTTGTTAGTTTGTTTTTAATTGACCATAAGATATCTCAAAAGTTATAAAACCTATATATTTTATAACATAGAAAGACATGAAGGTTAGAAACAACAGAATACAGTTCAAATAAATGTCTAAAACTTTAAAAAAATAAATGCACGGCAATACAAATATCACAAGGATAATTAAACATTGAACAACAAAGAGATACTTTCTAAAATGCGTAGAATACAGCTTAGTTTATTCATTTTCTAAATAAGACACTTGAATGTGGGTATCTCATAGAAGAAGAGTGTTTTGATCCAATTCAATCACTGCAAAATCAAGGACAAAAAATTTATCATTATTAGAGTTAAACCTTCAAGAAGTTTCCGTGTGTGTTTTCTCTACCTGAGTTCAAGGATGCAGAGAAGCATCCATCAGGACGCAGTAGGGGTCATATTTATTTCAAAATAAAACAAAGCTTGTTTTTTCTTCTCTTTCTTTTCTTATTTTTCTTTATTTTTGTTATATAGTTCTCTTTTCATCAAAGTATCTAACATGTGGTCAATTACCAGTGTAGGTCAGAATTGGTGTGTTGATAAATTATCTTTTCTGCTTGTAGATAGAAACCTGAAATTTTCTCTCTAGATTTGTTTTGAAGTTACTCTACAAAGTATAGAAATTTCCCTCCATGTAATTTGATGTTGGCTATAGGCTCATAATAAATTACCTTTACTATGTTTATGTATTAACCCAAAGAGTTGGTTCTCTGAGAAAATCATATCCAAAGTAACTAAAAGGCACACACAGAGAGAATATCCAAATGAACAAAATCAGAAATAAAAACAGGGACATAACAATAGACGCCTAGGAAATCCAAAGAATCATCAGCTCACACTTTACAAACCTGTACTCCACACAACTGGAAAATCTAAAAGAAATGGATAATGTTATCAGTAGGTACCACTTATCAAAGTTAAATCAAGACCAAATAAACAACTTAAATAGGTCTATCATTTTTAAGGAAATAGAAGCAGTCATTGAAAGTCTCCCAACTTAAAAAAAAAAAAAAAGAAAAAAAGAAAAAAGAAAAAAGAGCAAGCCCAGGGCACAGAATTCTACCAAACTTTCAGAGTAGAGTCAATGCCATTTCTCCTCAAATTATTCCACAAAATTGGAACAGAAGGAACATTTCCAAATTAATTTTATGAGGCCACAGTCACCTTGATATCCAAAGCACACACAAAGATTCAACAAAGAAAGAGAATTTCAGACCAATTTTCCATATGAACAAAGATGCAAAAATACTTGATAAAATATTTGCAAACCTCTGTACAGGCTGACCTTCAGCTTCTGATGCTCCAGTCTCTGCATGGTGGGTGCTGGGATTTCAGGCACATATGAGCATCACCGGTTTATGCAGTGTTACGGGTGAAATACTGTGGCTTCTGGCACACACGAGCCTCACTAGTTTATGCAGTACCAGGATTGAGCCCAGCCCTTCATGCATATTTTGTTAACAATTCACAAACTGAGCTACATCCCAAGCCCACTAAAATGCTAAAATGTAGAACTGTCATCCTTATGTTTCCATCACTGGTCAACGTTCAAAGAAATATAGACTTGATGAGAAAAAAAATCATTACTTATCCATTCGTTCATGCTACAAATATATAAATTGACTAATATATATATATATTTACAATTAGGAATCTGTTAACAATCTATGAACAAAATGTAGTGACTCTCCCTTTATTGGTATTTTTGTTTCCCGGCGTTATAGTCACATGTGGTATACCACAGTCCAAACATGTTAAACAAACATTTGAGAAAGAGAAGCAAACAGGCTCACTGGATGAGATAAACCAATCATGAAGAGTCACTGTGGCGATTTTGTGAAGAAAGTTAAGGCATGAGTTGGGAGCCACTTAGGTCAGTGAGCACAGAGTGTCTGTGTTGGATTATCAGGGCACAAAATGGAGTATGTGTTCAGAGAGGTGATGAAAAGCCAAGAGTGCTGTCCTGGTTGACTTCACATTCACAAGCTTTAGTTCAGATCATGCAGTCATTTCCCTGTAAAGAGACAAGATGAGTTGTCTTGGAAGGAACAAAAATAACATGAGTGTGATATGAATTTGATGTTATCAATCCCATGGGCTGTTTTTGAGAAGAGATGAGAGGGATTTGAAGTTAAGGCCAAATAACCACCCTTCTTGTTTTTAGACAGGTCCGTGCAACCAGGAGGTCTCACCTTTGCTGAAGAATATTACAAGCAGCTTTTCTCTAGTTGCCCATTTATTTGGTGTGCTGGTCCTGGCCAATATTTTCTGCATTCTTCATTTCTTATTTTAACATGTTATAAATGAACATTATTTCATGTATACTTATACGTATGCACATACAAGAATGAGCTAAAGAAAATTTCTTTGAAAAATTACCTTTTCTTATGTTTAGGTATGTCCCTTGTGTCTCCAATCTTTTATCCACAAGATTTTTATCATAAAAGGGTATTGGATTTTGTCAAAGGTTTTTTCCAGCATCTAATATGATGATCATGTGATTTTTTTTCATTTTGTTTATGTGGTGGATTACATTGACTGATTTTCATATGTAGAACCATCCCTGCATCTCTGTGATGAAGCCTACTTGATTATGGGAGATGATCTTTTTGATGTGTTCTTGAATTTGGTTTGCAAATATTTTATTGAATAATTTGGCATCTTTTGTCATATGGAAATTTGTTCTGAATTTCTCTTTCTTTATTGAACCTTGTGTGGTTTAGGATCAGGGTGTCTGTGGCCTCATAAAATGAGTTCAGCAATATTTCTTCTGTTTGAATTCTGTAGAGTACTTTGAGGAGTATTGGCATTAACTCTTCTTTTATAGTTTGGTAGAATTTTGTACTAAAAGTGTCTGGCCTGGTGCTTCTTTTAGCTCGGGGAGCTTTAATGACTATTTATATTTCTGTGGAAATATAGATCTATTTAGGTTGCTTATCTGAACTTGATTTAGCTTTGGTAAGGGGTATCTACTGAGAACATTATCCATTAGCCTTTGTTTTTGTTTCTGATTTGGCTAATTTGGCTATTCTTTCAGTGCCTTTTAATTAGTTGGATAAGAGATTGTCCGACTTGTTGATTTTCTCAAAGAACCAACTGTCTGGGGACATACCTAAACATGGTAAAGGCAACTTGCAAGCCTACAGCTTACCTCAAATTGAATGAAGAGAAACTCAAAGTATTTCCACTAAAATCATGGACAAGACAAAGCTGTTCACTCTCTTCTTATCTCTTCAATAAAGCACTTGCGGTTCTAACTAGTGCAATAAGACAACTGAAGGAGATCAAAAGGATACAAACTAGAAAGGAAGAAGACAAAATATCATTATTTATAGATGATATGATAGTATACATAAATGATCCCCCAAATTTACCGGAGAATTCCTAAGCTAATAAACACCTTAAGCAAAGTGGCTGTATATAAGATTAACTAAAAAAACAAAACAAAATAAAAACTGTGTAGCCCTCTTATATACAAATGATGAAAAGATTGAGAAAAAAAATATCAAATGATGAACAGATTGAGAAAAAAAATATCACGGAAACAACACCCTTTACAATAGCCACAAACAATATAAAACATCTTTGAGTAACCTTGACAAGCAAATAAAGGATTTGTATGAGAAAAATTTAAAGTATTTGAATGAAGAAATTGAAGAAGATATCAGAAGATGGAAAAATCCCTCATTCTCAATGGGCCTGAAGGATTAATATAGTGAAAATGGCCTATCTATACATCTAATACGATCCCTATCAAAATTCTACCATAGTTCTTTACAGACATTAAAAGGACAATGTTCAACCTTATAAGAAGAACAAAAACCCAGGATATCTAAAATAATCCTGAACAAAATAAGAACTTCTGGAGGTATTACTATCCCAAATTTCAAGCAGTACTACAGAAGAATAATCATAAAAACCATGTTTTTTTATGATTATTAGCACAGAAACAGGCAGATCTAGGCATAAACTCACAAATCTATGGACACCTGACTTTTTATAAAGAAGCCAAAAAATGCACACTGGAAAGAAAAAGACAACATATTCAACCAATGGTGCTGATCTAACTGGATGTCTTCATGTAGACGACTGCCAAAAATTCATATTCATCACCCAGTGCAAAACTCTGGTCCAAGTGAGTCAAAGACCTCAACATTAAATCAGACACACTAAACTTTATAGAAGAGAAAGTAGGGCATTGTCTTGAACACATTGGCACAGGAGACAAGATCCTGAACACAACACAAATAGCTCAGGCTCTAAGATCAACAAGTAATAAATGGAACCTCATGAAACTGAAAAACTTTTTAAAATTTTTTATTTAATTTATTTATTCAGATTACATCTTAATTGTTATCCCCACACTTGTATCCTCCCATTCCTCCCTTCCTCCCTCTTTCACCCTATTCCCCTCCCCTAGGTCTGTGGCAGAAGGGGACCTCCTCCCCCACCTTATGATCACAGCCTATCAAGTCTCATCCTGGTAGCCTGCTTATCCTTTCTCTGAGTGCCACCAGGCCTCCCCACCAAGGGGAAGTGGTTAAATATGGTACATCAGAGTTTGTGTCAGAGTCATCCCTGTTCTCCACACAACTGTAGAGAATGTCCTGTCCATTGGCTATATCTGTATAGTGGTTCAATGCTTACTGCATGTACTGTCCTTGGTTGGTGCAGTAGAAACTGAAAAACTTCTATAAGGCAAAGGACACTGTCAATTAGACAAAAATGGCAGCCTATAGAATGGAAAAAGATTTTCACCAATTCCACATCCAATAGAAGGCTAATATCCAAAGTATATAAAGAACTCAAGAAACTAGATATCAAGAAAACAAATAATCCAATATAAATATGGGGTACCGATTAAAATGGAGAATTCTCAACAAAGGAATCTCAAATGGCCGAGAAACAAAGAAATGTTCAACATCCTTACCCATCAGAAAAATGCAAATCAGAACTACTTTGAGATTCCATCTAGTACCTGTAATAATGGCTAAGATTAGTAACACAAGTGGAAACTCATGCTGGCAAGGATGTGGAAAAACGGGAAGACTCCTCCATTGCTGTGGGAGTGCAAACTTGTACATCTAGCATAGAAATCAATCTGGCTGTTTCTCAGAATACTGGGAATAGATCTACCTCAAGATCCAGCCGTAATAGTCTTGGGCATATAGCCAAAAGATGTTCCACCATACCACAAAAAACTTGCTCAACTGTGTTCACAGTGGCTTTGTTCATAAAAGCCAGAAACTGGAAACAACCTAGATGTCCCTCAAATCAAAACTGAGTAAAGAAAATGTAGTACATTTACATAATGGAGTTATTACTCAGCTGTTTAAAAAATGACATCATGAAAATTTCAGGCAAATGGATGGAACTAGAAAAAAAGCATTCTGAACATTCTGAACAACCCACACCGCAAAAGACAAATATGATACATACTCACATATAAGTGGATATTAGCTGTAAGATAAAGGATAATCATGCTACAATCCACAGACCCAAAGAAGCTGAGTAACAATGAGGGATGAATGGATGGAATGCATGGATCTCCCTGGGAAAGGAAAATAGAAGAGATTTTCTGAGAAGACTGGTGGTGGGTGGGAATGTGAAAAGGAGATATCGTGTGGGGGAGGGAGGGAGGGAGGGAGGAAAGGAGGGAGGGAGAAAGAAAGAGAGAGAGAGAGAGAGAGAGAGAGAGAGAGAGAGAAGGAGAGACAACTACAGTTGATGTGTGTATGTGTTGGGATGGGGGGTAGGGGTGGAAAACTAGTACAGGGAAACTTCCTGGAACCTATGAGGGTGACCCTGGCAAGGACTCCTGGAAATGAAAGATCAGGTGCCTGAACTGTCCATCCTTATCCAAGCCTTGTTCATCAGGCAAGGCTTTCAGTGCCGAGACTGGGAAACCAACTCAGTCACAAAACCTTTGACCAACAACTTCTCCTGCCTGCAAGATGTGCTGGGGCAATGGTAGCTCAGAGCTTGTGGGAGTGGCCAACCAACGACCGGTCTAACCAGAGTCCCAGCCCACTGGAAGGAGCCCATGCCTGACACTGCCTGGACTGCCAGGAACTGGAAGCTGGATAGCCCAGAGACCTAGGGTAGAACCAAACATGACTAGGAAAAATGTCAATGAAATGATTTCTAATGATAATTTGCTTTATCCATAGATTGATACCTAGCCCAATCGTCATTAAAGAGGCTTCCCCTGGCAGCTGATGGGAACAGATGCAGAGACCCGTAGCCCAGCATCAGACAGAGCGAGGAGAATCCTGCAGAAGACGGGGAGAAATGATTGTAGGAATCAGAAGGCTTGAGGACACCAGGAGAACACAGGCCACAGAATCAGGTAAACAGGGTTCTTAGGGGCTCACAGAGATTGAAGGGGCAACCACAAAGCCTGTATGGGTCTGAGCTAGGTCCTCTGCATACGCCTTGTCATTGTTTGGCTTGGGATTTTTTTGTGAGACTTTAACAGTGGGGGTGGGGCGGTTTCCAACTCCTTTGACTGCTCGTGGGACCCTTTTCCTTCTACTGGGTTGCTTCGTCCAGCCTTGATAAGAGGGTTTGTGTCTAGTCTTACTGTATTTTGTTATTCCTGGGAGACATGGTCTTTTCTGAAGGGAAATGGAGGAGCAGTGGATCTGGGGGAGAGGGAAGGCTGCTGTTGGAATGTATTGTATGGGAGAATAGCGTAAATTCACATTTTCTCCACACTTCAAATTGTCTT
Organism: Acomys percivali; assembly: GCA_907169655.1. NCBI lineage: Eukaryota > Metazoa > Chordata > Mammalia > Rodentia > Muridae > Acomys > Acomys percivali. The sequence continues at coordinate 94,035,600 of OU015747.1, forward strand.
AAATTCCTCTTCCATGCCTGAACAGTGGCAAAAAGAAAAGGCATTCATCTTCTCTATTTAAGTCAGGCTCAAAAATGTTGTTTCATTCAAAACTTACCTTTGGGTGCATTTAGAGTGAGAGCCTTTTGTGTGGTTTCCTTATATATATGCAATGATGATTTGCACCCCAGCTGCTCATTTTATTAGACAGGAAGAAAGTTAATCCTCCAGCCTCCCCCTCCTAAGGGGGTGGGAAAACAGGTCTGCATCATCACACTCTTCTTTAAAAGCCATCCCTAGCCTTTCTTCTCCACATCTCGCTAATGAACCCATTTCGCACTGTGATTCTTTGAGTGAAAATGGCTCTCATATGTTCATCTACTAGAATGCTTGGTCTCCAGTTGGTGGAACTATTTGGGAAAGATCAGGGTCATGAGCTCACCCCTGAGACTGTCAGAAGGTCCCCAACTAAATGTTCTTTTAAAAATAAGTTTCCTGGCTTTGGGTATTTTGTCCTGGCAATACAAAAGTCACCAAGACACCCACCTTTTACACCAAAACCACTGATTAATTTTTAGTCAATGGTACTTGAGTGCTTATCTGAGGTAATGTGTCATGCTTAATTAAAGAAAGTGTAGTTGTGAGCTGCATATATGACATTAATTACTAAGCTATTCAAGGATTCACACCTAACTGTTCTAAGGAAGCATTTATTGGAGAATGACCCTAAGCTATAGCTAGACTAGTTTTTAAGTTGTCAGTGGCTGCTAATGTTCTTGTGACAGTGAGATATGGTACCTGCTACCTATATCAACAGTAAAAGCAAAGAATTAGTATTTGATACTGAAAACCAGATTTGAATCATCAAAATGGTTTCCACCAAACTCTTGCAGGCCCCTTGAGCAACAGACACAACTTATCAACTGTGAAATTAGTGACTTCCACCTCTTTAAACTTCTAAGAATATAATACAATTTGAAATATAGCTGTTTATAACTTGAGATAAAACATTTTATAATGAGCAATTAGAATTATATAATATTAGCCTAATTTTAGGTATTCAGTGAAAAGAAGGAGTAGTTATTTTATTTCAAACAGAAAGGGTAAATAGATTAATTTATATTTTATTTGCTCTTTAGCAGCTTACAAATGTGCCCAAAATCCTTTATCATGTTTTGAGTTACTTTAAATTCCTAAAAAAGTGCTATGATTTTTTTTTGACCATCAAATCCTAAAAGGGGATCTAATTTAATTCTGATGCATTTCTATCAATTTGGGTGCTATATTAATAAATACAAGTGGTTACCAAACAAACATAAGAGAAGACCCTACTCCAGATCTGTTAGAAATTCCATCGGAGAAAGAGCTCACATATCTCCTATGTTTTCATTCTCCCACTCACTCTTTGGGTGTGAGTTAAAACTCACGCATAGAAACCAGACCAGGAAAGACAGAGAAGACTGGAGAGCACACTCCTATAGGACAAGCCTATCTGTCACCCCTCCTATAAGACAAGCCTATCTGTCACTACTCCTGTGGGGCAAGCCTATCTGTCACTCCTATGGGCCTCTTCCCAAGCGTATGTTAAGGACAAGGCCTGATTACACATGCCTATCCTGATGGAAGGAGTTGGCTTGCAATCTCAGATTTACTCTCTGCTCTTACACCTTTGGTCTTTTTTGACTGGACTCTGGGCAAACAGTCCCATAGTATTTCCCTCCAAAATAAGAATAAGAGCTTGCCAATGAATTGGCCTTACAAACTGTTGTGGCCTAAATATTCCCAAAAATAATGTGTCCCAGTTACTGAAGCTTCAGGAAAATGTCACAGCATTCTTCATACATCTCATGACTTTCGTTATGTGACGAGTCCTCTGGTGGAGCTTACAGACTACACATAGTTTGGAGCAGGAGGCATGTCTAACGTGGGAAGGAACTGGGAATCGACATCAGCCTTGTGGGTTTCTCTGTGGTGAAGCAGTTTGATACTGAATAAGACTTCTGCCTCATGCTAATCATGAAACTACCATGATCTAACACAGTGGTTGTCCAACACTGCTGCTATACGTAAATGGTAAATGGAAACATAAAGGGCACTTTGTGGACCTCCCTCACAGATGTTTAGATTCGGCAGATTTGGAGTGGGATGGAAGATTTATTTCTCAGATATGAGTCTGTGTGATTGAATGATTTAGAGCGTGGAAGCGGGTCTTATGTACAACCTACATTTTGTGTTGCATTTTAAATACCAGGGCAGCATGTACAACCCTATATTTTGTGTTGTGTTTTAAATATCGGGGCATCATGACTGGCTTCTAGAATAGTTGTTGTTTGTCTTATTGTTATTACATTTGCAAAGAAGGAGAGTGAAGCAACTGTTTCCTGTCATGTGTAAATATTCCTTAAAAAGGGTCAGTGAGAGCTCGGTTATCTAGGGATTTTGAAACACTTTTATTTTGATTTAATAACATGATCAAAAGTTTCAAGTTGACTGTTTGAGTCAGAAAACCGAACAGTTTATTCACTGTGACCCATAAAAGAACCTTTCCAAGACACATATTTGGCTTTTATTCTCTTTCACACATCTATGTCCTTAATGAATGCCACAAATTAGTTTCAGTGACGCCAGCAGGGCGCTGTTCCATAAGGAATGTTGTAATGGTGAAATATTATTGGGGGGGGGTGACCTAAGGACAGGAGAGGAAATGGGGAAAGATTCTAGCAAGCCTCCTATAAATATGCAGTGTTATTCCCAACAGGAGAGACCTGACAATTACCACTCCACCTTCTCAGAGTTTCACAGTTCTTCCACTGGGAAGTGCGGCTGAGTGACAGGCAGATTACAGAAGCTACGTGCCCTGCAGACGTATCGCCCTGTGTTCTCGTTCCTAAAGCCAGTATCTTACTAGTACTTTTTCACTCTCTTGTTTCCACTATAAAACATTTCCTGTAAAAAAAAAAAAATAGACTCCAAGTTAATGATCAGTACAGAGAGAAAATTACACTGAGTAAAAGTTTTTACATTCTGTTTAGCCCAAGCAAAACCCGACTTCCTGGTTTAAGTTAGAAAAACATGCATGCAGCTCCTTGGTTGTCAACTGGCTTTTACAAAACGCCATCTTGATGAATTAAGAGTATATGAATGAGAACCATATGGATAAATTTCCTTTGAAATACACCCAGGATTAAAAAAAAGTTTAAGAAACATTGCTCTTGGCAAATATAATTTTGTAGTTTTTGCTGGAATGGAAATGTTTGAAAAATAGTCAGGAGTATTTTGTTGAACCCAAACCTTAGAGCAGTTTCCAATCCCTGGGGCCTAGGTAAGGACGGGGAATGTTCTGGAAGCTAAAGGTAATAATGTAGGAGGTCTTGGGGGAGTAGCCTTGACCATTTGAGGGAAGTCATTAAAATAAGGGTTTATCTTAGAGTTCAAACTTCCACTTCAGGCCTGTTTCCTGCAGTGTTGCGCAGCTGTTGTAGGTACAAGCTTGAGAGCCAGTGGTTCTCAGCCCTGTTTCCACTGTTTCTCTTCTACGGAGCCATTGTAAATGGTTTGGCTTTCGTACTCCATCTCCATGGAATTTTATTATCACACAAAGCTGGGGTATCTATTTACACACACTTATCTAATGAGTAAGAAGCAAGTTTTGTGCTCATCTTCCAGAACCAAATGTTGCCCTCTTGAGGATGATACTGCCTTCTGTGAATGAGCCCCCTAGAGCTTGGACAATTTATACTCTAGAGGAAATCTGTCTGCCACAGTCGGAGGGCAATTTGACTGAAGTGGTAGCTAGAGTGTAGACCTCAGAGAGTCTGCTAAGCATCACACATTGTACAGGACAGACCTACATTAAGATGCCCTTCTAGCCATAATCAAGAAGAAAGTTGTGTTATTTTTAAGACAACAAGAGCATCTGTAAATCGTTCTATTAAGTCAGCTAAGTTAGATTCACAATGACAAATAGTCTATATTTTCTATTATTTATTATTCCTAGGCTTTTATAGATATATAAAGTCACATCTGCATATATGAACTGTCTAGAGAAAGAAAAGAATTGTAGTAAATGATGGGGGCAAGGTAGGGGACACACCACATAACTTGATCAAAGTCCATTATGTACCTGTAAGAAAATATCTTTATACAGCCCAATGCCATGTACAAGGAATTATGCTGACAGAATAATTTTTTTTAAGATAAAGAGTGTTCTGATCCAAATTGTCAGTAGTACCAAGACAAGAAATGCCACTTGGGAGTTAGACTGCCAGAGTTTGAATACTAGACTTTACACTTACTCACTGTGCAGCTTTGAGCTTGAGCTTACAAGAGCGTAGTGACAATAGTACCAGTTGCAGAGTTAGTGTGAGACTCAAAAGCTAATGTGTACACAAAACCTTCAACAGTGCTGGGCACCTCAGTAGGTTTGACACTAGTTTAAATCAAGTTACACTAGAATTAGCAAATTTTAAAATCAAATTGCAGAAAGCACGCAACTGCCACCAACTCTTGAAAACGTGTGCATATTTCTATTGACTTTCCTGAAGAACAGAAATCTGACTTATCCATATTCCAACTTAAATTCAGGATACGTTGTTGTAGCGACTTGAAAACTATTACGTTTGGCAGATTAGTGATTATCTGCACAAGTATAATGGGAAAAGCCACGGCTGCTACTGAAAACAAATGCATTTTCATTACACCACGAAGAAAGAAGACCTGAATACAGCAGCGTAATAAATAATTTTCTTAGGCTTTGGTAGACAATTAGGAAGTGCCTCTTTGACAGTCAATATATCCTAGTTGCGCTCGAGGGGATGCTGTTTTTAATGAGAATTTTCAGGTTCATAGCATAGCGAAATGTGAATTAACGACTCCGATGTACGCGTGTTATGAAATAACTTTGTAAAAACTGTAGCTGCAGACTGCAGCTTGCCACCTTTCTATGAGGAATGCAGCATCTGCACCGACCACGAACAGGAGATGAGTAAAGGGGAGCCTCGTAGGATGCGCAACAAAGCATTGCGTCGTACAGAAAGCTGGAGCACCTCCCCCAATTCGTGTGATGAAATACAAAGCAAAAGTGCAAGAAGTGGGGTAACTTGTTGGCTCTTGTGTCCAGCCCTTCATTATGTCACACTGACGTGACACTTCCTACTATGAGGTGCTCCCTGGGTCATCAGCTCAGTATATGCTTTGGGGAGGAGTGGCTAAGATCTCGCATTCTGCCTTTCATTCTACATTTCTTATGATCTCAGCAAAACATTAGGCGGGACAAAGGGGTGTGGTAAAATTTTGCTGATGAAAACATGGTCAAGGTGGGAAAATGTGTACTTTGGAGAGTAGTTGCTTGGGAATTCCAGCTTGGCCACCTGATAGCTCTATCCTTGGTACCCGGTAAAGATATAAATGTCCTTAACACCTCAGAGGAATGTGGTCAGAACTGTGGTGGGGGCTGGGACCAAGGAACTGTTCATCAACTAGCACTTCCCATCCTTACACTGATTGACCAGTCTCATTTTCTATTGCAGAGGGATTACAATATATATATATATGTATATATGATATATATGTATATATATGATATATTTAGAGAATATATATATTTATAGTTGTAAATGTCTTTATTTTAAAATATTTAATCTTAATTAACTTATTTTTAAATTAATCAATTTAATTAATTTAAACAAAGTATTATTTAAAATTAAATTGAATACATTTTATACATTATATATTACATATATTTCCTAAGATACATAAATAAATTATATCTATACATTAAAAGAATACGTGTTACATATAAATTGTGAACTCCTAGGCTTCACCATAAGTAAGGATCAATTCCAAGCAGAAACAAAGGGCAGCAGTGTACTTGGATTCTGCTAGAAAGAACGGACATAAATCTCAATGGTTGTCAGCGTTGTAAAGTCCCTACAGGCTGTGCATGCTTTAAATATCCTTCTCCTATTAAATGAAGGAAAGATTTCCTTGTCTGGACCATGTTAGCTCCCAGCGTTTTCTGCTGTTGCTGCTACACTGTCAGTATATGGAAGTCAAAGAGCTGTGAAGGGGTGTTCCTCTCTGTCTGGGGCTTGGGCTATGAAGAGTCACCTGACTTCACCACCATGAAAGTTCTGTCCAGTCTTACTGCTGTGTTTCTGTTCTGAAAGAACAACCTGGTTTGCGCAAAACAAGAATGTTTAGCCTCAAGCAGGTCATTCTCTTGAATATATGGCCATGTTGTAAAGGCTGTTTTTTTTTTTTTCTTCTTCTTCTTCTTCTGGGGAATTTAAAGGCAACAGGACTAAGAGAAATACTTTTGCCCCCCGTGTCAATGAATCAGCTTCTTGTAAACAGTAAATTCTTGGTGGAGAGGAAGGAGTGGAGGCCAGTTCTGTCTAGAGAGCATGTATTAGAAGTTTTGGTCACTAATTCTGTAGCAGGATTTTTTTTTGTTTTTTGTGCCTGAGGCTCTGCAAAGGACATTGATTATATTAAAAAAAAAAAAAACAGGCTCTGCTTCTGCTCCTGTTATCAGCATAATTGAAAAAAAACCTAATTTCTTCTTTGTACATTTCTTTAAACACTTGAGACAGAGTTGGAGGAGCAGAATAAGGAAACAGTCACATGAGAACTTCTTGTGAGCATCATGAAGAACAAGCATGCTGGTGGGTCAAACACTGCATGTTTGCAGCATAGGCTCAGTGAACTTTGGGTCCACAGAAATATACCTGGTCTTTTCTTTGGCCAAGTATACTGCTTCGTCTCACTGAAGCTGCAGCCCTTCCCTGCTGGTGGCTCTTTGAGGCCCATATGTATCAGAACAAACCCTAAATAAATGTTGATTTTACATCTAATTTTGTATGGTGTCTGTAAAGAAGACAGCTTTATAATGATTCCCTACAGAGTTGATCTAGAAAACAACAAGGAAAATGGCAAAGGAAGTATTGAGCATCGTGATCACAATATATATATATATGTCTATATTAAAGGGAGATAAAGATGAAACAGGACCCGTTATGTGAACTGGAGCTTTCAATACCAAGGTTTTATTGTAAGCCTACTTAAGTTCTACAACACATCTTAAATTTGGCGTTTGACCACAGTTGTAAAAAGACTACTTCTTGCTCTGCATCTATGTTACTGTTTTTATTCTTAGGTTATTTGTGTGAACGATAACATTTCATTCAAAGAAAATTTGGGCTGAAAGGCAAAGCTAGGAATTTATAGGTTAACAGACCTCTCCTTGTGCTGGAAAAAGTAGGCGATGTATCCAAATTTTAGAAATGTCAGCTTTTCTTAATGCTCAAAAAATAAGAGTCGGCAGCTGACTGTGAAGCACAGTGCCTCTTGCGCTGACGGTAGTTTAGAGCCTGTCAGCTTATCTCAGTGTGGGTGGAAAGAGAGTGGTGTTTGTTTGGAAATGTAACATGATTGGAAAGAAAATAATGCTGATGCAGTAGGCTTGAGTCTCATGTACACCTGTGGATACATCCCAGAGGTGCACTGGGGACAGGTGTTCCACTAACGAGAACTTTTTATTTAACATTTGTGAAAGTATTAATGTAGCAATTAATATACCATAGTCTCTGGCTGAAGAGAGTTTGCAGAAGCATAAAAACATAAGAAACAGCGACCTGCCCATGTGTCGGGGAAGGAGAGATGATGCTGTGGGGAGCTGGAGGGTAGAGAGAGACATGACAAGGGAGCTGTCATCACCCATACCACAAGCAGCTCACTCAGATATAAGACATCAGGATGCTTCACGACCTAATAGTACCAGGACCTCTGCATGCCAGGAGTAGGCTTCCTGTACAGGATGCCATCAAGCCCTCCCAGCATTCCTGTGGAGTATCTGTACATATTACTGTGCTCATTTTTGCTGAGATAGGTTAGACCAAGCCAGTAGTTCTCAACCTAGGGCTTGCAACCTCTTTGGGGGTCACATATCGGATACCCTGCAAATCAGAGATGTGCGTTACGATTCACAACAGTAGCAAAATTACAGTTATGAAGTAGCAAGGCAAATAATGATATGGTTGGGGGGCGGGGCGGAGGTCACCACAACATGAAGAACTGTATCAACGAGTCACAACATTAGGGAAGTTGAGGACCACTGGACTAAATCTTTCCTGACATTTATTTATTTATTTATAAAAGAGGATGGCCTCTAGAGAACTGCCTCCTCTTTCTTTAGTTTTCAAAGATTTATTTATTTTTATGTGTATGACTTTTTTTTGGGGGGGGGTCCTACCTCTGTGTGCCCTGTGGGTGCCTGGTGTTTGAGGAGTCTAGAAGAGGGCACTGGGTCTGGGTCCCCTGGAACTAGAGTTATAGCTGTTGGCTGTGAGCCTCCATGAGCCCACAGCCTGAGTCCTGTAAGTGTCTTTGAACTACTGATCTGTCACTCAAGTCCTGCGACTGCACATTTTTAACACAGCTCCTCCTTTTAGCTTCTGCCTGTACAATCTTAGTCACAGTGCAGCACAGCCTTCCATGGGCCTTTCTCCTTAACTACCTTTGCCTCCCATGAGTTTTGGAATTGTGTCACATGTTGTTTCTCTCTCTCTTTATTCCCAGTGTCATTTTGTTGAAATAGTCACCATTCCCCCTTTACAGATGGCACAAAGGGGTCTACCCATTCGAAGGGATAGATGTTACTGCCCCGCCCCCCAGACCCTGCTTGAACCATTCTTGAGCTGTTTCACTGTGCATTGCTTTCATTACCTGGTCTCTGTGTGTGTCAGAACTGTGAGAGAGGACGGTCAGGCCACATTGGAGCAGTATGTTGGGCTTTCATAGTTGATAGAAAATCAAATAGTCATAACACTTGCCATGTAAGACGAGAAGGATTTAGTTCTTTTTTTTTTCCTGTTAATTCTTGTAACCTTTTTCTAACATATGCTGAAATGCCATGAGATCCAAAGCAAGTACTTACACCTGTAGCCACATTGATTTCATGTCTTGCTGAGGATTCAATAGAGAGAGAAGCTTTTTTTCTAAGGAGACTAATAAGCTCCTGGTGACATTGTCTTTAGATCAATGGAAAACATGCACAGGGACAATAAGTGCTTAGATATTTCCTCCCCAATATGTTGTTGGAAAATCCCTTTGGTTTTCTTATTGGATGAAGGTGTAGTTGCCTTGACAACCAGCTTTTGAACAGACTGCCTCTGCCTCCGTGTTCTACAGCTCGCTGTAAAAGTCAAAGTGTGATATTCTTACAAGATGCACATAAATTTACTAAGGAGTGATTTCCAGTTTGCATATGGTAGCTGTCAGATGCTAGAGAGACATCAGCAATTCATAAGAAGAGGACCATAAGACCACTCATATTTACAGACATTCCTTATGTAGAAATGATCATCATTGTTCATGAACTTCAAAGCAGGTCAGTCCTGGCTTTTGGTGAGCAGTCTCTAAAGACAATAACGTTGGGAAACTAAGAACTCTTCGTGACAATTCTCTGGTCAGTTACCTGGGCGAGTTCCAAACTGCTCTTGTTGGTTATGGGCATTCATGCGAATTCTTCCTGCTATACTTGCTTTTCCGGAGTACTCTTACCACCTCAGGGAGCCTCTGTGCAGTGAAGGAGAAAGTGAAGTAAATGGGAGTGGGTTTGGCAGAGCTTTTCAAATAACTTGTTCAATTTCTAGAAGTAGTGGGAAATCTCTCTAGCCTATAGTCACTTGTCTGGATGCGTCACATTCAGGTTCATCTTCCTTTGAGGATGTGAGTCTATGTGCCCACCTCCCCCTCCCACCACACACACACACACACACACACAGAGACATAGCACACACACAGACACACACACACATGCACATGCATACACACACACACACACACACACACATCCATATGACTTTTTTAGTATGACTTTTAAAATCTAACTTTCCACACACTTGGGATCTCATTTTGCTTTTCAATGTATTCTTCCCAGCAATGTCATAAATACACCATTCCTGACTTGTGATCATACATCTGTATTTAACTTCTTATGTGTAGATGAGTCTCCACATTTTCCCAAGAGAGTTTTGCTTCGTAATTGGGTCTGTGGCTCACACTCATGGTGCCAGCTGCTGTCCTAGTCACCTTGAGGCCTGACTCTGCCATTTTTGTTCTCTCTCACTGACAATACAGTCTGTCCTCTGTGTCCCTCCCAGCACCTAACTTCAGTGACTGCCCCAACTGTTCTCTTGTTGATTGTTTTTATTTATTTATTTTTAACAGATCACTTTGTGCACATTAGCCAACATGTTTTTCTTTACTAGTTTTCTTATATTGGGTTTTGGTTTTAGGCACGAATTCTACATTGTTCAGATTGGGCTCAAACTCTTGAACTCAAAGGACTTTTGCCCTTTGGCTGCACCATTGAAGCTGGCTTCCGCTATATACTTAACTAAACCCATGCTTAGTCAGTACATCAGAGTAGCACATACTACCTAACATAATAAGCTGAAGCCATGAGGAAGAAGGTATAAATATGGTAGGATTTTGAGAAGATGGTGGTTTAGAGTCCCCATTGAGGTTAGCTAGCGCTTATAATACCTTGGCACGCTTCAATAAATACTCGATTGTGAAACCAATTGAATGCAAAGCACACTTTTATTTTTTTTCTAAAATTATGCGCACATGATGTGGAGTGCAGAGAATTCTAGAGGACTGATGTTGCTTATCAGGTCATCCTTCGGGTCCTTCTTGCCATGAAGTTTACTAAACACTGTATTGTGGAGTACAATCCACCACGGTTTTCTCAGCCTAAAGGAAACAGTGAGCTCATTCTCTGAGTCTAGAAAGCCACAGCCATACTGTTCACAAACGTCCAAGTATTTTGAGAATTGACTTTCTGTATAAACAGATTTTTGCCATGTTTGTCAGAGAGAATTATACAGTGAAGAGGCATGTAGAGGCACACTAATCTCGAGAATGTTAGTTTCTTGTTTGTGTATCTTGTTTTCAATGTCTCACAATCCACATATTTTTTAAATGTCACTACCAATTTATTCAAGGAGAAAAAGAATTGATTTCCATATTGTTTACAATATTTAATGAGTCTCTCTCCCTCTTCCCCTTTCCTTCTCACTGGAAGCTAGCCCCTCAAACCATGCCACACCTTCCTACTAACCGAGCAGTCATCTGGTGCCTGCCTCAGAGCTAGGAAACAGCTCACAAACACCTGACAGAAGCTGCTAACAAGGCATTACCTCGGCCCCTTACTGCCTTTTCTGTTGCTTTTTGAGACTCAAGAAGAAAAAGTGTCACCTCTGCCTAAGTGACAGCTTCAGTGAGCTCCATGACTGAATAACCTTAGGGATCAAAATTGCAGATGTTCTCTTCAATTTAAGGTCTTTGGAATCTAATTTCCTCCAGATGTTCCTAGGATTCTCTTATGGAGAGAAGCCTTGCTTTTTTGATTACTGTGAGTAGACTCCACCATCCCACTGATATATATAACTCACTCACTTTGAAAATAGGGTGGCAATGCTTGCCCTCATTTGTGTGTGTGTGTGTGTGTTTGTATGTGTATGTGTGTGTGTTTATTCACTACTGTCTTGTTTGTCTACCTACACTATTGGTTTGTTTGACCTACTCCAGGTTCCAGAGGGGAGGCAGGCCAGAGCTTGGGGGAAGCTTGCACTGTGAAAGAGATTTTGAGTCCTATCTCTATATCCTCCATTAGTTTACTGGGTATGGAACAGCAGGTGTGTTTTTAAGGTGTGGACATGAGTGGATTGCCAATAGGGATCTACCTGCTGATGTATGTAATCTAACGTGACTATAATAGATGATAAAGTGGACATTTTGAATTGCATCATGTGTTTCCTTCCCTATCAACTCATACCCTCATTCTAAACTCAAAGATGATGACAAACAAGTTTAGAACTGTCTTAAAGCTCCAAACTTCACATTTCCCAAAGAAACGTGTCTTATGCACCCTGACTTTCTTTTCTTCCTCCCACCCTATTGTTCTCTTTTTCATCCCTACCAAGTTTAAGTGTCCACCAAACATTCTCCAGAAAACCAGAAGAAAACAAGCCTACATTCCATATGGAAACAGAAGACTCCAAATAGCCAAAGGTACTCCAAAGCAGTAACAGGGATTCAAGAAATGTCATGACACCCAGTATTAAATCATACTGCATCTATAGTAACAAACTACACGTTAGAGTCATAAAACCAGACACAGAGCGATAGAATAAAACAGAAACCCAAGAAAGTAACTCGTATCATCATAGCCACCTAAGTTTGGACAAAAGTTTCAGAGCTATCTGGAGGAGTACACATTGGAGAAGACAGCATGTTTTTAAACAAGTGGTGCTGGGGGAACAGGGTACTTCCATAAGTCAAAAACTGAAGCTTTATCCAGATACTGAAACCATTGTGGTTTCAGTAGAAAATGTCTCTCGGTGGCTCATATGTTTGATAACTTAGCTGCCACCTGCTGAGGATGTTTGAGAAGGCTATGGAGCCTTTAAGAGGTGGATCCTGGGGGAGGAAGTGTGACACTAGGGATGGACATTGGCTGTTCATAGTGTAATCCTACTCCTTGTTCTCCCTTCCCTGAGTGTGGAAGCAATGTGATGTGATCAAACAGTTCCCTCATTCTGCAGCTGTGGTTTTCTTGCTTGTTACTATGTCTTCTCTAATGTGAAGTATTTTATTCCCCTAAGCCAAAATACATTGTTTTTCCCTTAATCTATTTTTTGTCAGAATATTTTGTGACAGCCACCAGAAAAGAAACTATATTCTGCACAAATACCAATTCAAATGAATAAAGGCTTTAGAGTTAGACTTATGGCTTTGTCATTGATACAGGAAAACAGATGGAAAAACTTCAAGATATAGGCATAGGCAACATTTTTTTTTGCAATCCTCCAATAATTAAGAAAAGGAAGGCAAGATTTAATGAATAAGATTGTATGAACATTTCAGATTATGCACAGGAAAAGGAGCAACTAACAAAGTGAGGAAATACCATAGAGGATGGAGGTAAATACATATCAGCTATTTATTTGATTGGGTTATGATCCAGAATATGTAAACTGAACAAATTGTTCTCAAAGAAGTACTAATGTCCACCAAATGCATTAAAAAATCAGCATTTTATCCATTGGGAAATACAAATAGATACATTGAGAGCCATCTCACCCTAGTTGTGGTAGCTTCCATCAAGATGACAGAAATAGCAAATGGAAGGATTCCAGTGGTAAATGGGGTAAGAGGGATCCTTGTGTATGTTGCTGGGAATGAAAATGAATGCAGCCACCATGGAAACCTGTGAGGAAATTCCTCAAAACTAAGACTAGAGTTGCCATAGGATCCAGCAATATCATGTTGGGGATAAGCATAAGGAATTCATGTCAGCATAAAATGCAGAATACACACACCATATTCTCACCACAATAATTATGAATTGTGGTGTCAGCTTAGTTAGCTATCAATAGATGAAAGGGAAAAAGTAATATATGGGTGTGTGATATATATGTGAATATATAAATAGTAACAAATCCAGGATGTTATAGTCACAAAACCAGACATAGTTCAATGAAAATACATATATTACTATATATACTACTATTACTGTCTGAAAATACCATTCTTTTGTACACATGTGTGTGTGTGTGTATTCAAATGTGTTAATCAACCATTTTATTTGGTCTGTGCCTACTGTCTCCACTGTACTCGTTTTGTATACAGAAATATGTCATTATACAAGGAAAGAAAATCACATTTTTAATCAACTGCATGCATACATATGACTTTTCATTATCAACTATTATTTAAAATTGATAAAGAAAATTTAAAAATTCTATTCTTGCATCTCCAAGCTTCCTACCTCCAGTTCCTCACAAGAATATAATTGTTTTCTAGCAATTTTTCTTCTGGCCATTATTTACATATTCCAATGCTTGTTTACAATCATCTTCACTGATTACTAATCATCCCTAATTATTATTTATGCTTGTGATGTGAAAAATGATTGCTTGTACACCAAAGTCCACCTCCTCTACCTTAGGTCCCAATAGAGATGCCTAATTTAAAAACATTATTAATAAAGCACTCATGTCTTCTCTATTCTTTTCCTCACACTCAGTGGCTTTGGTCAGCTAGCTAGCAATGTCCAAGTTCAAAATACATTTTGAATGCAACTGACTCTTGCTAACAACACATGCTTCCATGTAAACTGAGGGTGTTCAGCCTGTTGTATAGGCCTCTGAAGAGATGTTTAAATGGTTTTCTTACTTTAAGCCTACACACAGTCTTTCCTGCACACAACAGCTAGTGTGGCAAAGATGGTCACACTACTGCTGACCTCCATGCCCAGAGCCAGACCTGCCTATTGCTCTCATCTTCCTGCAACAAACATCTCATGGACCCTGTCTGCCAATGAGCATGCTCCTTCCCACTGAACACTGAACACTGAACACTGAATCTTGTTGTGATGCCTCCTTATAGTTCTGAAATCCCACCCAATGCTGCACTCAGGCCATTGTACACTCATGGTCCCTACACCAAGAATGGTCTTATTCTACATAGTCCCTTGCCTCTCCCACTTCCATCAACTTGGCCATACTTAAATCTATTCTTATTTGGAAGTCATGTTATTTGAGAGGCTATCTTTGATGACATTTCCTCAAGAGGCTAAACTTCACCCCAAATTTGAAATCTGTCTTTATACCTTTATCTAGAACGCTTGTTTTTTTTGTTTGTTTGTTTGTTTTTAACCTTCATTAGAATCCATGAGTTCAGGGGCATTGTCAGCATTGTTACTGCTATGTCACCAGCTATACAGAGGCTGGATAAGCACACCAAGGATGGATGAGTATGGAATGGTCCAGGACTGCAGAGAAGACATAGACGCTCCTGTGGTAATCTAGAGCATCTCTGATGTGATCGAGAAACTACACTATCTAGGAGGTATTGGATCTCATAGACTTGACCTTCTCTCAGTGAGGCCACCATCCCATGGAAATTACAGAAAGAAAAAGTGTGAATGATGATGACCCTTCTTTCTCACTCAGCAGAGACTAACCCTGCTTCCCTGGTGCTGCAAGGGGATTTCCAGCTACTTAGAATTGCAGGTGTACTCAGTATGACGTTTGTCTCTCCGGAGCTTTCCCTCTCATTTTAAGCCTTTCTGAAGTCTCAAGTTTAGCGATTCTGGGTAGGATAGAGGGTGGCCAGTGTGAGATGTATAGCTACAAACTCAGCACATGCTGCCAGGAGAAGTTATATACTCCTCTTTGCTTATAATCATCAGCTTTGAGGTGCACATAGAGACCACTTTAGTTTCCTATTGTAAAATGGCCTCCCACATGGACTCACTATAACCTTCCCTATAGCCATCCATCCCTCACCCTCAAGCCACATTATTTTATGCAGTTTCTATTTCAAAGCCTCTTTTATTAAGTCAATCTCAACTCTTTAGCAAGCTTCACATTTGGTTCTCCGGCCATCTCTATCTGCAGATTACACAACAAAAAAGATGAAACTAAAAGGCAGCGTCAAAGCACCTGAACTACATAACCAAACTGCTTCCTCTTAATAGAGTACATCTCATGGACAGCTTCAAGCAGTCCACTATTCTATATTCCTAGCAAGACTTTTCTCCTTCAGAGCTATGACTATACCTTAACTGGTGATAGATACCCAGAACCCTGCAGAGAATAGCGTCCCTCTAGGCTATCCTCTGGCTCCTTTCTGTGGCTTGCTGAAGGTCCAGGATGAAGGTCAGTGACACACTATCATGATGCCCTTCAGTGTTAGAGCCATGTGTCTCTCTAGAGTCCTCCTGCCAGTGTCTTACACAGATGTTCCATCTCTCCTGCTCCGAATAGTTTGCCAAACACACCCTGATGTTCCTTTACATGCTGTGCTTTCTAATTCAGATGTCCTTGGTTATGTCTCTGTTAAGTTAACTTTTGCTTGTCCTTTAAGACTCAAGATAAGCAGCCCAGGTGTGGTGGCACATGCCTTCAGTCCCAGCAGTCAGGGAGGCAGATGCTGGTGGATCTCTGTGAATTCAAGGCCAGCCTGGTCTATAAGGCAAGTCTGGGACAGCCAAGGTTACACAGAGGAACCCTGTCTTGAAAAAAAAATCAAGATAAACATCTTCTTCCCTAGAAATCCTCCAACTTCCCAGTTTGATTTCCATACCTTTCTGTATGTGACTAGGATGGCATGCATGAAGTTCTTTAAATATTTCTCATGCTTTACTGTCTCTGCCAATTATTTATCTTTCTATTGTGTTAGATATTGTGCCAACTAAACCTCTAAATGTCAGTGGTGGTGCTTTGATCTTCATATTGAGGTTGCTTAGCCAGGAAATGTTAATTATGTATCCATTGAAAGAAGGAAGGAAGAATAAATAGAAGCTTAGCTGCCTGGATCAAGAAAAACACTTGAGAAAAAGATGAAACTAAGAGACACCGTCAAAGCATCTTAGATGAGCATATCCTAAAGGCAGAGGCATGAAAAATGACATTTTTGTTATTTTTGATGATTCTATAAGTTTTGTGTAAGTTGTGTAATGCAGTTCATCCTGGTGATGGTGATATGTCTATGTTTAGAAGGGCAGGAGACTTACATAATAAATACCACATGTGACCTCTTGAGATGTTTTTCAGGTCTATTGTTTCATTCTTTATGTTCAGATATTTAAGTTGCTTTCTGTATTTCTATTTGATTTATATTTTATTTCATTGCATATCTAATGTCTTTTAAGTATTTTTTCAGAAACTAAAGATATCTATTAGAATTTACTTGATATCAAAATGACTACCAAGATACCATTATTTAAAAAGTATATTAAAATCACAGGCTGAGTGGTGAAAAGTCAATACACTTGATATGTGAATAGCACTTAACCTTAATGAGCTCACACATTTCCTTTCTTACAGACAGGATTTGAAGGACACAGACTTGACTTCGGGCATGCATTTAGAACTCTCTTTAGCTCCCACTATTTGCTCTTCTGGACATTGTTTGTCTAGCTTTGATTCTAAATAGAAGATTATTGTTTAACAGTCATAACTAATTAGGAACTAAGGAAATATACTATTGAAGCAATGAGGATTTACCACAGGAAAGCAGCAGTTGCTGAATGGCTCCTGTGTCCTCACCTTTAAGACTGAACCCGGAAGGCCATTCTAAACGTGTGTGGCCTGCAGAGTGAAAAAGGGCTTCCTGATGCTGCTGTACCTTTTATTCTCCTTTACTTTTCATTAAAGGCTCTTTGTGGTACACAATTTGAATGAGGAAAAGGCCGTCTGTATTATTTGTCTATGATTCTGCACACTTCCATTAGGTTCTGTGTTTTACTTCCATAGCAGGAAGTGTCTGTCTCAGGCACCCCCTCTATCTACGTCTTTTCAGTGATTTTTATCTCACATCCATCTTTATTCTCTTTTTTTTTTTTTTAAGCTGAATTAAATTTTTGCTGGAAATGTTAGGATGTAGACATGTATCCTCAAAAGCATTTGCTACAAATTTTATAGCATTTATTTAGAATTACATGTGTATGATGAATAGACTTTAACAAAAGAACACAAAAGTCACATCTCTGATAATGAAATCATTTTCTCTCTGGCCAAAGTTTTGGTACAGTGGCATATAACAGCTTTCTAAGGTTTTGACACTAGGAGCTACCTCTTTAATGTGCTATGAATTGTTACTGGCACCCCATAGGTGTTTAATAAATATTAATACTGCTAAGTTTAATAATAAATGAAAAGGAAAAATCCCAGGCAAATCCTGTGGGAGATACTCATGGAAAGATACAACTCATTGTTTCCAAAAGCAATCCTACTAGATTTCAGACATCGTCTTAAAAATTTAACATCTTATCTGTTTCATTTTAAAACAATGTAAAAACCCATTCATAGCCAACATCTTCATTTAGTCCCGAGTAAAATTTCATTTTCAAATCAAAAAGGAACATAGAGACATAAACCAAAGTTATAGAGTCATGATGTACAATTGCACGTGCGGAATTAAGGCCAGATGGGGATGTAAAACTAGCCTCTAAATCTCAACATATAATTCCGTATGTTTCAGAGTCAAATGGAATACCAATCAGGAACTGGTAGCCAGTGTAACTGATCTCTGCCTCTCTGTACTCTATCTTCTCTTGTCCTGCTAACCGGACATGTGTGCTCAGACACTGGCCATCCTTGATGGAGGAGGAGAAAGGAACAGGGACCCTGCTTGCTGTACTGCAGGGGGAGGAGGGGGAAGAAGAAGAGGAGGGGGAAGAGAGAGAGAAGGCCCGGATGAGTTGTATAGAGGTGTTTTTTTTTGTTTTTTTTTTTTTCTCAGATGGTGAGTCTGCATGGAAATCAGAAGTGAGCCTCCCCAGTGGAGTCCATGTTCATCTTGTTGAGTTTAATGAGCCTAACTGTACCCATTATGCCATAGAACATAGGGATGAGAGGGAGCTTAGGCCATGAGCTTGTCTTCCTGAATTCCACTGGAGATGGCTTATAGGGCAATAAACAACTGGCTTGTTTAAATTGCTTTCAGGCTCTGACTACACAGAATCAGATAAATTTGTTTTCCCTCAGATCTGGGACTGAGCCTAAGGCCTTGCCCTTGCTAGCTAAGTCCCTTACTGCTGAGGCAAATAATGAACCTCAAGTGACATATTTACATAAAATGACAGGTATACAAATCAAACTGATATTACTCTACATCTTACCCTCCCTTATTGTCCTGTTAGGAAGAAAAATGTCTGTGTACAGTTTAGTTTCAATGAGCTCATTTACTTGTTTGATATCTTGTCTTCTGCATAAAAGGCTTGTGGTGGTTTGAATAAGAATGACCCTATACGGATCACAGATTTGACTACATGGTCCCCAGTAGGTGAAGCTGTTTGGAAAGGATTAGAAGGCTTGGCCTTGCTGGAGGAGGTGTGTCACTGGGGGTCGGGGGTGGGGCAGGGAGCAGGCTTTGAGGTTTCTAAAGTCTAGTGTCAGTCTCAGTGTCTCTTGCTTGGCTTTTCCTTTGTGGATCAAGATGTGAGCTCCCAGTTATTCCTGTTGCCATGGCTTTGTTCTACCACCATAGACTCTACTGCTTTGAAACCATAAGCCCCAAGTTAAATGCTTTCTCTTATAAGTTGCTCTAGCTGTGGTGTTTTATCACAGCAACAGAAAAGACACTAAGATAAGGCTCAGTTAAACTTTCGTTCCGCCTGGCTAATGAGATGACCCAGCAGGTAAAATTATTTTCTGCCAAGCCTGAAAAGCTGAGTTTGATAACCCAGACCCCATGGCAGAAGGAGAGAAAAGATACTTGTAAGTTGTCTTCTGCCCCAACCCCAATCTGAGCACTTTGGCATGTGCACAGGCATGCATACACATAATACACATGTATTTAAATTATTTCAGTAGGGGCTAAAGAGATGGTTTATTGGTTAAGAGCACATACTGCTCTTGCAGGAGGCCAAAGTTCATTTCGCAGAATAAACACTGGAAGGCTTTTAACTGCCCTTAACTTTAGCTCCAGGGGATCTGACATCCTCTTATGGACCACCATAGAACTGATGTTCTCATGTGAACATGTCCGTATATGTACACATATGTACACAGCATATGCACTCATGTGCACTTTCCCACATACAGACACACATGTACACATAATTTTTAAATAATAAAAATAAACCTTTAAAATACCCAGGTTTACTGGTGACACATGTGTCCATAGAGACCATTTATATATAAACCAGTTCACTCTTACAAGGAATGTAGAAACTCCATTGCAGAGAAATGGGTCAAGAAACTTGATATCACTCTTAAATTTGTGTAAAAGAATGTGAAGGGTCTGGAAATACCTAAGACACATTTCTTGTAACACTGATTGTGTTGTCATACAGGAACAAAGCATGGGTCAAGCAGAACAAAATTGTAGTTGAAAATTTCAGTTCCTAAGGTAGTGCTCCATGATTCAATTTTGACACGAGAGAGGTTGGATTACCTAGTGTAACATCCCAAGCAGTGTCAAAGTGCGTTACCACAATTGATGGTAACAGTAAGCAGGCTTGAAAGTGCTTGCCAGAAATGACACCACAGTTCATGACCACACTGACTTGCTAAAGCAAGGCATCTCTCTGGAAAGCATTGCTTGTCAAAGATAAAACACCCTGACATGCTAGCATGCTTGAAGTGTGAGTTCCATGCAGACCACAGATTGGGAGCTTGGCCGTGGCTACAAATGCACTCAGCTTGCTCTTTCTCAATGAGGCTTGAGACAAAAGGGATTTGAGTCCCATGCTAATATTCCAAACACAGCCCCCTGGATTAACTGTGGGCAAAACAGCAAAATGCCCTGTGTTGTGGTGCTGATGGGCAGCTTTGACGTGTAACCCTATAAGTGCCCTCCTCAGTGAGTCAGCCAAATGCCTCCAATTCCTTCTTCTAAAGGCTGGTCTTTTGCTTAAGGTTTGGAGTCTTCCTTTTAAGGGAAAATGCCAGTGGGAAATAGGGTAAATCATGTTTTCAGTATTATGGCAATGCTGTTCCATGGGAGTGGGAACGAATGTGATCTGGCGAGAGCGGATAAGACAGAGATGGACAAAAAGGGCTGAGTCTCAGCATTTTCTAGATAATACTATAGCTTAATGTACCTGACACCAAAGATGCTGGAGCGGAGAGCCAGGCTTAAGGATGTAAAATCATGACACTGATATTTCCTTTTATAAAAACCATTATATAGTGATTTCCTGATGGCATGGACACAAAGGGAAGTCCCTGTTACAGTAGAAGGAAATTGGGGAAAGAGAACATGGAATCTCTACTCTTGTGCCAGTCCTGAAGAATACTTTTCATTTTCCCATTTTATATTTGGATATGGTCTTGTACATTTTTATCAGTTCATGTAAGACAAGACATACACATATCTGCACATTTTCTAATGACTACAAATCATTCAGCTGCTTGGTTAAACCTCCAATTTATGTATTCAACCAGTGTTAAATATCCAGTACATCCTGGGCACTGTCCAAGGTAAACATCAAACAGTGCAAGGTCTGAAGTTCTGCTCTCATGGAGAGTGTTCCCTTGATGGGAGGCAGAGGATAAATAAATATGAATGAAGGTGTTGGAAGTGATGAGAATTTTAAAGAAAATAAATCAATTGGAAAGGGGATAGAAAACTCAGTGACTAAGAGGCTTCCAAATAGAACACAAACTCAGGAAGATACTTCTGTAGTGCAGAGATTTAAATGAAAGCAGTAAAGTCAGTCACAGAATCTCTTAGAGACACACTGGGTGCAGAAAAGATGAATTTCAGAAGCCTGGAGTTTTGACCATGCCAGAGATTAGGAGAAATTAATAAGCAACTCCACATGGAATTATACCCAATGAGAAAGCTGTATAACATGAGGCCAGTGCCATAGAGAGAGGACCAGCTAGGTAAGATGGAGAACTATGTTTATGAATTGATTAGCCTGAAAGTTTGAGAGCAGAGGGTACAGAGGCTCACATGCTGAGTACTACACAAAGGGCAGGCCATAAGAGAGTTTGGAACAGCTGTTTACATATACATTTATATTATTACACATATATACAAGAAATAACATACAGCAAGAAGAACCACAAAACAATTAGGAATTATATAAATGTTACTTACATTCATAGTGTTTTGTCTATTTGTATTTAGAAACCTTGGAGAAACATCTTTCCTATCTTGGTGAGTCTTGAACTCTGAATGTAAATAGGTATCTATCATATCTCATCTCCATCAACCTGAAAACATCTATTTAGACCTAAAAGCATCTTAACCTCCAAACAACTAAGCTTAATTGTAAAACTAAACTATCTGGTCTTCAACCTCATCAGAGACTTGAGAAGGAATAAAATTAATTACCTGAGTAGACAGGGAGTGCAGGTTAGCAGCTTCCAAAATGAGAAAACGACAGAGACAGTTCGCTGCCTAGACAGTCACCCAAAACTCTCTGTAATACTGGAGCACCATCATCAGCATTCTGGCCTAGTATATCTGGCAGACATATTTGTGAGGCAGGAACTATTGAGGCCTTACCCTCCCTACCATAAATCTTAAGCTCTTTTTTAGCATTGCTGTAAGGAAGCAAGCAAAACTATGTTATATGAAGTTCAAATATTGAAAAACCATTAAGTGGCCATGTAGGAGACAAAGAAGCATTTCTGTCAAAATGCTACAATGTTATTACTTTAAAGGTGGTATAAATTAATGCCAAGCATCTTAAGTAAAAAAAAAAAATGGCTACAGTTGCACTGTAAAATCTAAAAACAACAGAGCACAGATAATCTGCAAACTATAGCAGGAGAGCAACAGAAGGAAGACCAGTTAATGGCATCAACTGGCTTTGTAACTCATGCTCCATGCAAGAAAGCCAGAGACTTGACTCTGCTGTGAATACCACCCATTGTTCTTGAATGGTTTCCCAGATAGAATGTCATTGTCATAGTCCACGGCCACAGCAAGGCAAGAACAAGATCACCCACCGCAAAGCTTATCTCATGGATATAGGCCTGAAAAAACACAAGTCCCATGTTCTGGTTGTGTAGCTGAAAGGCACACAACTAAGACATCAATCAAGCAGCAGGGGCCTCAGAAACCTAGACAGGTACAGATAGACCCTTTAGATCTGCCCTTTGGAGAACAGTAGAGCAAATCATTGGTAGGAGCAGAAGACAAGAGAAGTTTGTGACAGATGATAGCAATCTACCATTCAGCTTCATGCAGGGGAGAACAGGAGGTCAGGTTGCAGATCAGGGGACAGTGCAGTGACACAGATCTGTGGATCTTTGATTACAGGGGAGCCTAGGATGCAGTCTTACGGTGGAGCAGTATAGTAATTAAAAAAAAAATAACATTTTACAACTGTTCCGTATGGGCATGGTAAAGATCAGATTCCAGGAACTACTAAGTTCCAGGAATAGGAAGGTCCCCACTAGTGTTGGTGTCCTCCTCCATGATCACTGTTATCGGTCTGAACATTGCTATCTGCAATCTCTACCCAAGCAACGGCTGTAAGCCCATGGTGGCCCGTAGCAGTTGGGCATCTGGGAACCTGGGAGAGCCACACAAAGATATTTCCCAGATCCCCTGACCCATTATGGGATATCCTTCACTTTGGGCAACTTTCTAGAAAGTTCTAGAAAGAGACAGAAAGAAGAATCAACTTAGTCACCATCACCCTCAACACCACTGTCCTTTAACATAAGTGTGCACAGCCAGGAGAGTACAGGGTTAAAACTGAAGCACTCTCTTTTGCAGGTGATCAGGGCCCCCTCCTCCAGATGACTCCAGCTGTACCTGCACCTGTTTCTCTCGGGATCTATCTAAAAGAGGGGTGCTCACAAACACGGCTCTGACAAAGGCATCTGTGGAGAAAGCCCATCAGGAAGGCATTAGAGAGCAAACGGAGGCTCAGGTCGGTGCATCCACTAAATAATTTAGTTGAAGAATGGCAGAGCGAGGTAATATATGGATTAAAATAACCATAGGCATGCAGGCCAAAAAAAAAAAAAATGAGCCAAAACAACGTGGATCATCTCTTGAAAGGAATGGTTTTTCAGTGTTAAAAAATCTACCATGCAGATATCCTCACAGGTTGGGCTAATTCTTTAAATTCTGCAGAAGGGAAGCGTCTCACTCCTGAAGTGTGGGGGAAGGGTCTGCGGTTTTGATTACTCTGTCTGCCCCTGGGCAGCCATTATTGATCCTGGCTTGACTGGGCTTCATGATGTTTTTATGACACTCAGGGATTTATTTCTGATGAAAAGGTTCCCAAAACATTTATGCCTTTCCAGATATTTGGGGGAGAATTTTTTTTGTGTTCTTGCAGGCAGAGTGCATACTCAGGACTGGACACTGTGTAGTCGGAGAAGAAGTGATGACTTTCAAAAAGCTGAGAAATAAAGGCACCGCCATGGGTATGGCCTTCTTTAAGGTCATCTTGGCATTTTGAAAAGTGCTGGGTTAACGACCATCCATGCTACCCTAATGCTTGCTTTCCTTAGCCTTTCATCTGAGATTCAGAAGTCACACAGTTAGAGACCTGCTTCACCCAGATGCCTGATCTCTAAGTCATTAAGAACTAAGTCTTCCAAAACACTGCAGGTTAATCCAAAGCATCACAGAGATTTACTACAGTCATTAATTCTTTGATTCCAATCTTGTCTTTGATTTGGGCCTGGCAAAATCCAAAGTCTGTTATAGAGCGTTCTCTGTGAGTCCACTGCAGTGGTTCCTGATAAACAGCTGTACTTGAGAGTTATCCATTAGCTCAGACACAGAGTGAGCACAGTGTGCATGTGCGGCATGCTCTCCACCTTGCACAGAGATCTTTGCACGTAAGGAGAGCCAGGTCATTTTTCATTCATAAATATTCATTCTTTCTGGGTTTGATGTAGGATTAAAAGTCCAGAGCCAGCATCTTTGTGTTCTGTCCAAGAAATGCTGCATGTACAAATCAGAAATGTGCATTTTGGGTCCCTTAAGTTTTCTTCCAAAGATTGCCAGTTAATTGATGACAAAGGTGTGAGCTTAGGAGTAATTTTACAAGCACCCTTGAAGCCTGGAATTTTAGAATGCTGAGGGCCTTCGGGTCCAAGATTCCTAATTGTTCACAGCTGAGTGAGACATTTGCAACCCCTTGGCATGCTTGGCTCTCATGCCCATAAATGTACTCCCCTCGTGAAGTGCCTCCAAGAGCCCGGCACGATCACCAGCCACTTTCCTGTGCCACCGCAGGACCAACACTTGTTGGTGAAAGAGGGCTGTTGGTGTGGTGCTTTTATTGGTCTAACTGAAAGAGGTCCTTGGAGTGGCTCAGCATTAGAATCTCTAGGTGTTTTACATAAAAATCAACCTACTGACTTCTGTTTCAAGGTAACTGCAGCTCTGGCTGCAAAGCAAAATACATCTGCTTCTCCTTTTGGAGGGCTGCTGGACAGATTCCCAGAGCCTAGTTCATAATTACACAAAACTAAACAGAGACCCAGCCAGGAAGGACTTTACCTCTAGGGTTAAGCCATAACTGCCCTGCCCCAACCCCAACCCCCCCCCACGATTTGCATACAATGACTGCTGCATCCAAGTTCTTTGAACTTATTAGTAATTGGCCAAGCTCAAGGCTCTGGGCTGATGTGGTCAATCAACAAAATGTTTGAATGTCTATCAAAATCCACACATCTGCTGTTATAAACTTAGCACCCATTAACTCCCTCGCATTCTTTGGGATTTCGGACTGACAAAATAGAACTTTATAATATGTTAAAGCTTCTAGTGCCGACAGATATGAGAAAAACACTGGCCTGAGAAAGAAAGTGAAATATTTTCACACTTAAATAATGTATTTCTTTTTAGAAATTGGCTTGGAAAATTGGCATCAGGAATTTTTTTTTTAATTTTTATTATTTTTGTTTCAGTTTGCCTATCTTCAACCTTCACTTGTTTATTAGGCCCAATTATTATCCCTTTGGATAATCTTAGATGAAGGATTTCCAGACACCAAATCCTGCTTTTATGTCAAAATTGGTACTCCATCAGGCACGCAGGACCCACTTGAAAGGCTGTCTCAGCACCCTTCAGTAAAGCAGCCAAACAGTAATGGTTGTCACTCAGCTGACACATGCAGAACTCAGTACCAAATCAAAGATGAAGTCCCCTCTTTGGGAAGCAGACCATATAAAACTCTCTGTCACTCAACAAAACAACTGCATTCTTTAGAAGTTTTAATATGGTGGGAGACTTGTTTTCCAAGAGTGTCTTCCTAGAAATCAGGGTGTGTCATCCTGAAACTGCCTGCTCACTTTAAAAAAAAAAATAGTGATATTGTATGTACTGATGACATGACTGCTCCAAGCTATGGTTTAGGGGAAGATTTTTACTGTAGCTATGAGGGAGAGACCAGCCAGAAGCATCTGGAAGAGTTCAGAGCAGGGATAGAAAATAGTCTGAATGTGGCCAGGGGACTGGACTTGGCCATGAGAGAAGAGGAAAAGGAAAATAAAGAAAAGATGACAAAGAGAATGCTGGCAAAGAAGACCAATAGAGGGCAAGAGAAAGGACTGAGAGAGGAAGATAGAGAAGAGGGAGCATAGCAGGGTTATGAGGAGAAGTGAGTACCTGGGAGAGGGGAAGGGGGGACACATGAGATGGAGAAGGCTAGAGTAAGGGCAGATTGAGAAGAGTCAGATGCCCACATGGACTCTGCAACATGTAAAGGTACTAATGATACCGAGGGCATCTGGAGGCCATCATGGGCTGTAGTAAGTTAAATAGATGCCACAGATAGCCATCTGTCTCTTCTGCCAGTGATAAGGGAAACTAGTTCCTTTGTTGGAGGCCAGCTGCCTTCATAAGTTCCTGAGGAATGTTGGCTTTTGTCTAATTGCCTGAGTTCAGGGGTTGGGGGCAATGGGGTTTCCCTGTGACCTAATAACAGAGATCACAGTATTAATGATGGTTTTAATGTCTTTTATTTCAAACGTTTCATGCAATATATTTTGGCCACATTTTCCCTTTCCGCAACTTCACTCAGAACCTTCCTACCATCCTACCCACGTTGAATTCTAGCTCTGTCTTAAAGAAAGAAAGAAAGAAAGAAAGAAAGAAAGAAAGAAAGAAAGAAAGAAAATCAAAACAAACAAGGATCAAACCTAACAACAACAACAAAAAAAACCACAGTAAATCACTGAGTTTGTTTTGTGTTGATGTACCCCCAGCACAGGGCCTGCCCTGGAGTGTGGTTGTTATGCCCAGTGACATTCTATTGGAAAAAAAACTGATTTCCCTTTGCAAATGGTTTCTTGGTTAGGGGTGAGAGCCTGTGTTCACTTCCCCCTTTCAGTGCTGGGATCCCATGACATTACACAATTAATATTTGTCACTGACATATATGGTACAAATGAAAACATGGCATACTAACATAAATAGTAGGTAGTCTAGGATAGCTGGTTATGACACACATGTGCTAATGTTTCATGTCTATCATCAAGCACCAAATATGTATAGGAAATGTACAGAAACAGAATTAAAATTTTACTGTAACCTTTCTTCATATTGTGGAGGTGATCCATATATTTTCTGAGAATTCACCTACAACTAAAAGTTATTGTTTAGAGACAATGATTCTGGCTTCTTCATAGACATGCTAACACGGCACTGGTTTTATTCTGCAAAGGTGAATTCTGTTACAGTTTAGGATTATGATGGCACAGCAACCTTCTGCTGATGACTGAGATCAGAAAACCATTTTGCCAATATTATATTCACCTATTTATTATGTGTGTGGGGATGTGGCACTGCTGGACCACAGAGCATTTGTGGATATTAGAGGACAGCTTTGCAGAATGATTGTCTCTTTCTTCCAAGTGGCTTCCAGGGATTGAACTCAGATCACTGAGCTTGTCAACAAGAACTTTTACCTGCTTGAGCCACCTTGCCAGCCTGTGGGAAACAATTCTGTACTGAGTAGTAGAAATACATCTAGTCCAGTGCTTTTCAGCCTTCCTAATACTGTAATCCTTTAGTATAGTTACCCAATGTTGTGATGACCACCCCCCCCAAGCTTAAAATTATTTTTTGTAGCTACCTCAAAACTAATGTTGCTAGGTTATGACTCATGATGTAAATATATGTGCTTTCTGATGGTCTTGGGGTGACCCTGTGAAGGGTCATTCAGCCCCTCAAGGGGTCATGACCCACAGGCTGAGAACCTCTGCTCTACATGAGGAAGATGGATCGCTGGCCCTTCCATTTCCTTTAACCTTTGGCTTACTTTCTACAGACAGTTAAATACTTCATGATTCCCACAGCAGAGTTTTATAGGAATTACTTTGCCAGTGACATATAATTAAAATAACATGCTTCCATCCTTCTTTTGGGTCATTTATTTCTGGCTAAAAATTAACACTGGAAATTAAAGAGCAAAGCAAAAATGTGATGAGAGTAGGGGCAGGATGCAGGAGAAGTATGCTAAACAACCAAGCATGGCATCACCATGACAAGTTTCATGGGGGAGAGAACTATAAAGAGAGATCCCTGGGGAGTAAGGAAGTAATGACATCCAAAGCTGTGTGGATAGCAAGGTCAGAAAGAACGTAAAAATGGTGCCTTTACAACATTTTGACTTAAAAATGAAATGTCTCCATCATCTCTCTGTGATGTTCCTTAGTTGTGTCACTCATGAGATAAACCTTGTTTATCATAAATAATAGAAGTGTTTTTATAAATACAACATGCATTATACCATGAATTATGTGTTAAAGCTGGTAATATGCTGTTTCATAGTATGTAAGAGCACTGACAGGCATTTGATTGGAAAAAGGAAAGTACTATAAAAGATTATTAAGCATAGAAGTAGGTGTTATTCACTATCAGACCAGGAAATTAGATTTCAGCATGTCTCTTTACAACAGACTATCCCATTTGTTTCACAGCTGCTTTGTGTATGAGTACTGAATTTCTCTCCCACAGGGGAAATGCATTTTCTTGAAGAAAATATGAACTCCAAAGCACCGTGAATTTTCAAGCACTAAAATGTGAGCATAATCTTATGCAGAGAAATTAGGTAAAAAATGATGTTAAAAATATTTCAATCCAACAATTACTTGTAGCAGTTGAAAGATGTGAAAGAATTTTTAGCCATATGGAAATCATTAATAAGTCAAAATCATATCCTACAACCATTATAATAGACTAAAACTAGTTATAACATCTGAATGTTTAGAAATCTGTACTTATTTTAGCACATCAAAAGAGCAAGGAGAAATCAGGCTTTCATACACAAGCCTATGCTTATATATTGATATGAAAGCAACCAATAGCTTATGGAATGAATCTAAAAGCAAGCTTTCCGTGTAATGTCTTCCATTTTGTGCATTTGTATTGGTAGATAAGAAAATGCACTCCACATTCCTGGGCAATGCAAACTTCATTAAATTATCCTCACAGTATAACCAAGCACTTAGGTTTTAGCTCTGAGAATTAAGCACTTAGAGAGGTAGGCATTTGGCTACATGATATTGCTGCCCTAAATACATTTGATGTGGCAGATCATGAACACTTTTATAGGGTTTCTTAAATTCTCAACACTCTTCCAATATTCAAATTGGTAAATTATTGGGCCTTATGTTTATACGAAAAATGAGGCATGGAAAAGTGGTATGCTTCATTTTAGTCTCACACTAACAAATCAAATCATATTAGATTCAAAACTGAGGTAATGCACCCAGTGAGCATGGTATTACACAAGGACATGTGGTGGAAAGCCTAAGGCAAAGTAAAAATTAATAAGGAACCCTTAGCAATGCTTATGTTGGTGTATAGTCTTAGGTCATCACTGACTCATGGATAGATTTGCTGATTTTTTTCT
>OU015747.1:94065043-94084033 GCA_907169655.1 Acomys percivali
TATATATATATATATATATATATATATATATATATATATATATAAACTAGATGGGATGCCAAGCAAAGATGTCTTTTTAGGACAGAGAGGTGGAGTGCCAGTGAGCAGTTCCAGCATCCCTGCTTGGTGGTTGCCTGCCAACTGTTGGAAGAAGACGAGGTCAGACCTTCTCTGGTACTGCAAAGATGCATATGAATCAATCATCTCTTTGAAGACATTAGTGCTGCTATAGGAAGTTTGTTTCAACATATAGACTATTGAATCTGAATATGCCTAAGCAATGTGAATCAGGAAGAACTTTAAATGAAGTAATGCCACCAAGAAAGCCAACTGAGCATTTTCTGAAAAGTAGAGAGTGAATTTAATAGAAGTTTATATAGGTAGTGTTGAAGGAATGATTTGGTTGTGTGGTCCCTAAGCCCTGTACCTTGTTTGTTTGTTTGTTTGTTTGTTTTCTTAGCTCCTGTCTACTCTTTAGTTGTACCTTACAAACAGACTATTTTGACATAAACAATCTTTTAAGAAAAGCATGATAGGACCCAGCAAGGGGGAAAGGTCATAAGGCATCTAAGGAAGCCACAGGGAGGGGTTGAGCAGCCTTATCTGTGCATGTGATTTGATGGACCTTTGTACTGCTTAGTCTTCCAGGGCTCGTTTCTTTTTTCTGCATTCATAAAAGTGACAATAATTATATTTGCCACCTGTCTACCTCATGGGAACAAGGGAAGACTAATGACATGTCTGTTAAGGCTTTTGAACTTTCCAGTATAAAGCTTTTATGACTCTATAAAGCACAAAGTAGCATCCTGAGCTTGTATTTTTCCTGGCATTTGCCTCAGTCCTTTGCACCCTATTGGCTACCACTGCTCTTGGGATCACTTCCCCTCTGGTCTTTGCTAGAGCTGTTAGAGAGAAGCGCCAGACTGTTGCTGTTTTTCACTCCAGTCTTGGGAGACTTTTTTCCATCTTGGACAGAATATCTGAACATCTTTTTCCTGATGCCTGCTTTGCTGTGCATATTAGATTGCTTTGCAGGCATGGATGTGTAGGTCAACAGGAAGAATCAATGTGGGAATCATCAGAGCCAACATTCCCAGATGACACATTAATAGTAGGAATATATTGTTTCACAGCCCACTTGGAATCCTACTAAATGTCTCCCATTATTGTAGAAGAGAAACTGGCCCTGTCAAGAGGCAACTTTGTAACTTCTAAATGTTTCTAAGTGTTTACATTGTATCACCATCTCTGTCACTTTTAACTTCTTAGTTTTCCTTGAAAGTGATGCCAAAAATAATTTCAGCAGTGTTGAAATCAAAGCTGGAGTCTCTAAGGTAGCTAACCTCATCATGTTTGATGGAGGGGCTTTGAAACGTCCTTGATCTGGGTTTTCTGACCCTGCAAGTTAGCAGAGCTGTGAAGCTGGGCAGATGAGTCAGTGCTGAGGCTATGGGCAGATCACAGTGGGGGTTACTCCGATTTACTGCTGAAGTGATAGAACAGTTCAAAGAAACCTTAAGAATTCTTGTGGCTCCTCCATCTCTAGCCTTTGATTTTTTTCCCTCAGTAAAAGAATAAAAATGGAGTTCTAAATTTGGAGGAAATTTTTTGAAGCAGAAAAAAGTAATCTTTTCTCTCCCCAGAATTGTCCCAGTAAGCAGGAATAATCAATTAAGTAATGCCATAACTTAAGAGAGTGTTTGTAATGTGTCAAGTCAACACTGGTGGATTAAAAAAGATGTGTGGGGTTTAGTTTAGGGCCTTTATGAAATGAGACCATCGTGTGTCCAAATGGAATAGTCCAACCTACCCATCTTTACTCAAGAGCCACAAGAAACTATTCACATCACTTTAGAGCACTAAGAGTGACCCAGCCCCAGAAACACACACTTCCTTTTTATGTCATTAACCCTTAACATTCTCCTCTCTTGTCCTGTATTCTAGCTTAGCTTAAGATATTGAGTCCATGAAATACAAATTCTTTGGGGAAGAGCTAAGGATTTGCACTGTCATTCCTCATTTATGTTCTCCTCGAATCAATTTTTGATATTCAGAAGAAAAAGTATCTATCTTAATGGTATGGATGACCTGGCTGTGTTATGGGAATTCTGCAAATTACTCTCCTTGAGTCAAATTTAAAGAACAGTGGGGGTCAACAAAATTATTTTTCCTAGATAATTTAATTTACCAATAATCATGTTTCACTCTAATGTATTTACTTCATATTCATTTTCTTCTTAGTCATCAAATCACTTTAATAAATGCTAATAACAAAAAGCATATGCATTTAAATTGGACAAAATGTAAACAACATGGCTAATGAAATTCCAAATACTTATTCAGATACAGTTGATATTAGTTCACTATTAACCTATCAAAGGCATTTTATTCTGGAACAGAAGACACACAGGTAATCAAAAACATATAGTCAGGAGGATAAGTTCAAGGCCATTTTGAGCTATGGAGTGAGACCCTGTGTCAAGTACAAATAGGAATCGATGGTGGGGCACAGGGGATGCCGTTCAATGGCACAGTGCTTTCTTACCATGTGCAGTGCCCTAGGTTTGATTCCCAGCATGGCAATGATAACAAAGTAAAATATAAAATTACCTGGTGAGTACCAGATTACATAGCATTTATTCTTTCCAAAAAAAAAAAAATCTAAGCAGAATCTTAATGAAGTATTGAAATATCAATAAAATTTAATTTTGTACATAGCATTTAAGATTAGCAATAAAAACCAGTAGATGACCAGGGTTTGGCTGAGGAACAAACAGAATCCAAAGTTTATTCCATTCTTCTATATATCCCACCCTACACAGCTTCTAAACCCCTCTCTTTATCTTACGGTACACCATCTAATGCACTACTGATATGTTTAAAAATTGCTAGAGTGATTAAATTAATTTCTGTGGGTGTTAGAAACAAGACTATGATGCTAGAGAGGCTGAAAAGCTAAGCTCTTGCCCTTGAGGGTTTTATAGTTCCTGTGAGTATAAACAGATGGTCAGTCATGATTAGTACAGGTCAGTGTAGGAAGAGAAGAATTCATGGGACTTCTTGACTGCTTTTTAGGGAGCTTGATGCCTGACCTTCATAGGGAAGGTAGTGTAGTTTAAATAACAGTTACCCCTGTGAAACTTAAGCTTGAGTTTAATATGCACTGGGAGGTATTTTATGGTTCAAACAATCAAAATATGCTGTCTAGAGGGGAGTGGAAGAAGTCATTAAAGGGGATCCTGATGGCTTTAGAATGAGGAGCAAGAAGCCAGAAGTCAGTAATTTAGCATAGGCTCCTTTCTCGTACTGTGTGATGCTCAGCACTGTATTGGGTCTTTGACAGAAAGAAGCCTTCACTAGATTCTCTCTCCTAGCCTTGGACCTACAGACTATAACCAAAATAACCCCCTTTGAAAATTGCCCAGTCTGTGGTACTTACTATTGGCAACAGAAACCAGACCATTAATGTCATGAATTTCAAAAGAAAATAGCTGGTAGGACCAAGTCTAAGGGGAGAAGACACCATCTATGAGAGAAAATGAGATATTATATCATATAATAATAAAAGTGGTTGCATTGCAGAACAGAAATTGAAAGATGTCAAGCACATGTATATTCAAGATGGCCTAAGAAGCTGATAAGTAGATATCCAGAGGTGGGGTCATAGCTTGAGAAAATTTAGGGTGGGGAGTTGGGATTGAATATGATCAAAATATACAAAGTTCTCAATAAATTAATAAAAATATTTTTAAAATATGGGATTAGCATTCGAGAGGGACTGCTGAGTTACAAAAAAAAAAAATTATCCAGATGAAGACAAATGGATCAATGGAAAGCAGAACCAAGGCCTGAGGGATCAGACATTGGCTTGAGACTCATGAGTAACCTACAATTTTAGATGTTTGGTGTTATTTATAGAGTCCGCAAATTTTATAAGTATGGTTGTTTTTATTTATGTGTCAATTAGATATAATTTCCTAGCTAACTGCACACACAGACACAAAGAATATATATATATATATATATATATATATATATATATATATATAAAGTTTACTTTATATGTATATATGTATGTATGTATGTATGTATACAAAACTAGGAAATACATACACAGAAATATTGCAACATGGAAATGAATGTTGCATTTATGGAAACTCCACATGTCTGAAGTTGGGGAATTGTTAATTTTCAGATCATTTTAACCCTATGCAAATGAAAGAAACAACCCTGAAAGGCTTTGTAGTTGGCTCCCAGTACCCAGCAAGTTTACCACATAACAGGCCCATACTTGGTTTCCATACCACTCACTTCAGAACACTAGGTAATATACTTGAGCTTCAGCTTCAAAATTAAAACCAAGCCTTCACAGAGTGCTGAAAATCTGGATGGAGAGATCAGAAAGAAGCAACATTGGAAAGTCTTAGTGGTGCTAAGGAGGGTAAGCAAGTGTGTTCCAAAAATAATGACAAAACTGATTATATGGTTCAATTATAAAATAATATTTCTATATTCCCCCTTCTTTCTTTTCAACCCCTATCTCCAAACCTAAGAAAGAAAGATAAAGGAAAAGAGAGACATCCCTGAGTCCAACCTCGTTTTCTCTCTAATTAAGACCAATAGTAATGTTAACCAACTCCCAACGAAAATAAACATCTATAGCCCAAGAAAGCAAGCAAAAACCTACCCAACCCCCCTTAAAGGAAACGGAGTGTTGTTCACTTAAGATTTCTTTCACCTGCTTTGGGTTGAATAATAACGTAGGGGTCCAAATAAAATTGGGGAAAATGGTTAAACAAGCTAGGCATAGCATTTGTGGTCCAGTTTCTAAATGTTGAGAAATTTCAGGCTTAATTAGAGTTCTATGTGGAACAGTCTGAAATGCTGGACGAATTGGGATTGGACAATACAGGCGGAAAAATTTAAACCCCTACCCTGATCTAGCCCATGGACAAGACAGTCTCCACACTTGAGTGGAGAGAGGGATTTGACTTTCTCAAGTACTCTGGTGCCTCACATCTGACTATGTCCCCTGGCAGGGGAGACCTAGTGGCACTCAGAGGAAGGATAGCAGGTCACTGAGAAGAGACTTGATACCCTATGAGCATATACAGAGGGAGGTAATCCCTCTGAGGAACAGTCATAGGGGAGGGGAATAAGGGGAAAATGGGAGGGAGGGGAGAATGGGAGGATACAAGGGATGGGATAACCATAGAGATGTAACAAGAATAAATTAATTAAAAATAAAAAATAAAACAAACAAACAAACAAACAAAAAAAAAAAAGTTGTCCTGGGAGGTGTCCTGTTCTGATAAGAAACAGCAACTGAAGCACTTGGTGCCTCACAAATATGTATGTCAGATATACTGGGCCAGAAGGCTAAAGATGATGCTCCAATGTTATAAAGAGTTTTGGGTGACTGTTCATGCAGCAAACCGTCTCTGTCATTTTTCACTTTGGAAGCTGCTAACTTGCAGCCTCTGTATACTCAGGTAATTAATCTTACTCCTTCTCAAGCCTCTGATGAAGTTGAAGACCACATAGTTTAGTTTTTACAACTAAGCTTAGTTGTTTATGGGATAAGATGTTTTTAAGTCTAGATAGATGTTTTAAGTTGATGAAATATGATAGATATTGAGTTACATTCAGAATTTTAGACTCACCAAGATAGTAAAGATGTTTTCTTCAAGGTTGCCAAACACAAATAGCCAAAACACTATGAATGTAACATTAATATAATACATTATTTTTTGTGGTTCTTCTTACTGTATGTAGTTTATTTTATATGTGTGTAATAATATAAATGTATATACAAAATAAAAGAACAAAAAAAACCCAAAATATTTAGTAAAATGGATTGATACTACAAGGGAGGAATTGAAAACAAGTAGATATCTTTCCATAACTTCTGTCCTACCCCATTGCAGACAGAATAGATTTCTTTCAATTACAGTTTTTATGCCATTTTACTGAGGACACTTAAGATACTTGTATTTCTGATATATATTTAAGTTAGCTTGGTATAAAGAAGCATTATTTTATGAGTATTTATCATATGGGTCAACTGGTAGCTGTAACTATTTAAACGAATGAAGTCAACAGTAGAATACTTCTAAATTTAGCCACTCTAAATAGGTAGAAACAGATTAAAAACAAGAGAAGAAAGACCTGGCAAATATCACTGATGGCTGCAAATCTTAGTCTCTTCAATGATGACACAGATATCCAAACAGCTAATATTTGGGCAGATTAGCCCTCAGCAAACTTACAACTTTGAAAGATCTGCCCAGGTTGGATACATTATTTTCCCATCAGCAATATTAACCGCTACCACAACTGAAAAAGAAAGAAACCACAAACATCAGAGCAGGAGATGGATTGGGAGGTCAAGGGAGAGCATCCCATGTTTAGTAACCATTACAGCTGGGCTGTTCTCTCTGCTGGATTACCTCCAGTCCACCCCCAGTTGCTAGACCGACACTCAGTAAACTTGGACGAGGCAGAAGTGAAACCCATCCAGCTGTGCGTGTCTGGAAGTCTACTATTCCACCTGGTGTTTTGGGGTAGCAGGACCACTGCCACACTTCTGGATCAATCACTTGTAAGTTAAGTACTTTCCCAGTTTCCTGGCATGGGCAATGAAGAATCGCTCGCTAAAGGGAGTTCACAGAACATAGAGCTCACTGCTCACCCTTTGGCTCCCAGGCAGCTGACACTGGATAGCAGTTGTCTAGATCTCTACATGAACCTGATTGCTTGGTCTAATTTTTTTTATTGATAACCTTTGCTATTCTAAAAGGAGGACCTACCAAATGCTTCTTTGATAGCATTTGCTAAACACTTAGTTTTCTATGGTACAGGCTTAAATTCCTCTAAACCGAGCTGGAGAGTTGTCCCTGGATACTCAGTAAGTCCTTCACGTTCTGTTGTAGGCTCTCCCTTCAGTGCTGTGCTCAGCTCAGTCTGTTGGTGTAGTTTTTATACATTCAGCTGTGTGAAACTGCATTAAGATTCAGCAGAGTGGTGTAGCCATTTTAATATGTAATAAAATAGACTTTCAACCAAAATTAATCAAAAGGGATGAGGAAGGACACTTTATACTCATCGGAGGTAAAATCAACCAAGATGACATCACAGTTCTGAATATCTGTGCTCCAAATACAAGGGCACACACATTTGTAAAAGAACTATTAAAAAAGCTTAAACCACACATCGTTCCCTACACATTAATAGTGGGAGACTTCAACACCCTACTTTCACTGAAGAATATGTCATTGAAACAGAAACTAAGCCAAGAAATAACATCATTAACCAATGCCATGAATCAAATGAATCTAATAGATATTTACAGAACTTTCACCCAAACGCAAAGGATTATACCTTCTTCTCAGCACTCCATGGAATGTTCTCCAAAATTGATCACATAGTAGGTCACAAAGCAAGAAGATTGAAATAATATCTTGTATCCTATCAGATCACCATGGTCTAAGGCTAGACTTCAACAAGAGCAGAAATAACAAAAAGCCTACACACACATGGAAACAAAACAACTCTCTACTTAATGACACCTGGGTCAGGGAAGAAATAAAGAAAGAAATTAAGGACTTCCTGAAATTTAATGAAAATGAAGGAACAACATATGCAAATTTGTGGGACACAATGAAAGCGGTGCTAAGAGGAAAATTCATAGCACTAAGTGCCTTTAAAAAGAAATTGGAAACATCTTACATAAGCAACTTAATGACACAGCTAGAAGCCCTAGAAAAAAAAAGAAGTAGAAACACCCAACAGGAGTAGACATCTGGAAATAATCAAACTCAGGGCTGCAATTAATAAATTAGAAACAAA
Source organism: Acomys percivali (assembly GCA_907169655.1). Lineage (NCBI taxonomy): Eukaryota > Metazoa > Chordata > Mammalia > Rodentia > Muridae > Acomys > Acomys percivali. Next base: position 94,072,892 of record OU015747.1, read on the forward strand.
GAAAAGAGTCAAAAGAATCAACAAAACCAAGAGCTGGTTCTTTGAGAAAATCAACAAGATAGACAAACCGTTAGCCAAACTAACTAAAAGGCAGAGAGACAGTATCCAAATCAATAAAATCAGAAATGAAAAAGGAAACATAACAACAGACACTGAAGAAATACAAAGAATCATAAGATTCTACTTCAAAGGCATATATGCCACAAAATTTGAAAATCTAAGAGAAATGGTTGATTTTATTGATCAATTCCACTTGCCAAAATTGAATGAAGAACAGATAAACAAGCTAAATAGTCCCCTTTCCCCTATAGAAATAGAAGCAATTATTGATAGTCTCCCAACAAAACAAACAAACAAACAAACAAACAAACAAAAACCCCAAGGCCAGGTGGTTTCAGTGCAGAATTCTACCAGACCTTCAAGGATGTGCCAATACCAATACTTTTCAAGCTACTCCAAAAGACAGAAATGAATGGAACATTACCAAATTCATTCTATGAGGCCACAGTTACATTGATACTTAAACTGCACAAAGACTCAACAAAGAAAGAGAATTTCAGACCAATTTTTCTTATGAACATTGATGCAAAAATATTCAATAAAATACTTGCAAAATGAATACAAGAACACATCAAAGATATCATTCACCATGACCAGGTAGGCTTCACTCCCGGCATGCAGGGATGGTTTAATATACGGAAATCCATCAATGTAATCCACCATATAAACAAACTGAAAATAAAATACCACAGGATCATCTCCTTAGATGCAGAGAAAGCATTTGATAAAATCCAACACCCATTCATGTTTAAAGTTTTGGAGAGATCAGGGATACAAGGCATATCCCTCAACATAATAAAAGCTATATACAGCAAACCAATAGCCAACATCAAATTAAATGGTGAGATAGTCAAGGAAATTCCCCTAAAATCGGGAGCAAGGCAAGGCTGCCCACTCTCTCCATATCTCTTCAATATAGTACTGGAAGTTCTAGCCAGAGCAATAAGACAACAAAAGGAGATTAAGGGTATCTAAATGGGAAAGGAGGAAGCCAAATTATCCTTATTTGCAGATGATATGATAATGTACATAAGTGACCCCCAAAATTCCACCAGAGAACTACTACAGCTGATAAACACCTTCAGCAATTTGGCTGGATACAAAATTAACTCAAAAATGTCAGTACCTTCCTATATACAAATGACAATCATGTGGAGGAAGAAATTAGGAGAATTATACCCTTCACATTAGCCACAAGCAATATAAAATATTTAGGAGTTACTCTAACCAAGCAAGTGAAGGACTTGTTTGAAAAAAATTTCAAAACTCTGAAGAAAGAGATTGAAGATGACATCAGAAAATGGAATGATCTTCCTTGCTCGTGGATCGGGAGAACTAACGTAGTAAAAATGGTCATCTTACCAAAAACAATTTACAGATTCAATGCAGTCCCTATCAAAATACCTACAAAATATTTTAGAGACCTTGAAAGATCAATTCTCAACTTCATATGGAAAACAAAAAAAGCCAGAATATCTAAAACAATCCTATACAATAAATGATCCTCCAGAGGAATCTCCATACCCAATATCAATCTGTACTATAGAGAAACAGTAATTAAAACAGCATGGTACTGACACAGCAATAGACTGGTTGATCAATGGAATCAAATTTTGGAGCACATTTCAGATGATTATAATATAAAACTATAATATAGACTATGAAGAAAGAGGTGTTGTCTAGTGGGAAGGAACTACAGTTAGCTCTGGAGGGTTGTTACTCTTCTATTGCTATGATAAACACCATGATCAAACGCCTTGTGAAAGAAGGGTTTATTTGGGGCTTATGGTTATAGAGGAGTAAGAGCCTATCAGTGTTGCAGTGAGCAAGGGTAGCAATGGTCAAGCACGGCTACTGAAACTGGAAGTGGAGGCCTAAGGGCTTACATCTAGAACCACAAACAGGAAGCAAGGATAATGCATGTCTAGCATTTTTGAACTCTCAGAGCGAATCCCCAATAATGTACATCCTCCTGCAAGCCCATACCTCCTGAGTTTCCCAAACAGCATCACTCACTGGAACCAAGCACGCAAGTTCTAGGGCCTATGGGAGACATTCACCATCAAACTACCATGAGGAGGAAGAAACAAATGAACAAAAGCCAAACATGTTAATGACTAAAGTAGGAAGAAGGGGGGAAATGAGGTGGTCTGTGTATTTGTACCAAAGCCATAGATTTAGCTGTGAGAAGGTGAGCAAAGCAGTCTATCGTTACCATGAAATGAGGAAGGAGAATGTGGCAGGGGATTATAGTCCAGGGAAAACCCATAATCATTAGTAAAACACTTCTGATGTGCAAGACTACATTTCTGGAAAGGCAAGAAGACAGTTTGTGTCTGACTGACTACAAGTCATTTAGGCCAAATGTCATAGATGGCGTGTTCCACCCTGCACATCTTTACCTTCATGTACCCCTTGCCTCTCTCCTTATGGGCTAGCTGAGACACCCATTTATTCCTTTTTGCCATGAAGGCTTTCCTTTTTCAGTTTGTTGACAACTGTCTAGAATTTTCTTGTCTCCACATTTTTTTGTGTGGATCAGAGCTACCACTTTAGGCACCTCCTCTTTCTCAAAGCCTTTCTTCATCCTCTTCTGAGACCCTATCCAAAGATCTCATCCAAGCTCACACAAGGCTGGATTGACCACAGTTGTTTTCTAATTAATTTTCTGATTAACCAGGAGTGTTTCTAACCTACGAAATTATGACATTTATTGGGACATCTATGCATTTTCTTTTTCTGCAAACCTCCATAAATTAACACAATATGTACACAATGCAAATATTAAATATTTGCTAGGTACATAAATAAATAAATGGACAAAAGGACTTTGGAGCTCAGAATCTATATTCTGTTTTTGAAAGGTTAACTTTAGAACAGTATTCTTTGGCTCCAAGCCCACTATCCTGTGCAAGTGTGAATTCTTCTTGGTTTGTAGCTATAGTAAATTTATGCTTATTTAGAATGATAATCATAGCCTGTATGGACATGGACAGAGTAGTGAATATATTTAATGAAATATCTTTTACAACTTTAACTCACTTTATTTTAACTTTAAATGACAACTTTTATATTAGTTGAAATCAATCGTTAACACAACTATTTCACAGATAAATGATATTTAATATACTATATTCTTTTTGAGGCAGGGTCTCATAGCATAGCTCAGTATGGCCTAGAATTCACAATGGAGCTGAGGCTGGCCTTGAATTCCTTCTGATCCTATTATCTGCCTCCATCTCCAAAATACTAAGATTTCAGGCATATGTTAGTATGTATAGCTCAAAATAAAATTTTCTTCAAGCTTCCAAGCCACTGCCAAAATCATGGAAAAGCATTCAGAGAATGGTTAAATAAATACATTGACCATTTGACTGCAAATATTGAACTATAACCTGTCTTTACAATTAAATATCAAAAGTGTTTCAAAATTTTATTTACTGAGATAACACATGCTGAGTTCAGTATTCAAATTTCTGAGATATTGATGACTTTCCTAATATATTTTTTAAAACTCAGGGGTTTTAAAATTGTACTGAATACCTTTGACACTAAATACAGACATGGGTAGATGGATAGAGGCAAAGTAAAGTCTGCATAGAGCTTTGTAATGTATCTTCTACTCTAATAATGAATCTCAAAACACATTCTTCTGTATCGGTCTAATTCATTTGTAATACTTATAAATAATTTTAAATAGAGGAGTACAAATTAGAGATTAAAATAAGGAGTACAAGAAGGCTTGGCAGTTAACTGCTTGATGCTTTTCCAGAGGGCCTGACTTCAGTTTTCAGCACTCACAACAGGTGGCTCACAACTACCTGATACTCCAATTAATGAAGATCTGAGGCTTTTTACTGGCCTCTTTGGATACGCCCACAGGCGCACATGCTTGCACACACACACACACACACACACACACACACACACACACATACACGCACACATGCACACACACACACCAGATGCATATATAATATAAACATAAATAAAAATAAATGTAAAAAATTCAGGATATAAAAACAAAGGACTCAGTAACCCAATTTCTAGTTGAACTGTTGATGTGTTCACTGTGCAGATTTAGAAGTCAAGCCCACTGTTCTGAAGAGGGAATGAAGTAACTAAAATATTAATGCGACACACAGAGGTATGTTCTAAGCACTGGTGGTCTCTATTACTTCCACACATATGACCCCCTCCTCTTCATATACACATGCACCTGACAGCAGTAAGGATTAGAAAGAACACTAGGCTAAACACCAAATTAAATTGAACATACTGAGCCTCAGAGTCTGGCCTAAGAGAAAGAAGAAGCCAACTGACTAGAAAACAATGGCTTGCAGCCCATCCATACTTCCATTGGCTCTAGATAGCATGTCTTAAGTGAAACAGAATATAGTCTATCTAACCATCAGAATCCTGACCCAGAGTTTAAAATTAATTACAAAAAAGGACATTTCTCATACAGACTGCTTTTGCAGTATATTAAAGCAATATTAGGATTCCCTATTAGTATGATTACTCCTTGAGAATTGTTGGGTTTTTTTTATGCCTACTGTCTCAAGGGCTAAGAACACCTACTGTTTCTCTAAAGACTTACCATTTTGTACTAATGCAGAAACTATAGGTTGGAGACCTGATCAGGGAGATGGTGGTAGCAGGGAGAGCCACTTAACCCTATTCATACTCACAGAAGTTAGTTGTGAAGGGCATTTGGTTGACTAAATGGTGCAACCCTTAGCATAAACCCAAAAGCTTATCCCAAACAGCAAACTCTCTAGAAGGAGCTTTACTTATTGGCTCAGCTTTCTAGCCCAAGTGGTAGAAGAATATGCTCATACATGAGAGAAAATGGAAATGTTTGCTAATGACAGTAATCAGACTTGAAGTTTTAAGTGAAGAGGAGGCAAGAATCTTCATGTCTTGTGTTCATCACATACTTTGTATCCTACATAGTGAATGATGGGTAAAAACTTTAGTCACTATGCTGACCCAGTTGACAGGGGAATGTTTATAGTGCTAAACCAGAAGTGTCCTGGGACTCACAGTTCCATGTGCAATGATCTGTTTGAGTGTGTGTTGAGTAGGTATGGCCTCCATAGGCTCCTGTGTTTGAATGTGTGGCCCATAGGGAGTGGCATTATTAGGAGGCATAGGCCTGTTGGAGGAAGTGTGTCACTGCAGGGGCGGGCTTTGAGGTCCCCTATGCTCAAGTTACACCCAATGTGTGGCACACAGTCTCCTTCTGCTGCCTGAGGTCAAGATGTAGAACTCTTGGCCCCTCCAGCATCGTGTCTGCCTGCATGCTGCCATGCTTCCCACCATGATGATAATAGACTGAACTTCTGAAACTGTAAGCCAGTCCCAATTAAGTGTTTTCCTTTATAAGTGCTGGCATGGTCATGGCATCTCTTCACAGCAATAAAACCCTAACTAGGACAGGAAGAGTGGACTTTTTGATAGAAACTCAATCAGTAATTTCTGTCTTCTTCCAAAACAATTTCTGATTCTTACTGAGATTGTCAGTTCTCTAGCAGTTTGAAAGATTGGGGACATGTTTAAAGGAAATAATTGTGCCTGCTCATTAATAAAAACATCACTTGAATGACTACTAGAAATCTCTGCTGCGTACTTACAGTTCCTGGCATCTGGAGTCAGGAACTGAACTGCTTCTTTAAATTACTCCGAACCCCCTTTCCTTTGGAGGAGAGCGCATTCCTAAGGAAGACTTTCAGGGTAGCTTCCGTCCATTGGAAGTCCACTTGAGCCTAGGCACTCAGTGTTCTAGTGGAAGCTAATTACATTGGCAAAGGTGGAGGTTCATACTGACTCTCAAGTTGATTGGACCTGGAATCATCTAGGAGAGAAGCCTCTTGGGAGGTCCCAGTGAGGGATTATCTTGGTCAGAGAGAGCCATTTCAAAATAAGCAGCACTGTTTCCATCCTCCCTTAGGTTCCTTTTCTCAAGGCATCTTATTACTGCAGCTCCTGAGTGAAAGACTGCAAGACGCAAAGCAGAACAATACTGAAATGAGAGTTTTTCCAAGGAAAAGAGCACAAGCAAATTCAAATTTGCAGCCAATGTGCATGTGGACAACGGAGCTGTAAAGGCTAGAGAGAGAAATTCTGATCTGCGCTGGGACACAGCAAATGTGCTGTGCTAGTGAGACCCTACCCACCACAGCCTTCGCCTTGTGAAAATGCAAACTTATCTAAAAGGAAAGGGCCTGGAGGGCAGTTAAAGGTGCTGTAATAATGATTAAGGCCACCACAAGGTATCTGTTGTAAAGGAAGGTTATTGTGGGTAAAGGGAAAGGAGAGGGAGAGGGACGAAGGAGGGAGAGAGCAGAGTGCCCATGACAGAGAGAGGAAAGAGAGAGACAGAGAGAGTGAGTGGGAGAGGAAGAGAAAGACAGCAGGAGGGGCAGGCGGGTCCTTTTTATCTGACACACATCTGGCTGCACACCTGGTGGTGGTGGCAGGCGATGACATCAGAGTTTACTTGAACCCTGAAAGGCAGGAGAGAAGGACCACCTGTACACTAACAAAAAGGCTTCTTGCTTCTGGAAAACAACTGGTATGGCTCATGTGAGGAGGTCAGAAGACAACTTGGAGGAGCCGCTCCTTCCTTCTACTGTGTAGGTCTCAGGGATAGAAATCTGACTTTGTGGAGAGTATTGGCTGAACCGTCTCTTTGACCTAATGTATTTATTTATTATTAATTTTGGTAATTAGATCAAACAATTCTTGAGTCAACCATCAAAGTATCGGCTACCAAAAAGTCAGCTTACCACTTCACCCCCAATCGCTACCCTCTCCATACCTCATTGTTCCTGCCATGCAAAATAAGGTACTTTCCCTGTTTATTCGTTCAGCCTGCCTGCTGCAATAATCCACACCCATCACCTCACCATCTTTGTACACAGTTGTCACTCAGAGCTAATCCTCAGACTTCTTTTATTAGAACCTCTTGGTAAATGTATTAAAGACATTTAATTTAAAAAAGAAAAAAAAAGCTTCTTGGCCACATGTGAACTTACTGACTGAGATTCAAAAGAGTACTAGTAATATTTATTTGATTTCTTTTTTAAACAGCCCGAGACTTCAGAAATATTATTGGGGGTGGGGCTGACTGTGAATTTTGTTTGTATGCCAGTACATCTAGAAAGCAAAAACCTAAATACACAGTCACAAGTGTACAGCATCCTGTACAGCTTGCCTTATCCCGTTCATGTTTTGAGTATGGAAAGCATGCATAAGAGAGATACCTACAGATCTGTCTGGAGTTAGTCATGAGGATAAGAAGGTCTTCTGTGGAATCCAACATCCATTCACAGCCGGGCGTGGTGGCGCACGCCTTTAATCCCAGCACTTGGGAGGCAGAGGCAGGTGGATCACTGTGAGTTCGAGGCCAACCTGGTCTACAAAGTGAGTCCAGGACAGCCAAGGCTACACAGGGAAACCCTGTCTCGAAAAACCAAAAAAAAAAAAAAAAAAAAAAAAAAAAAAAAAAAAAAAAAAAAAAAAGAAAGAAAAACCAACATCCATTCACTTACCAATAAATACTTCTTGACACACTACAAATTAAGTGGTGAGTGGATATAAGACCCAAGCAGCTACGGTGACTCTAGAGTGTCCTACACTCACACAGTCTGTTGTTGCATGCTCCATAGCAGATGAGGGACAGTTCTCATCCGACAGTGAAAGCAGAGCAGATGGTTGGCGGTGACTGGAGTGGTAGAATTTGGCTGTGTTTTCAAGGATTCTTAGCTCAATGGTTTAAAAAAAATCATCTTCAGCAAATGAAGTTACCTTTTTCAAGTGGAACCTTATATAAGATTGTCACACAGTGTATTAAGAAAAATGAAGTTGTTTGGGCTTAAGCAGGACAGAGATCAAACCTAGCCAAATTCTACAGAAGAGATAATTTAGACCAAGAGAAAAAGATTATTTAAGTGAATCATTCAGGCAACCGAGTCAAAGCAGACGAGGGGCTAGTTTGCCATTTGGATCTAATGGTTCTGTGCATTCTCAGGGCAACTGTGACTAGGTTCCCTGGTCTGGGGACACAGTGGGCATGCATTTCCTCACAGCTCTGATTTAGACCAAGCTTTTGGCTGAGCTGGTTTCTGGACTTGAGCTTGGACTTCTCTCTGTGTGTCCATGTGCTCTTTCCTCAGGATGTCTCTGTGTCTAAATCTCCCCTCCTCATAAGAATTTCCATCGTGGTGGATTAGAGTCCATATGACCTCATATCACCCCGGTCATTGCTTTAAAGGCTTTGTTTCCAAATATAGTTATGCCTCCAACATGCTAGACAATAGGACTTGTACATATAATTGGAGGAAGGAGCCTATAACAAAAGTCAATAATGTATTCCCAATGTAAAGGTTTGACCTCTCTGTGTGTGTGTGTGTCTTTGTGCCTCTTCCTTTGTCCCCAACTCTCTCTTTCTCCATATGGCCTCTTTCTCTTTCTTCTTTTCCTTTAAACAACCTTTCTTGAGATATATAAAATGACAGTGTTATAATATATGCATATATTTTGAAATAATTTTAAAATGCTAATTCTTGAGTAAGTCACAGTTTTCTTCTTCTTCTTTTTTTTTTGCAATTGAGAAATAGTCCAATCAGATTTGATGACAGTCGTTTCACTTGATAGTGCAAATGATTTCAAATGATGGACAATAGAATAGAAATAATGACTAATTATTGTTCAAGAAAACACAAAGTTATAGTGGGCCTGAAGCTCATTCGATAAGTTGCTCATGTGTAGCCATTTTATTCTCTTTAAAGGAAGATGTTACAATAGGGTCTCCAAGGAGCTGCCTACAGCCAGAGCCTTTCTATTCAGTGACAGCTGAGAGAACTGTTAACATCAATGCTGATGTCAACAACATGTTCCCTTGGTTTGTGTCTCTTTTTGTTTTTGTTTTTTAACAAGTTAAAATATTTAAATTTGTGTGTGTGTTTGTGTGTGTGTTTGTGTGTGTGTGTGTGTGTGTGTGTGTGCATTTTCATGTATGTGTACCACATGTGTGTAGAAGCTCACAGAGGAGGTTAGTTTCCTAGAATTAAAGTTACAGATAGTTGTGAGACACCTTGTGGATGGTAGGAACCGAACTTGAGTCCTCGGCAAGAGCAGCAAATTCTACCGTCTGACCCCTCTCTCCAGCACCAAGTTTGTTTGGTGTTTGGTGCCTCACCTTGTAGCTTTGGCTTGTGTGGAACTCATGATGTAGAGAAGGCTGCCTTTGAATTCACAGAAATATCCCCGCTTCTGCCTCCTGCTGCTGGAGATTAAAGGCTCCTGCCACCAGATCTAGCTGGTTGGTTTATTTTTAAAATCAATTATCTTCCCATATTGTTTACATATAAAATTGTAGTCAATATCTGGTCATGTACACATTGTGAAATAATCACTAAATATGGGCTAATTAATACAGCTACTACTTCTACAGAGTCACCTTTTGTGTGTATATAAATGGTAATTTACAATATATCCTCAGAAAATCTCAAGGAGACAACTTCACTACTTAAAAAATTCTATGTTATACAGTAAATCTGCAGAGTTTGTTTGTCTTGAATGAACTTATCAGAAAAAAATCACCCATTCTCCTTCCCCAGTCTCTGTAGGCCATTATTGTATTCCGCTTCTTTGTTTGACTATTTTTAGATACTACACTTAAATTAGAACGTAGTATTTCTAGGTCTCATTTATTCAGTTTAGCATTCTATTCTATATCTTTTTTCCATATCATTTAAAGTGTCAGAGTTTCTTTCTTTGTGAAGGTACAATTCCATAAGAGCAGAGCCATGCCCACATACATGCATGTAGATATGCATAATAAAGCACATCTTCTTTTATTCAATACATGATTGTGGAAACACAGGTATTTTATAAGCACCTAGAAGTAGGTTTGCTGGATTTTATGCTAATATATATATGCATACACACATATATACATACATATAAACATTATATATACATACACACTTACACTAACACCTTGCTCTGTCCTGTGCTGACTGCTATCAATTTGCATCCCCCATAGTGCTGTAGAAGGGTCCAATTTCCTTTCCTTCCAGCGCTATCTATTATTTCTCTGAATTCTCCCTCATCCCAAGCTAGTTGTCCATCTCTGGAGTAATTCAGTTTGTAGAAGGTTGTTAGTGTGAAGCTATGCATGTGGGAATCTGAGTCAGGGTTGCTCTCTTGAGACCACGCCCCTGGAAATCCTCAAGTTGGAATTAGAAAGGCAGTGGGAGCCTGCCAATGGAGAATGGAAGGATGCTATGAGCTTTGCACATACACAGATCATGGCTTCTGTACACATTTAAACACCACAGACCATCACCACCACAGATGCTGAACCCCATGAACCAGTGATAGGCCGACAAAGTCCTTTGGCACTTGACCTGGAATCACTGGCACATAGCCAAGGTGTAGAGCCATGTTCTTTCCAGCCCCCTCCACAGTTGCTGCCCTCTGCCACCTGTCACTTGCTATAGGCCATGGAGAATTCTCAGTTCAGCATTTTGAAGGTCCAAAGTAATTGGCAGCTTCATTCATCACCTAAGGAAGGTGTTTCTGTTTCTCAGAACACAAAACTTGTCTTCCTGTGTTATTAACCATCCCAGTCTTCCTACATGGTTTGGAGCAGTCCTCAGCTGTGGCACCAGATAGTATTTGTAAGCACACAGGGTACAAAATCTAACTCATATGCATTTGGGACTCCCAGTTTAGTGATGCATTTATTTATAAAGAGAGCCAGGGTCTTGATATTAATGTCTAGGCTACAGGGTTGTAATTCCTTGATTCCTAGCCTTTACTTACTCTGCCACTACGGACCCAATGGACGATGGAGCCTGAACAGCTCTGTCCCTTGAATCTACACAATCTACATGTTAATACATTGAATATTAAGTATCACTGAGTTTTGCTTTTGTATGTTTAGGGAGTGTAGGGGTGGTGTAGGGGGTGAAGGGGTGGGGGTGCATGCATGTGTGTGCATGGGTTTCTGTGTGTGTGTATGCGTGTGTGTGTGTGTGTGTGTGTGTGTGTGTGTGTGTGTGTGTGTGT
>OU015747.1:94091373-94104777 GCA_907169655.1 Acomys percivali
CACACACACACACACACACACACACACACACACACACACACACACACACACACTCACTCCTTTCATTTGTATGTATATGAATTAAAGAAATTTGAATGGAGTTACCATATAAAGAGAGAGATAATATCTCTAGACATTTCATGCCACCAAGTAAAACTTCCAGTGTCAGGAATGGATTACATCTTGCTAAGCCAGTGGACAAAGAGGGTCCCATAAATGATTCAAAGCATCACAGGCTATTGCCAATGCTATTGTTTACCTTAACAACCTGATGCCAAAGCCCTATTGTTAAAGACAATAGTTACTATGCTATTGAACATGGTGAGTTAATCTGGTGCCTCTCTAGAGGCTTCACCCCTATTTACTAGGATTCATCATACTGGAAGATACTCTGCATATATCAGAGGAGAAAAGTAATCAATATGACCTAGACACAAGCCCTGTGACCTTGTTTTTAATAGCTGAATAATATTCCATTTTGTAAATGTACCAGTTTCTTTACTCATTCTTCAGTTGAGGGACATCTAGGTTGTTTCTAGATTCTGGCTTTACAAATAGAGCTGCAATGAACATATTTGAGCAAATGTCCCTGTTATATGGTAGAACATCTTTTGAGTATATTCCCAGGAGTTACGATATGGCTGGGTCTTGAGGTAGAATTATTCCCAATTTCCAATCAATTTTATTCCTTCTCAAGTCTCTGATGGGGTTGAAGACCAGATAGTTTAGTTTTACAATTAAGCTTAGTTGTTCAGAGGTTAAGATGTTTATAGGTCTAGATAGATGTTTCAAGTTGATAATAATGAGATATGATAGATATTGATTTCAGAATTTTAGATGCACCAAGATAGAAAAAAATGCTTTTTTTTTTTCAAGGCTGCCAAATACAAATAGCCAAAGCACCAAGAATGTAACATTTATATAATTCCTGATTATGTCATGGTTTTTCTTGCTGTAGGTAGTTTATTGGATATATGTGTAATAATACACATGGAAATGTCAAAATTATTTAATAAAAAATTAAAAACAAAACAAAACAAGCCCTGTGACTTACAACAGTGACCTGCCTAAGCAGTGGCACAAAGCCTATGGGGATTTAAAGCACACTTTATGAGAGGGAAACCATGCCTGACACTGCTAATGGCTAGTATCTGAGGCTAGATAGGAACGGGCCTAGGGGGAAACCTACTATTATTCTACTAAATGAACATAGCAATAGAATGACTCCTTATGACATTGTACTATACTCAGTTGCTCAGCCTTCACCAAAAAGGCTTCTTCCTGCAGTAGATGCAAATTAGCTCCAAGACCCACAATTGGACAATGTGTAAAGAGTAAAAGACTTTGGAACACTCAGCCCTAAATGGGGTATCTTCATCAAACACCTTCCTTCATGACTCAGATATCTATGTGGAAGAGGAAGAGGAAAAATGATAAAATCCAGAGGTAATGAGTGACTCTATGGAAACAGTATCTTCCCAAAACAACAGGGCTGACACATATATGAACTCAGAGACTGTGATAGCTCAAGACCTACACAGGCAATGGAACTTTTAATTACTTCTTCCATCTTATTGCTTGCTATGTGTATGTCTTCTGGATTCATTTTTATTAAGTGCTGAGTTTAAACTTTTATCCATTTCTTTTAGATTTCTCAGATATTTAGACTTAAGTTTTCAAAGCATTTCCTAATGACTTAGATTTAGATTTTATTTTATTATTTAGTTTAAGTTTACCCTTTTCCCTCTAGAGACTTGATGTACACCATTAAGTTATTTGTTTGATTAAAAAAAAAAAACTTTAAGATGACCACTTACAGTTATGGTCTTTGCTCCTAGCACAGGCTTGGATTCATCCCTGAGTTCATCCTCTCATGTTGTCATTTTCATTCAACTCTAGGAATTGTTAAGTTATTTTATGTTTTCTGCAATGATCTTAATTCAAAAGTTCGAGCTCTGAGTATGAGCACAGTCTTTCAGAATTCTCTTGCTGTTAAGTTCTACTTTTATTCTACAGGAGTTTGATAGAGTGCAAATAGTTGTTCTGCTAAATTCAGTTGACATAATTTAGCTCTGATATTTATTTATTACATTTTAGTTTGGAGAACCTACTAGATACGAGAATGGGGCTCTGAACTTCCTCATATTATTGTGGTAGCATCTATGTGACCTTTTATACCTTTGAATGTTTTTTCCCCATGAAATTACTCTTTCCTTCCTATTGCAAAGTTGGATTATGCTTTTTGTGGAAAATACAATGAAAGTTGATATTATTTGATGCATTTTGTGGGTCAGAAATATTACGTCAGCATATTTTTTATTAGTTTGTGTTATTCTACTTGAGAAATGGTAAAAACCAAAGACATTTGGGTCTGTTTAATGTGACATTTGAAAGCAACAGTGAGCTTGTAGAGTTATAAGGAGAAATAAATACATTGCTATTTAAATAAACAAGAGTTATAGGCTACATTTTGTTGAAGTGCTACCTTGACTGGCACAAAAATGATGCATCATTTTCAGACTGGCAGTGCTGTGCTTCCTGTGTGCCCAATACTAAGCGGATTGCATCCTGCAGGGCATCTTCACTAGCTGATGACTACTTATCAAAAAGGCTCCAATCCTTGTCCCTGGCTCAAATGTCATTATTTTGAATACCAATTAGCGCAATGAAGCACAGCTTCTTAAACTATGGTTGTAAAGCTGGATGTCATAGGAGCAAAATGAATTGGTACTGACAAAGGGTTTCTGAATGCACACAACCCAAATTTAATTTAAAAAACAAACTCGTAGTGAATCCAAAGTGTTTCTGGTCATGATCATATATATTGTTTCTCCCAACTCTATTGTACTTGATTCTGAACACACAGTATGTTCACCTTGCACTGTTACAGTGCTGTATTGCTCAGTATCAAAGGATCATGCCTGAAATACTCCAGTTCAGATTCTAGATAATTTTATATTCTAATTGCAGAATTTTTACTGCACAGACAACATTTTTATTTATATCTTCCTGCTATCGTTCCCCAGGTGTATCAGATTAGTTTGTCTTTGAGTTATGTAAGAATGGTTGATATTTCAAGATTGTCATGTGATTTGTTGATTTGAGTTTCATAAGAACTCTTCACATGAATTTTGTTTTGGGATTAGATTCGAAAGCCCAACAATTTCTGCAATGTCCCTAATCCTTCTACCATTTGCATTATTTATTTATGCAAAGTGGTATTCTCAGCATTGATAAGTATAAAATTAGAATATATATAAACTATGAAAAACATTGAACATACACCATCTCAAATATCAACTGTTCAGTCAAGTTTTAATCTTTATGTAAAAATTTAAAAATTACATCCATTTCATTAGTATACAATTTCCTCTCATTATTACTAAATAGTAAAATATTTATAGAAGAGTTATCCATTGTTTTCAAATAGATACTGTTATGATTTATTATCAGTAAATGGTTGATATATGTATATATATATATATATATATATATATATATATATATATATATAATAAAAAATTTCCTGGAGTAAAAAGGTACCAGAGTAGAAAATGTTTAAGAAGACCTGTCCTAAAACATAACTTCTAAGGGTAAAAAATATAACATCTTAAGGCAAAACATGGAAGAAAGAGAATGCTAACCCTGTGACTCTGATTTTGGAACTAAGAGTTGCCACTTAAATCAAAGAGATCTGTTGATCACATAGTTATTTTCCCCATGTTCAGGATACACACCATTTGAGCTGTCAATGAAATATGTTCACAAATTGCTTTTTAAATTGATATATTTGGATTTACTGATACCGTCTATGTCTATCTATTCTTCCCATGGCATTCCCAGTTGCAACTCTATCACAAGAACTGGAAAACTACAAGGGATTTGAAGCATAGGCGTGAATCTTGGCTGTTCTAACACATTACTGATTCTCATATGTACTTCAATAGTGTGGTGTCCTTTAGGGTACCTTTGACTTAGAGTTAACTCTACTCCACCCACTGTCTTGAAATGATCATTGCTAGAGGATTTCTTCCTGATATTAAGAAAATAGCAAGTAGGGCTGGGGAGGAGACTCAGTGCTTTAGCAGCATTTGTTGTTCTTGCAGAGGGCACTGATTAGTTTCCAGCACCTACATAGTGACTCACAGTTGTGTGCAACTGTTCCAGAAGATCTGAGACCCCCATCTGACCTCCAGGGCAGCAAGCATGCACACAGTGCAAATATATTTTGGAATATACTCAATACACATTAAAAAGCATTTAAAAGGAGAATAGGAAGTGAGCTAATGAATTATTTTAGGTTTTTAATATGTTATTTATTATTGCCCAGATTTTAGTGACATCTTGCACGAAAGCTTTAAACCATGGAAATATAATCTGTAGAAACAATAGTGGATACAGTGAGACTTGGAGAGATTTGCAGCACATTTAAGAGATGATCCTGACAGAGTTGTATAGTAGATTGACCATTAGATTTCATGACTCCCTACGAACTATAGAATTTTGCTTATAAGTTCTGGCATAGGCAGATGAGTGAGTTGGGTGGAACTGTCATTTACTAACAGAGCAACAGAGAAGGATGTTGAGGGAAATGTGAGTTTGATTTTGGAAACAGATTAATTCTGCTAATCTTCTCCATGTGTGTATTTATTTATATCGATAAAAATAATTGTTGTTAGCTAAAGTTGCTTAATCACACCTTATTCTTTGAAATCAGAAGACTGTCTAAATTACGCTCTCCAGTGACTTTCAAAGTGGTCCATGTCCTCTTCTGTGTTACTTCAGTTTTATTTGGCCCAAATATATCTGTATACCTGTAACACCATTTCCCCCACTTTTTACCATCTTGACCTTTATGAGAAATTTCTAGGCCTCTCCTTTATAACTGACTTCCTTCTAAACCTTTGGCTG
Source organism: Acomys percivali (assembly GCA_907169655.1). Classification (NCBI taxonomy): domain Eukaryota; kingdom Metazoa; phylum Chordata; class Mammalia; order Rodentia; family Muridae; genus Acomys; species Acomys percivali. The sequence continues at coordinate 94,096,285 of OU015747.1, forward strand.
TTGTCTACATTTTCACTCTTCTGGTTACTTCGTGCTCACATTTTAGACACATCCTGAACAAACCAGAATGTGAACAGATTTTGTGGACACATCCTTACAGTGTAAGGGGTACTCATATAATTTCCCAGAAAAGTGTACTTAGACTACATTATGGCTTGTTTTGAAATCATACATAGCTCTGTCATACTATTTAGCCAACCACTCACATTAATTTTCTATCAAAGTAGCAAATAGGTATGTTTCACATTGTATGTTTCAGAGCTACCACTAGCCAGCCCCCATATGGAACAGTTGAAGTGGGAATAGCTATTGTACTGGATGTGTCTCAGTAGGACAGCAACTGCTGTCTCCAGGAACAATGGCCATCTAGTCACAGCTGTGTTAATACTGTAACAGAACAACAGGATCTATTTTTCACTTGTGACAAGTGGCAAAACTTCTTCCCTCTTGTTGCTAGAGTTTATGACATATATTATTTTGAATGATCAGAGTTCATTAGGAATGTTGTAACGCTTCAACATGTCTGATAGAACTGTGGAAAACAAAGGATGCTGGGTGATGCGGGAGCATCACATACCATCTTCCCTCAAGATGTCTTGTGTTTTAAGAGAGTGTCTTGGCCATTGTATGGATTATGCAAAAGCTAACTGCCTCTGAGTGCTGATGCAGCCCCTTCTGATAGCCGAAGCTGTTCACAGAAGTCCCCAGCACATTCCAACCTCTCATTCTGTCATCTACACCTTTTCTCCACAGTCACACTCTCTTATACATCCTTTAGTCACTAATAATGATTTTCTTACTTGTTTCTTCTTGAATTATTATTTCATTTGGTCTCAGAACATTATCTTATCTTAATAAGCACAAACAAGAGATTATTAGCCAGTGGGTTTTTTTTTTCATTACAAATATATTCTTTTGGAGTGTGGTGGATATAATTAGTGACTAATTCAGATAGGAACATAAACGTTTCACGACAAGATTAGATTATAATTTCTTACCTACAGAAATGCAAATTGTCTTTGCATAATATCTTCTTTTTCCTTTAACCTCTGCAAACACTTAAAGTAGTGTCAATGACACATAACATAGGTATGTAGTAAGCAGTAACAGGGTGCTCTACTGACAAAAGCCTAACTTTAGAGGCTGGTGGATAGTTCATTTAGTGAGGTGTTTACTGTACAAACACGAGGGCCCCAATTTAATCTCCAGAATTTATATACAAAGGCTTGAGTAGTGGTGTGTATTATAGGCCTGATACCGGGAGGTGAAGACAGGCAGATCACTGGGGTTCACTGCCCGGCCAGTTAGTTTAGTCAGTGAGTGTCTTATCCTAGTGAGAGACCAGTCAAACAAATGGGTGGATGGCTCCTAAGGAACAGAATCTGAAACGACTTTCATGCTCACACAAGAATATGCACCCCTAATAGCAGAATGGTAAAGTACATAGAAAGTTGCATGGTTTAATCAAAGTTAGTTTTTTGAAACTTCTTAAAATTTTTTACAAATCCCTTAGCAAGGGATTTCGATTAATGGATATGGGTTACAGTGGAAAATTTGAGTCATATTCCCTACCACACTCCAATTATGAAAAATTCAATTTGTCTTCTGTTCAAGATTCTTCCCTTTTTATGCCTCTTCTCTTCAATAATGAAGCTCTGGCCTCATCCAGATTGCCTGACATTTGCAAGTAAAAACAGACTTCCCATTGACTAAAATTCTCCCAAAGGTTAAAAAAAAAAAGTCAAAATAAATAAGCTCCCCAAAGCAGAGGTTTTCCTCCCATTTTCCTTCAGGTGTACCAAGAGGGTCACCTTGCATGTACCTTCAAAGGTGTGGTCTTCCAGTACATCAGATGTTGCCGTGGTGATGAGAGGCATGGAGCATTCATCTGTGGTCCTAGGAGCACCGCATGCATTCCTAATTCCTTCCTGGCTGTACACAGACATCTGCGTTTTCTCCATCTTCCTCCCCATCATGGCTGATCTTGAGTTATTAATGTAGCTTGTTATAGGCTTCTCCAGCTGTCTGCAGAATGGATGCTGAATAAGACATGAGGAGAAGTGCTTTAAAGAGCTCCCCATCTAGGCAAGTCATTAGATGAATTTAAGTCAGAAGCCAGAAGAAAAAAACCACACCCTGCTGTCTCTGTTACTTACTTGCACTCTGAAGGTGATACAGTTGCACTGCTTTATTTCTATTTTATCAGCAATAACTACATACTTTCAGTTCCATTTTTCTACATGCAGATTTTTTTCTTCTGAATGAAAGAATTAAGAAGAGATTTCCCTTGCTTCAGAATTCCATTAACATAAGCACTTATAAGTTGTAAAAATGTCTACTTTATTATATTCAATCATTTGCCTTCAATTGTGCTCATATTCTCAGGCACCCTCCCCTGTGCACACAGGTTTTACAGTCACAAATTCAGCTAGCCACAGATAAAATGTGTGACGTACACGGTGCACATTTAACAGGTGCAGGCATTTCCACCAACAACACAGAGTGACAATGATCCACATGTATTCACATTATATTTTGTATTTTAAGCAACTCAGGGGGTGATTTGGGGTATATGAGAGGATATATATATATAGACTATATTTAAATAGTACATGATTTATATAACAGAAAAGTAGATTTAATATTCAAAGGGGCTTCATGAACCAGTTTCTCTGAGGATACTCAGGAATGATGGTACTATATCTTGTGTGTGTGTGTGTATGTGTGTATGCACTGAGCATAGTGTGTTATCTAATTTAGGTTTTAAGCTGTCTCAGAATCTTGCGTATATTTAAAATATTGAGGAATTACTAAATGTAGGACTACTCATTGCATCCTTCAAGATAAATTCAAGTATAACTTGTTTAATGTGCCTCATTTTATGGCACTTCACAGATACCGAATGTTCTGAAAATTGAAGGGTGTAAAAACCTTATCTAGAACAAGGACACATGTGACGCTTTCTCAACAACCCATAATACCATTGGCATACCCTTAGCTGCACATAGCTAAAAGAGTACTTATATATAATACATATTGTATGTATTTATATATATATTCAGGTCTACACACTGATTCCTTAGACAAATGATATTGCCTACTTGCTAGACAATAGTATGAACACAATTTTTATGCGTAACAGAAAACCAATAAATGGTGTGACTGAATTTCTTGAGCTATTAGCTTTGTTCCAGACATCTTTAACCAAAGCTGAGTATTTTTATGGTGTGATAAGTGTAAATGCACCACCCTTGTGAATGACTGTGTCATCAACACAACTGGTGACCTAGCTTCTGACAGAATTTCCTAGACATCTCAGGACACTGGACTGTAATCTCACAATGTCTGGTATCCAGCAGTTACTACTAGAAATAGCACTTACATTGTCTCTTTATATTTCTTCTTTCTTTCTTTCATGTCTTTTTTTCTGTATGACCTCAATCCAACCACTTTAAAAATATTCCTTTATATCTTTATTTCTTCATGTAGTGAAAGCCAGCATGTGTTTTTGTAGAAATCACCAATGATAATTTTGCAATACAATACCTAAAATTCAGCTGAAAGATGTTTGTTACTTTGAGCTGTTATTGGGAACTAATTTTTGTTATGTTAGTGTCCTTTGCTTTTTTATTGATGTGATAAAATACTGTGGCCAAAAACAAGTTGGGGAGGCAAAGGCTTATTTTATCTTACAGCTCAGAGTCCATCATACAGGGAAACTATAGGAGGCACTCAAGGCAGGAGTCTGGTGTCAGCAAATGACACAGGGACCCTGGCGGAGTGCTGCCCTTGGCTTGCTGCCCATGGCTTGCTCAGCTTACTTTGTCTTACAGTCCAGGGCATCACTTAGAATGTCCCTCAGATGTGCTCATAGTCCAGTCTGACAAAGGCAATCCCTCAGCCAAGACTAGGTAGCTCTAGTTGCAAGTTAACAGGAAATTAACCAGCACAATAGACTGTTTGTCACAGCAACAAGAAGAACTGGTTAGTATAGAATGTACGTCAGGGAATCTAGAATAATGAGTTACCAAGGATTGAGATTCAGCTATTACATTTCAAAGGTAGACTTTGTGAGTACGATGTTGGTATAGCAAAACAGAAGACCAAGTCATAGTTATGCTAAATCATCTCTATTGTAATCCTTTTTAGTGATTCTCTATATTCTATACTCTGCTAATTTTAAATTTTTCGTTGTTTAATATTTGTAGCAAGTATTAGGATGGTCAATATTAAATTATCACTGCTTACTTTTTATAAGATGAGTAAAAAATAGGTTAATAAGTCATAACCTGTTTTGAAGGTCGTGAGATTGAGAAGTGAGAATTTTATATTTAAGTGAATTTAGTGCTTCTAAATTGTCTTTGGAATTTACTGAGCTATGAATATTTTATATAAATTTGATAGCTCCTCGTTTTATTTTGATTATGTGTAAATGCTTGATAATTAGCTACTTAATATTATAGATGCAAGCAATTAAAAATAATCTCAAGCATTAGACACCTAAATACTGTTTGTTACTTTTCATGTATGATTTTTTTTTTAAGCAAGGCATGGGAGTATTGACTCTCATCTCAGAACTCTGGGTGCTGAGGTAGGAGGATAAAATATTTGAGGCTAGTTCAGTATGCATAGTTAGTTCCAGGTCAGCATGGGATACATATGGAGATGTTATAGAAAAAAAACCAAAACAACAACAACAAGAAGAAATAAAGAAAACACCATTACCTCTATGGTCTTACTAAATGCCATAAATATGATGCCTTTCATATCAAACTTGCAGGTGGAGGGAAATAAGGGAGAAGATGAAGGTGGAAGCAATGTATTATAGCTAAATGATGACAATATCAATAATAATGACAACAAAAATTATAATAACAACAGAAAAAAGAAGCCTTCAACCTCAACAAGAAAAATTGTAATAATGCAAACTGAACATTTATGTCCTTGCACTCCTAATCCTAGCACTGTCCATTAAATAAGGCCAGGATTTGCTCTTCATAGACTTGCTCAAGACCCTAAGCCACACACGTGTGTTTAACTAACATGTGGAGTTACCTTTTTTCCCCCTATTTCATTCCCATAATGACAAACAGGCCCTTAATTTAACAGCGTCCGGAGACTCTCACTGAAGAAGCATCTGAATGTTGCAAAGTCACCCTGCAAATGTGTGGGCTGTCATGAGTGTTGTCCTGGTGAATAGCTGCAGTAGCAGAGCTCACGGTGGTAGGACTTGTTCGTCCTGAGGCTCTGTGCTCCCCCTTTCTCCCCAGTATCTGCCCATTAGTCACATCTCTACAGAGCATAATAAGCACAACACCATTGGCAGCGCCACACGGTGACAGCGCCACACATTGCGTGCAGTCCTTGTGCACACCACTTCATTTTCGTCCTTTGTCTGTTTTGAGTATTGACTGAAGGAATAAGAGTCTTTCATGGATCTGTTTTGAAGATTATTATTTTTTAATTATAGCACCGACATAAATCCTTTTAAAATGATATCTGGAAATTACCATCTTATAGTCACTGTCAGTTAATGCATCAGCAAATAAGACAGAGTCTTGAGGAGAGGCAGGGCAGCAAATCAGCTGTTAGGCAGTGGAGCAGGGGAGTGATCTTGCTTCACGCTGGGGGGTAAAACACTGGTCAGAGTTTGAAAATCATACCTGGATCCAGTTTCCGAGAATGCTGGAAATTCAGGTGAGTTCTGCAGTTTTTTTCCCTCATTGATTCAAGTCGAAATAGTAATTTATTATATTTTAGCTCTCTCACACAAGAAAGGGCTTAAAAAGTTGTGTTGTTATAAATACAATTTAGTCTGTCACATAAGCAGTCACCATTATCAGCAGTAACAGAAATGTTTATGTGGTGGGTTGCCTAAGGATGGGGTGATGGTTTCATTTAAATATCTCAGGCATAGAAAAAAGATATTCAAAATATAAAGGCAGTAGAAAGGCATCCAGTGATTCTTCCTTGTTAATGGTAAACACACACCTATATAAGTGCACACACAGACACATACACACACACACACACACACACACAAACACGATAACTACTATTCCTGCATTTCTTAGTTGTACTAAGAATCCTGAAAGGATAGTGTAGCAGTTATTTTCAAGACATAAAAGCTATTTGAGAGTTTTAAATATCATTTTCAAATATCATTCTACAAAAGAAATAAATAACAAATAAATAGATAGATATTAAAAGCTTAAGCTCCTTTAAGAGTATTTTCTCTTTTTCTTTTTCAATATCTCTCTCTCTCTCTCTCTCTCTCTCTCTCTCTCTCTCTCTCTCTCTCTCTGCCTCTCCCTCTCTCCTGCAATGAGTTCACTGTATAGCCCTGCCTGACTGTCTTCATATTTGAAATTCTACTACCTCAACTGTCCAAATGCTGAGGTTACAGGAATGTCCAACATGTCTATAATAAAAGTTCTTTCAAAACTAATTTAACCTGGAGTGGTGCATGCCTTTAATCCCAACACTTGGGAGGCAGAGGCAGGTGGATTGCTGTGAGTTTGAGGCCAGGCTGGTCTACAAAGCGAGTCCAGGACAGCCAAGGCTACACAGTGCGACCCTGTCTTGAAAAACCAAAATAAATAAATAAATAAATAAATAAAAATAATTTATTTGGGACAGTGAAGGAAGGGGTACCTAAAGCTTAAATTATTTGCAAAAATGCTATGGAAGCATAGTATTTATAAGCTTTATATATACACATATATAATATATATGAAACAGAAACATATGTAATATATAATATATGTGATATATATGAAAGAATTTAATTAGAACTATTTCACACAGGGAATTATGTTCATTTCAGAAGTCACAGTTTGCCAATGAAAAACTTCCCTCAGCTGTGGTCAAAGGTGTCCCAGAGACCTTTAAGGCTATACATCTTATTGTAATTGCTTTGGTTGCCCAACAGACCTTGATGATGAGAGCCTATTGCTATAGATACCTCACATATTGATCATAGAACATGAAGCAATCAAGGTTGTACTGATCAGGAAGTTTCCTCCTTGATGGCTAACATTAATACTGGGAAAGCCTATGCAGATTGCTAGGGAAAAATGTAACCATTAGTCTTACCCAGCCGTCAACCATGCGAACTACAGTTATGAATGGAGTAGTAAAATATGTCCATGAATGCAATAGTGGCATGAATGTTATCAGCATAAACAACCACTTGATTGGATCTAAGGCTTACTCTACAGGAGGGAACTCACTCCTGGTACTCTCAGTCTGGCCAAGAATCCAAGGCTGTAGAGTTCATTGGTAAATTATTACTATGGTAAATAGACATAGTATCAAACCTTCTAAATTAAAACCTCTCTAACCATAAATTGATGCATCTCTCAGACTTCACCAGAGGAATATCTTTGTGCAGTGAACAGTGGCCAATGCCAGCAATCAAAGTTCAGAGAGAAAGTATCAAGTAAAAGAATCAATGAAGTGCTGAGCCACAAATGGAACAAATCACCACTAACCAGTACTCAGAGGTCATAGTGGAGGAGGATCTGGAAATATTTTGAGAGCGGGGTGAAATGGAATCTTCTGGAAATGGCAAGATCACAACGCTCAAGAACTCACAGCAGCTGAGGTTGTCTGCACAAGATCTGTACAAGATCAAGCCACTCAGTATGGAAGGAGGAAGGGCTCATAAGCTCCCACCGGAGCTGAGAATCTAAAGACACCTAATAGATTCTGGGGGAGGGATAGTCAGTTTTTTTAATGGTGTCACTCTGGTATCAATTATTCTCCAGTGAATGGCCCCATACTCAGGAGAATTTGAGTAGCACAAATAACACTGGTTGAGTTCAAAAGAGAAAAAACAACATGAAATTGATGGGATATGGAGGTGGGAGTGGATCTTGTAGGAGTTGGGGGCAAAAGTAGTGCATGGATATGTTCAAAATACATTGCATAAGATTATTAAGAATTATTAAGACATGATATATTTAAAAGTTACAGATGAGAACAACTCTCTGAGAAACAGCAGTGTTTTTCTCATTTAACTCTCCCACATGAAAACAAAAAGAATCACCATAGAATATCAACTCCGTGATAGAACAAGCTAAGTAGAAAAGAAGAACAATCAAACTCTTCAGTGAAAACATGCAATTTTTTTATGAAGTCAGAATTGGTGATGCCTTGGAGTGACAATGAAAACAGAGACCATCAAAGAAGTCCAGCTGGAATGGACTTGGTCAAAACACTTTTGTGTAGCAAAGAGCACTGTCAAGGAAATATAAAGGGTACCTTAGCAAATGGGAGAAAATGAAGAAATCAGATCAGTACCAAGGGATCAATATCTAGATTCCATGTATCTGTCTGTCTGTCTATCTATCTATCTATCTATCTATCTATCTATCTATCTATCTATCTATCATCTATCATATATACTCTGTCACCTCCACCTGTCTGTCTGTCTGTCTGTCTGTCTATCTATCTATCTATCTATCTATCTATCTATCTATCTATCTATCT
>OU015747.1:94109246-94139199 GCA_907169655.1 Acomys percivali
TGTGTGTGTGTGTGTGTGTGTGTGTGTGTGTGTGTGTGTGTGTGTGTGTGTATGAGAGACAGAGATGCACACAGAAAGAGAGTCATTCTATAAATGTTTTTATTATAGAGAAGCATGACTAATACAGATTTGGGTTCCAATAGGCGAGGTGGCAAACAGAGTCAAACACAGGGGTCCATGAACAAAGTGGCCATGGTGGCAGAGGTGGGCTTTATAACATGCTCTTTACAACATGGACTGCCACTCACTGAGGCTAACCAGGCAACAATTGCTGCTGAGTGCCAGATCTGCAAAGAGCAACAATGAGCCTCAGGTATGGCACCATATCCCTGAGCGTGAACAACCTTGTGGCAGGTTCACTACACTGAACCTATTTCTCCCTGGAAAGAACAACACTTTGCCTTTAATGGAGTAGATAGTTATTCTGGTAATGGATTTGCCTTTCTTTCATTTAATGCTTCTTCCAAGGCCACCATCTTTGGACTTTCAGGACTACTTATCCACCATTACGGTACTTCCCTTTTGTATTACTTCTGACCAAGGAACTCACTTCACAGCAGTGAGATGTGATAGGGGAGCCCATGGTCATGGAATCCACTGGTTTTACCATGTCCTCTACCATCCTGAATCAGCTGGCTGGATAGAAAGATAGAATGGCCTTTTGAAGACAGTCACAGCCCCAGTGAGGTGGCGGCAGGCTGGAGGCCCAGAGCAGTGTTCATCACAAGGTGGTGTATGCTTTGAGTAAACATCCAATGTATGGTGAGGTTTCTCCCATAGCCAGGACCCATGGGTCCAGGAATTAAGGGATGGAGAACTTTCCTTTATGATCACCCCTAGTGAACTGCCCAGAAAACTGTTTGCTTTCTGTTCCTTCAACCTTAAGTCCTACTTGCTTGGAAGTTTTGGTTCCAGAGGTGCGAGCCTTCCTACCAGGAGCCACAACAAACCTTCCATTGAATGGGAAGCTCAGACTTTTTCCTTGGCTACTTTGGACTTCAGATTCCCTTAAGTCAACAAGCTAAGAAAGGGACAGTAGTGTATGGAGGCATGCTTGGTTTAGATTACCAAAGGGAAATTGGACTGCTTTGTCACAATGGAGGTAAAAGAGGTTATGTCTGCAGTATAGGAGACCCTTAAGGGTGTCTCTTGGTGCTACCATGTCCTGTGATTAAAGTCAGTGGGAAACTACATCAGCCTAATCCTGGCACAGTCCCATTGGGAATGAAAGTTTAGGTGACTCTTCCAGGAAAAGAGTGCTGACTGAGGGTGGAGAAGATAGAAAATAGGTAAGCAGAGGAAGGCAGTTATAAGTACCAGCTAAAGTCGCATGGCCAGTTGCAGAAATGAGGATTATAGTTGACATGTGTCTCCCTGCCCCAGCTTCACATGGCCTGGGCTGACAAAACAAGCCTGAGATGGCACCTGCTCCATGTCACATGCACACACAGGGAATAGCACTCCCGAAATGACCCCAAATACCCAGAGGCACTGGGCACCACTAAGATGAGCAAGTAGATGGTAGAGAGATGGAAGAGAAAGAGAAACAGAAGGATGTGTGCACAATGAAGAGAGGCAGAACTGAAGACTTCACTAATGAGGACCTGATGAGTCTGATGAGAATAGCAGCCATGGTGAGGTCCTGGCCTGTGCTGTCAACAAAGGGCCATGTCTGAGTCCCTGGCCCTGAAGCATCAGGGTCTGTTACCAGCAAAATCCAGGCAGATGTTCCTTGTTTGGCCTGGTACCTGGGACCATTTTGATGTTCTGAGGGCTATACAGAGCTGGCCCTGCCCCTAGCCAGGGAGCATGGGCACAATACCATACCACCCCATACCTCATTCCACACCAGGAAGCACACCAGAGCTAGCTCTGGCTGAGGAGTTGCAGGAGAGCTAACCTATGGGTGTGAGCATGAAAACGCTGGCACTGCTACTTGTCAGGCAAATGGTGGCATGGGTAAGGGACAGATGCACCACCCCTCCCCTCAGCATACCTTCCCACCTACAGCAGGCAGGAGAGCTGCCCTTGGGGTCATTGAGAGCGGGAGAGCTGCCCCTGCTCCTCACCAGCTATAGCACTCAGGAGAGCAGGCCCTGCACCTTGCCTGGGCAGCACAGTAAAGTTGTGCTTGGCAGCGGGGTTTCTAGGTTAGCTGGCCCTGAGGATGTGAGTCTCGGAGAGCTGGTCCTGCTACTTGTCTGCCATGCAAATATCCCTTCCTCCATGCCCTTTACCCATCACTGCCTGCAGCAGGCTGGAGAGCAGGTCTTGCCCCTCACCTGGGCAGCACAGTGGAGCTGACACTGGTGGCCAAAGAGCAGGTGAGCTGGCCCCAAAAGAGTGAGAATGAGAGTGTTGGCCTGACCACTTGTCTGCTGAGCTGTGGTATGGTCGAGAGGGAGATGCATCGTTTCCCATGGCCCCACGCAACCTGTGGCAGGTGGGAGAGCTGGCCTCCAGGTCATGAGAGCAGGAGAGTTGTCATCACCGGTGAGCTAGCCAGGAGAGTTGGCAGGGTGACCAGCTCAGCTACTACCCAGACCCAAATACAGGGCTTTGATTTGGTCCAACCCAACAGCTACCCCATCTGTGAACTGCTGGAGTATGTGAAGGGACTGGTCCTGTACATCCAAAGTTGCAGGATCTCTATGACACAAGGCAACAACAAGACATCCCAGAGGAGTCTTGGGGTGGATCCAGTACCGATGGTGTAGCAGGAGGCAGAGGCTTTGGTTTTTTTTTGTTTTTGTTTTTTTTTTTATTTATTCTTGTTACATCTCAATGGTTATCCCATCCCTTGTATCCTCCCATTCTTCCCTCCCTCTCATTTCCCCCTTATTCCCCTCCCCTATGACTGTTCCTGAGGGGGATTACCTCCCCCTGTATATGCTCATAGGGTATCAAGTCTCTTCTCAGTAACCTGCTGTCCTTCCTCTGAGTGCCACCAGGTCTCCCCCTCCAGGGGACATGGTCAAATGTGAGGCACCAGAGTACGTGAGAAAGTCATATCCCACTCTCCACTCAAGTGTGGAGACTGTTCTGACCATTGGCTACATCTAGGCAGGGGTTTAAAGTTTACCGTCTGTATTGTCCTTGGCTGGTGCCTTAGTTTGAGCGGGAACCCTGGGCCCAGATCTGCCTATCATAATGTTCTACTTGTAGGTTTCTAGGACCCACTGGATCCTTCTACTTTGCTATTCTCCCATGCTTCTCTCATCTAGAGTCCCAATAGGATGTCTTCCCCTCCAGATGGATGACTCATTGCAATGAACACTTATGAATAAAAAAGTGTGGACAAAAGTGTATACTGTGGTATACTCTGTCCCACATTACAGCTTCCACAATGAGATTCCCCCTTTTGGGGGGCAGGTACAAAGGGATAAGGAGGTGAGTGGGATTGGGGTTTATAATGTGAAATTCATAAAGAATCAATAAAATGTTAAGCCACTGACATGTGTGTTTCTGTCCTATTTTATTAAAATGTATTTGTACACATATTTGTGTTTTTCCTTAATTTTTAAATCATGAGATAACATCAATTAACAGGATATTCAAGTTTGAGATACTAAAAGAATGTCCTTCAAGGGATATTGCCACGTATTATAAATGTATAATGTGATTGTGGTTGTATGAGGCATAGTTATATAATGATAGGAATAATTCTGACCTGGTTAAATATATGATGAATTTGAGATTGTACATGAGATAGTTATATCATGTTTAGGCATAATTATGACCTGGTTATTGTTTCTATTTGGAAATGAATCATAACAACATAAGGAGAGATGATTGTGTGCCGAGTTGATAAGGGGTAGATTTGGGATAGCTGTGCTTGGTTGTCCATTTGACTACACCTAGAATTAACTAAAACACAAAAATGGCTGGGAACACATGTGAGGGATTTTTGCTCAATTAAATCATCTGAAGTGGTAAGTTCCACTTCTCATCCACATCTTTTGAGGTCACCTGGACCATACCCTCTGCTGGAGGCCTATACAAAGACACAGAAGGAGGAAGCTCCACTCTTTGCCTGCTTGCTCTTGCCTTGCTAGCAAGTCCACTCATTCACAGACATAGCCTACTTCTTCAGGATTCTGGTATATTCTGAAGAGCAACTGAGAGATCTAGCCTTGTAGAACAAACAACTTCTGGATTCTTGGACCTTCTGTTCATATGGACCTTCTCTCCACATATGTATATGTATGTATATATGTATGTGTGGGAGAGAGAGTGGGGGGAGAGAGACTGGGTGACACCTCACAAAAGCTGGTGACCTAGAACACCTCACAGTCTGCAGGTAGCTGAACAGCCAGAAAGTGTCCTTTCTAAGTGGCTCCATTGATCTGGATGTCAGTTAATTGTTAAATAAAAGAATTTCTGCAGCTTTCCATTTTCCCCTTGATTTTTTCTTATTTTCCAGAAGTTCTTGATTTCAAATAAGTATAACTTATCAATTTTTCTGTTTAATTTCTATTATTTTCCTCTTATAATCCATCTTGTAGTAAATACTGTGATGCCCTGACCACATATCATGGTTTTCAGGTGTGGGCATCCATCTTGCTCTGGCTGCTAATGTCTCAAAGACTCACTTGAGAGAAAGAAGAAGAAGAAGCCCCCATGGTACTAGCCAAAGCCCTCTTTCCTTCATACAAAGAAAGACAGCTAGTTGATGCATATGACTTATGAAGATCTCTCATGGTTATTCAAGAGGAATAGGATAGTCTTCAAACCATTTTATGCTGGAGCAGTTGGCTATCCAGACACAAGCCTGAAGACAATTCTCAACTCTGGCTTGGCACTGTATAGAAATCCATCGCCTGAGACTCAATGACTATATCTTTCTTTCTTCCCTTTTCTTTCTTTTTTTCTTTTTTAATTTTTTTTGGATTAAAAAATTTTTTTTATTCACAATCTGTGAGCATCTTTTTTTTTTTAAAGCCTTGACTTTTTTTATAATTAATTTATTCTTGTTACATCTCTATGGTTATCCCATCCCTTGTATCCTCCCATTCTCCCCTCCCTCCCATTTTCCCCTTATTCCCCTCCCCTATGACTGTTCCTCAGAGGGATTACCTCCCTCTGTATATGCTCATAGGGTATCAAGTCTCTTCTCGGTGACCTGCTGTCCTTCCTCTGAGTGCCACTAGGTCTCCCCCGCCAGGGGACATAGTCAAATGTGAGGCACCAGAGTACATGAGAAAGTCAATTATTTACTCACTTTACATCCCGATTGTAGCCCCCTCCTTCCACCTCTCCTGGTCCCTCCCTCCTCTCTTTTCCCCCACTTTCCAACTCCTCAGAAAAAAGGACCTCCCCCAAAGCAGGTCCTGACATCAGGTGATGTAGCTCTCTTCACTTGTTCATCTTCTTCAAGACTACCATGATTCCTCCAGGCAGGTCAGCACCATGTTAGAGTCAGTGTATCCTTTTCCAAGACAAAATCCTGTCAAGCTTGGCAGTGACCTTCTGTGGTGACCTCAAAGCTGTGTCTACATCAAAATTCTTAGACTCTGCAAATGTTATCTTGTTTTTCTCAGATGTGATTAAGCTCCATGGCTTAAGTGGAGGGAGACCATCCTGAGTTTTCCTGAGTCAAACCATGGAGATCTTTAGAAGAGGGAAGCATAGGAAGAGTATCCATAGATAAGGACGAGAAAAGTTTCGGGCAAGAGGTGACCTAAAGCCAAGGAATGCCGGTGGTCGCTAAAGTCAGGAGAAACGCATTTCTGTCCCCAGCCCCCAGAAGGAAGGCATCCATTGGAAAGCCAGGGAACTCGCAGAATATAATCTACTTGGTCAATCTACTTCATTTGACTTACAGCAACCATAAAGTTGAAAGCAGAATTGTAACTGATCTCTTTTTGTTTTTGTTTTTTAATCTGTAAGTCAATTTATGAAAACTTGACTATTCACAATGATGCATGGCATGGTGTATCTGTTTTGCCCTCTTACATGTCTCCCAGTAATGCCTACTGTTTTCATACGACAGCGAGATCCTTTATATCCCATTTTTCTGTCTGATGGTGCTATGGTTACCTCTTTCTTTCTACTCCCTGTTTGCTTTCTAGCTTCTTTAAATGGGTGCTCACTGAAATATTTCAATTATTCCTTCATTTTTAAAAATACTTTTTATTTAAAATTTTCATGTCTAGTTTTTCTTTTCTTTCTGTATATGTATCACATCTAAAGAGTTATTTAAACTGCACCCAATACATTTTGACCAAGGTGCTTTCCACATCAAGCAGGTTAAATACATTTAAATTTAAAAATTTGAAGAAAAAGTTTTGACTTCCTCTCCGTTTGTCATTATTTAGAAGTGTGTTGCTTAGTATTTATCCATGTGGAGATTTTCTGCTTCTCCCTGACTCCGTGTTTTATTTTCAAGTGACTTTCAGTAGTAAAAGCACCCTTTTGGGGCCTCCAGTCTTTGGGGATATGCTCCCAGCTGTGTGCCATGCATTCTTTGGTCTCTTGTTTTCAGTGCCCCATCATGTGCTGAAGATTGATGTCTGCACTTTAATTCTTGTATTCTGTATGTACCACATCCAGTTGGTTGTACTGTTTTCAGAACATCTGTCCCTATTGATGTCATATCTACAAATGCTTAAGTACCTCCCTTTACCTTTGTGATCTCACTGGAGTGAAAATGTGTACCCCTAACTTATTGTGAGCCCTCTAAAGTTAGGGTTTTAGGACTTCTGTGAGGTTACAAGATATCTTAGTGTTTACCTGCATTTACTAGTACCTCTCAGCCCTGCTTTTTGCTATTGCTGAAAAAATATTATAAACCCCAACTGTAATGATTAGTGTTGTTTAAATCTCACCTTTTCTGTTTCTCACAGACTTACATCGCAGGCCTCCTCCTTTCTTCTTGGCTATATGATCCATGCATAGTGGTCTCATTTCAGCCTTGACCATCATCTGCAGTTCTCACAGTGAGCTGAGCCGATATTCACTGCTTTACCCTAAAGCCAGGGCCTAGCTGGGAATGAGTTTAGACTGCCTGCTTTTCTGAAGGATAACTACTAAGGAACTGTAATCATAGACCTTAGATACTTTTCAGATGTTGTACTGTTTCCTGGGTTCCATTGCTGTGGCTTGTTGTTATTGTTGTTGTTGTTGTGTATCTCAAATCAGCCATCATTTGGGAAGAGAAAAGGGACTGGCAAGAGGAGAGATAAGGAAATGACAGAGAAAGAGAAGCTCAAGCTGCCCAAAGTACATTACATCCAGAGATGATAATTGCACATGTAACCCATTATTCATGCACGATTAGCATGTAATTTTATTTATAAAAGAGTGGAAAATGTGGGACATTCTACTGTTATTTTGCTAGATGGTTATGTTGTCAAACTGCCTTTTAAATATGTATGTTTATAACCACAGACCAGGCCTTCTCTCAACGTTGGTCAGAGATGCTTCCTTTGGCAGTGGGCAGCAATCAATGGGGTGATACATAACCGTTCAGTTCAAAGTGCTGAAAAATAAAACCTGTGTGATCATCCTTAAATAGGACATCTTTCTATCTTCCCTCCCTACCCCCACCAAGGCACAAAGGACATCAAAGAAGATGAGGCAGAGGATTGTGAGAGACTGAGTATGGGGAGGAATGCCATGTGATGCTCTCTTCTAGACATAACAAAATTTCTGCACTCATGAACTCACAGCAGCCTTGGTTACCTGCAGAAGATCTGCGCATACTCAAATCATCCAAAATGCATGGGGAGGAGCTCATAAGGCCTCACCCTGAGAGCTGTTGACAGTTGATAGCTTCCCAGGAATGGAGAGCCATTCTTCTTTGCGGATGTGGCTGCTAGTATGTTCCCCATCCTCCACTGAATGGCCATGCACATATGTACATGTAGGAGCAGTAATTGGACTTAGTATGTTTACTTTTAAAAAGTCATCTAATTGGAAGCAAGACATGTGTTAAGTTGGAGGGGAGAAATTGAGGGTAGCTTGATCATATTTCACTGAACAAGTGTATGAAATTCTTAAAAAATAATTTTTTAATTAAAATTATTTTTGAAAAGAAAAAGTCCTAAGTTTTAACTTGGCGTTTCCCAGCACATCTGGCCATGTCATTTCTCCTTTGCCTCATTGCCCCCTGCTTACTCTCCCTGTTGGATTGCTTTGTTTATGCAACAGGGCTTCTACGTAGCTCTAGCTGGCTACATATCAAGTTCCATGGCAACTCTTACAAAGGAAAAAACTTTGGGTTGGGACTTGCTTACGGGTTCCCAGGTTTAGTTCCTTAGCATGGCAGGTAGCATGGTGGCACACAGTCAGATATTATAGCTGAGAGTTCTACATCTGGATCCACTGGCAGAAGAAAGAAGAAGGAGCCACAAGGCTTGGCTTAGTCATTTAAAATCCCAAAGCCCACCCCCATGACACACTTCCTCAAACAAGGCCATATCTAATAATGTCACTCCCTGGTGACCCGACATTCAACTCTATGACGCGATGGGGCCCATTCCTATTCATATCGCCACAGTGAGATACAGCGTATAAGAAACCACAGAGACATCAGTTTATAGCTTTTTCTCGCACTTGTCTCCCCACTTCATTTGTTATAGACTAGCAATTCATTCGCATTCCTCATAAATTGAAACAATGGTGAAATTATTCTGTCAGTTGTTTGTGTCTATTCATGAGGAGGAGAATGGAAGCCTTCGGAGGAACCACCAGGATTATCAGTGTAAAGCTCAGATTGGGTTCTCTCCACAAAAGACTGAGGGAGATTATAGGTGCAGCCCACAAAAGAGCAGACATAGAGTTCTGCATCATTCATCTCTAATGTCAAATAATGTATATACACATATCTATGCATAAATACACACACATTTATTCATAATATGATGTGCATGAAACCTTTCAAAGGATCTTGGCCTAAAGTAAATTCTCATGAAATGAGGAGATTTTTTTGCTTGGAGATGGCTCAGCGGGTAAAGAGTGATAACTGCCAAGGTGACCTGAGGTTGCTATCTGGAACCCACAGAATAAAAACAGAGAAGCGGTTCCTCCAAGCTGTCCTCTGACCTCCATATGGGCCCATGGTGTCCACATCTTCACAATATGAACATGTATTAAAATACAATTTGAAAATATATCAGCTGAGCATAGTGGCACATATCTTTAATTCTAGTATTGTGGAAGCAGAGACAGGTGGATTTCTGTGAGATGGAGGCCGGCTTAATTTACATAGGGAGTTCCAGGGTAGCCAGACCCTGTATGTAGAGAGACCCTGTCTTGAAAATGCAATAAATAAATATTAATGTTGATAATAAAATAAATGAAACCTTTCATTATGGTTATTACAGATGCTATTGTTTCAGTCCTGTGGTTTTAATGATAGCACTTTCAGAAAGATGTATTTGACCATCACGTTTGTTCCATGCCAGAGACTGATTCCAGGGTTCCACATGTGCTGGGCAAGGATGGCACTGCCCTTCTTTTTGAATATTTCTTTATGAAGAGAGAGATTTCATTGTTCCGTGAAGACTAGATATATTAGACAGTTCATTTCTCAAATTATCCCTAGGCTTCCTTATGCTCACAAAAATAGCTATCTCAAAAATGTATGAGATAGTTGACTAAGTAACCAAATAAACCATTTTTTCTAAAGATTTTGTAATTATTAATGCTTTAATATATTCCTCTTCCTAGAGAGACTGAAGCATATTTTAGGATAATGTAAATTGGCACTCCAAATTAGGTTGACTAACATATGAATTTTTAGACTGGATGCAGATCTTTTGAAATATTTTTGAACATTAACAGGGGAAGTATTGAATTCTGTGAGATGTTCAGGGCCAGAAACATGACCCTTAGGTGGTGTCTGCCTCCGGCCCATGCGTTCTTGTATGCCCTTGCAGATAAAGATAACAAGTACCCTGGCATCTCATTTTGCTGTTGGCTCTTCAGAATGTAATGCAGCTGTTGATCTTAAAGTTTACGCAGAATATCAATTATTTATGTTAGAGCCAACCTAATTATTTGAAGATAGGGTCTCCATGCCACGAGCTTTCTGTTTAAGGACATTCAAATATAGTTTTTTTTTTAAGTTTAATTAGGTCAGGAATATTAATGTATATAAGTTGACTTGAGTGTCATCAGTCACGGCTGATGAGCTGACACAGATGATTGTGAACGTGAACTCATTCCCTGAAGCTTGGGTATGTCGATGGGATACTGAAGTGCCTAACACACATGTAATCTGATGTTATCTGAAGTCACCTCCGTGACATTTAAGTGATGTTAGCTGTGGCCATCTCTGTGGCTATATTTCAACCCGGCTTTAAAGCAGGTCGGCAAACTTTTCGTGAAACTGTCTCTTCTAAGGTAGGCTAGGGTCCTGTGTATAATGACTGGCCAAGGAGAAGCAGTCAGGAAGAGCAATGAGTGCCATGCCCATCATGGCGGGGTTGCTGAGGTACCACATCACATAGTCCCCAGGGCAGGTGCCCACAGCATCACGGAGAGGGTCTGAACAAAGACACCTCAGCCATCCTGCCATTCTTGTCAACCTGTGTGCCCTGCACCTGAACAGAAAAAGAGGTCGAAATCAACTTGGGAACTATTCCAAAAGTCCTTTCTTTCCATTCCTGTTTGGACCAGTCTACTTGTGCATCCTCTAAGCAAAACTTCCCAAGACTTGAAGGGCCCCAGCTCTTCTTTTAATCCAATGACCTCTTAAAACTTAAAAAGAGATAAAACTTAAGCCCCACATAGCTCATTACTTATGCTGTTTACACCCAGACTACTCACAAGTCCTTTGAAATAACTTATCTTACACATATTTTATTCTCTCTTTCTCACTCCCTCTCTCTCTGTCTCTCTCTCTTTCTCTCTCTCCCCCTCCCTCTCTCCCTCCCTCCTTTTCCCCCCTCCCCCGTGTGTGTGTGTGTGTGTGTGTGTGTGTGTGTGTGTGTATTCATGCACTCACATGCTAGTGTGCAACAATTAACCCTAGTACCCATGCTGTTCAGTAGCTGGTTCTCTTCTCTCCTCCCACCATTTCAGTACCACCAGGTACTGATGTCAAGTTGCCTGGCTTAGCGACAAGTGCTCTTTCCACTGTGCCATCGCACAGCTATTTTACTGTTTCTTTTTGATAAGTACCAGCCTTCTAGACATGAATGTTTTTGGAATTAGCTCTCATGTCTCCATTAATTTCTTATACATATTCATTGTAACACAGCAATATATATTTTCACTGTGTATCTCCATGTCCAGCACATAAATATAAAGAAAAGTATCTGTGTTTCAGATGAGGAGTCATTACATGTCACATGTTTTCTCTGTGGTATTAGGTTCTGTACAAACACTCTGTACTGTTGGGGTAAAATGAAGGCTGTGTTAACTCAATGAGTTGTGGCCCATTTTCTTTCTTTCTTTTTCTTTCTTATTTAATTATTTATTCATTTTACATTCTGATCATAGCCCCTCCCCCCTCTCCTCCCAGTCCCATCCTCCCTCTTTCTCCCTTCCCTGTCCCTCAGAGAAGTGGAGCCACCACAACCCTCAATGCCACCAACCCACTGGAGCTCATCAAGTCTCATCAGGACTGAGAGCGTTCTCTTCCCCTGTGGCCAGGTGAGGCAGTCCTGCCAAGCCAGGAAGAAGTGATCAAAAAGAGGCAACAGAGTCCATGTTAGAGACAGGTCACCAGGCCCCCACCTGCCCCTTTCCTCCCCGACCCAACTCTCCTTACTAGGGGACCCACACAAAGCCTGAGCTGATGTGGGGCATATTCTTACTGCTAATACAGGGTGTATGGTTTAACTTGGCATGCCACACCGAGTCTTGGAAATGGTCACGTTGTTACTGAGCTTATACTTTGTGTAAGGTTGAACTAAAATTATGGTATAGCTTGAGCAAAAGAAGAAATAAATGCAATTAATATGTTTATAATATGCCCAGAGTTTGAAAAGGAAAACATAAAATGGAACCTGTAGATGAAGCCTTTTTAATTTCTTTCTGGAATTTTCTGAAGTATTTTGGTGGAATCTATGTGACTATGCATTAAGATAGTAGGACAAAAGTGATTGCTTTAAGACTTTGTGATTATTTTTAAAAATGTTTAACTTTTCAAGATTCTTTTTCTGGCCAATAATGTGACTGATCCCATTTTCTAAAAATGAGTGAGCTTAATAGACATTTCACAGTAAGAAGACAAAATATTTCTGAAGTCACATGATTTAAATGTGCCTCCCAGGCACCACAGAAATTCCACAGCACAGAATTCCCAGGTTTCTAAATGGGCGATCGATCGTGGATCATGTGTCAGAGGCTTCAGTATCTAATCGATTATTCATAATTCTTTTTTCAGAAAGCACACAAAAGGTTTTGTTCCCCACTGGAGACCCAGATCTCCTAAGTGTAGGCCAGGCTTGGGGTCAGAGGTTTCTTTGCCAGGTTTCCCTCCAGTCTGCTTAGGACAGGCAAGAACAAAGGGATTTTTCACTTGTAAATAATGGACCACACCCTCTCCCCATGAGCGGCTCCCTTTCTCCTCATGTGCCTCCCCCTTCCCCATGAGCCTCCCCCCATGAGCCTCCTCCTTTCCCATGAGCCTCCTCCCTCCCCATGAGCCTCCCTCCCTCCCAGTGAGCCTCCCCATCAGGCTCCTTTCTTTCTTGAGACTGTTCACTCTGCTTTCTTTTTTCCACGCTTGGAGCTTGAATCTGCTGGCATATGAAACAGCAGTTTCGAACATTCTTTGTGATGGGTAATCCTATTAGCTTGGAAAAAAAAGATTTTCCTTAAATTTGGAAAGCAGATAATTTGCTTCATGCCACTTTCCACATATGCCATTATTTTTTATCACAATGCACGTTTTAATTGCCATAAAATAAGAAAGACTCTATGTCTTCTTTTGAAAATAGAAGAATGCGTTCCTTTATTCTAGCTTGGAAGCCTAATTGGTCCAGATTGTATTCAAATGCTTTGTTTTTGCAGCATTTGGGGGAAGGGATGGCTTGGAACATGTTGTTTCTCCTGGTAGGGCACAGACTGCAAAGGCCTGACCCTGGGAATCAAATGTCTGACCTGCCCTGACCCCAACCTCTACTTAAAATCAAGTCTTCAGTTTTATTTAAAAACAGAGGTATATTTTCCATGTATCTTTTTTCCACTCTGTGCCAGCTGCTTAGAGGGAGCTATTGCTGTTCATCCATCTGAGACCTCAGGGTGAGAAAGGACGTTTTCCAGTCTTCTCAGTTTGAGGAAAGGAGCCCAGGCTTGATTTACTTCTGTTTGTTTAGTATAAACCATATTGAATTTCACGTAAGAGAAATATAACTCATGGTACATAATTACGTGGTGCGTGGACTTCCCTTTCACTGCACATAATATGAAAACACTTATTTTTAAATAAATCCCTTTATCTAATTGAAAATCGTTCATGGGTCTGCTTCTATAATCACAAGAGACAGACTATGTGGCAGATAGAATTTTTCGCAAATGACTATTTGTGGAACATTTCAAATCATGTCGATTTTCTGTTAGAAATTTTGGAGATGGAGTGAGCCTCTGTCACAATGCTACCAGTAATCATGCCATGAAACTGTGCTCTTATTTCTGAGTCAAATTACCAATACCCTTAACCTCAGTCTTTCTTTGGGGGTCTGCCTCTGTGGGGTTTCTTTGCTCTGTTTGTGTGGTTGTTACAGTAAATAGAATTTATGACTGTGGAGGGCCACATATCCTGTAGGTCATGAGGAGAATTCCCACGGAGTTCTGAGAGCTTTGATGGCACCCCTCTTTGTTACTAAGTTCAGCATCACTACTTTGGGGAGGCAAAGGGTGGGCATCCCTTGTCACAATGTGTGAGCTTTTTGTCCTCTCTCTGGTATAGCTTCAGTGGAGCCCCACACACTCACTGAGGACTTTCAGAGGTGGACAGTTAATCATTTGTACATTTGAAACTAAACCCTCTGTAGGATCTCCTAGTCTCAAATGGCGCCTTAGTCATAACACAGTTTTAGCATTTTTTTTTTTAAGAGCGAGACTCATTGTGGGATTGACATTTTCGAATTTAATTGTTGAGCCAGTGGTCAAAGTGAAGATGCTTGTGGACTGCCATGCTTCTTCAAGCTGGGATGCTTTTCCTACATTAATATAACCATACACCAAAGCAGAACAAACCCACTAAAGATGTCCTTGAAAATATAACTCAGTTAGTAATGTGTCTCCGAAGGACAATGTCTTCACTTTCATCTGCCCCATGTGACGTAACAGGCGTGAACATGGCAATCTAAAATTACAGATATACCTAGACTTTGCAAGAATCTCCAGTTTATGAGGTGCATTAGCCCTGAGCCATGCACAGGATTAATTTAAAATTATTCAGGCTCTTCACAGTTCCCAGATTTCTTCCATTTGGACACTATTGGGGTTGCAGGAATGTGTAATGCATAGAGGTTTGGGGCTGCTAGAAATGAGGAAGTGCTCTTACAACAACAAGGATGACCACTTGCACTTGTGTTCTCATGGCCAGATGTGCATGGGCACTGAGGACAAAACTCCTGTAGCTCAGTCTGAGTCCTTCAGCATGTAAGTCATCCAAAGCCAGCCCAGTTTCATTCCACAATTAGTCACATAGTTACAAGGACCCATTTGAGAAGTAACGGGAAGCGATCGAACCAAATATTTACTGAAGGAGCAGCCGTAGAGGGCCACAGACTTAGGCATGACTGAAGGGTACAGCATTTTGAAAGTGATAACCTGGAAAATGTGGAAGAAATCAAAGAATAAACTTCAATGAGCTTTTTCTCAAAGCCTCCCTTTTGTCAGCATCAGGTTATGTTGTTAATGAGGGCTACTATGTTGTTAATGGAGCACACTCAAGTGCTCTCTAGACTTACTTCCCCTGGGTTGGCCCATGCAAAACAACCTTGATAATTTTGGGGCTCTGTTGTCTTATTAGTAGTTCAAAAATGAAATCAGATCCCTCATTTCAAGTCAGTTCCGGTGTACCTGTCTACCTACCTACAGCAGGGATCTGTGTGGGGGTGCATTGAGTCTCAGCAGTAAAAGATGACATAGCTGTGAACATGTGAAAATCACAGATTTGCTTCTTGCTCCTCTTCCCTGAAAAGGACTGGACTTCCCAAAAACTTTGTTCAGAAAACAGCCTCGAGTTTTCCATGTTTTACATTTTCAGTAAGAGCCTTTGGGCTTTGTCAGCACAGTGCTTTTATTGCTTAAAAATTTCAGACATGTGAGAAATGAAATTTTAAGATAAACTTCTGTTGTAGGTAACATATGACAACCCAGCATTTATTGGCCTTATTGTCTGTTTCAGAAACATGGATGTTGTTGACTCTTTGGTCAGATGTGCACGCCGTCGTGCTTTGGGAAGGACAATTCTTTCACTGGATTCCAACCGCCCTCTTGAGTGAGGCCCAGCCTTTGGGCTTTCCCACAGAGATGTGAACTTCCAGCCACTGAAGGTCTGGTGGAGGGGGTCCTCTCCCTTGCACTGAGGGGTCAAAAGGAAACAACTGGGCAATAGAAACACTTTTCAGCAGAAACACAGCTTCTCTGCATCCTGGGAAAAGTCCCCCTGTCAAGTGTTGGAATTTCCAGGCCATTGTCCCCTTGGTAACAGGGATTAGCTGACTGTGCCAGACATCAGAGATGTTGCCAGTCTTCTGAATGGTCCTTATTGTCAGCTGATACTGATGAGTATTTTAACCTCAAATGAAAATGTAGTCCTCAAATTAAAATGAAAAAAGTAGTGGATAATAGAAAGAACGTAGATTTGAAGGACAGATGGATCTGTTTCTCTACCTCGATCAACTTTGACTGTTTTGCTTGGAATCTCTAAGCCCCAGGTTCCTCGTGTGTGAAATGGCGACAACAAAGCCATTTTATAGGATTGTGGTGAAGGAAGACAGGTAGGACTGGACATAAAATGATTAGGATAATTACAGACTTAATGTTTGTGCCTTCAAAAATGCGTATGTTGAACCCCCTCTTGGATTAGTATTAGGCAATGAGGATTTTGGAAGAGGATTAGGCTGTGGATGAATTACGTCAGCACCTTTTCAAGGTGGTTCTCTTTTGATCCTGTAATGATCTAACAAGCAGGCAGCCATTTGCACACCAGGGAACCGACTCTCACTGACTCCACATAAAGCCACTCCAGAAAAGTGGGAAATCAATTTCTATTGTTTACGCCAGCCAGAATATGGTCATTTGCCTTTGCAAGCTGAGCTAAGACACCTAGGCTTAGATCAAGGAGAGCTTCAACTGAAGGGGAAATGATAGGGGATGCTACCAAGGCAGCCATGGAAAGTCCTGTAAACATCTGAATAATGATTGATATATTTATAGTTTCTGTGACAAAATACACATGACAATGGCAGACAGGACACTGCAGTATGAGTGGTGCTGCCGTGCAGGGGTGAGGAAGCCACTGAATAGGACAAGCAAGTGAGAGCTCATTGAGAAAATTTGAGAAATTTACAAGGGCTTCTACGTAATTAGGCAGCAGAGGAAAAATAGCCATGGTAAGCAAGGCTTTTTTTTTTTTTTTTCAACTAGATCCCAAGTCCCAGACAAATTATTTCACAATCTGTCTTGATAGAATACAAGCTACCCATTTTAGTAGCTCAGACCTTGTATCATGGGAGACTTTAATATGATCTATTTTTACATTTAGTTTGCTAATTCTACATGTGTTAGACTTTCTTTGTGATGGTCACAGGCTCCACTTTGGGGATGAGATGTTGATGAGTATAATTCGAGCCGTGGCTTGCAAAAATGAAACACAAAGCCACCAGAAATGGGTTAGAAAGATGCAACATTTGCTTATCCTGCAAACTCAAGGAGACCGATAGCTCTAGCCCATCCTTAGCTAAGCACAGTGGCCACTCAGGGACACTGAATGCTACTTTGTCAACTTCCCGGAGCTGGTGTCAGTCTTCAGCCTGACCTCAATGTGTGAATCAGTGGTGCTCAGACTTCTGTATTTTATGGTCCAGATGGTTAAAAGAAACACAACAAAAAACTATTCAACAGAAAGGATCAGTTTTATCTTGGCAAGCACAGTATTTAAATAGCAAATAAAAGTAAAGTAGAAATCCTTACCATTTCTGATTCCCTTTAAGTTCACAAGAGGAGAATTCATTTAATGCTCCAAAAAAAAAAATGGAGATAACTTTAGAGCAAAGAAGTATTTGCAGTTAATATTTGTCCTTTCTTATGACTTGGATATGGGGCATTCCCCAGGGGTTCATTGCTATGGGTGGGGACCTCAAGACCTAGTGAGGGATAGTGGTCTTTTTAGGAAGAAGAACCAGTGGGAACTAACTAGATCACGGCACAGCTCTTTCCCAAAATAATTAATGCAGTGATGGGGATATGAGTTAGTACCTCCATAATTGGATTGTTACAAAAGAGCCTGCTTCCTGAACCTCTGGCTTCCTAACACATGCCCTGTGCTAGACAGAATCAGACCCTTGTATTCCATCAGCTTTGAGACCATCCACAGAGTCAAGCAGAAGCTATAACTTGCAATCATGAGCTAAATAAACCTTTCAAGTTCGCCCAGTGGCCAGTTTCTGGTATTTTGTTGCAGGAATGGAAATGAATTACTAAAACCTCCTAAACATGTCAGTACTTTTCACATCATTCATGAAGCATGTGTGACAAATGACCCAGATCCAAAGACAGTCACTAAGGATCGATATTTTACTGTGGTCTACTTAGGCAGCATAGATAACAATGGTATTGTTTGATAACAGGATATGTAACAAGAATTTTGAAGCCTTCATTAGCTTATGTTGTCTGATTTATATATTAGTTGCTGAAAAACTTATTTGTTGCATGCCTAGCAGATGAAAGAAATCATCCATCATTGGTTCTAGGTATGATCGGGGCTCTGACTTTTTTGGCAGGATCTCTTCAAGGATACAGAGCGACACAGCCAACTCAAGTCAGTGAGGGCCAAAACCAAAGACCTGAAGAGGCAGAATGTTGCAATGAATAGGTTACAATAACAGTAAAGATTTTAAAACTCTGAATACCTGGGTAGAAATTTGCTCTTCCCAGAATTAGAAAAATTTAGTGAAAATGTGAAAGCTCAGAGATCTCAGGCCCCAACTTACATTTGGTAAAATAACTCAGAAAACTAGAATAATTCAAGTGAATGAAAGAGTTTCATTTTCAGCTAAACACACACACAGACACACACAGACACACACACACGCACACGCACAGTTAAATTCATGCCATTGGAATGTCCTTCTCTTACAAAGTGTCCATATGCAGCCAATGGAGTCTTATCCCTCCTTGCTAGCATCATCTCCTTGGGCTCACGTCTCTTTAGACTGCACACCGCAGGCCTGCAGTAGACCCAGCACTTCTTCTGTGTCTCTCTGCCTTGCTCACTTTTCCTCACCTTTCCTTGTTTCTCTGTAGCCTATGTACTATGCATAGAGGAAAGTAACCATTCACTAGCAACTTTCAAAAATAGGCATGTCAAAATTATCTCTAGAAGGCTTGCTGTGTTATAAAGTCCCCCTTCAGGCTGGAGAGGTGAAATTATTCATGGCACAGATTTAAGCCTGGGTCTCTTTTTGTTTCTTTTAAAAATTACTTTCAATTTATACATTTACTTTACATCCTAATCATAGTCCCCTCCCTCCTTCCCTCCCAGTGCCACTCCTCCCACCCTCTTCCCACATCCCCTTCTCCTCAGAAAAAGTGAGACTCCCCCCAACCCACCCTAGCACATTACGTCACATCAGGACTGAGCTCATCCTCATCCACTGAGGCCAGGCCAGGCAGCCCAGCTAGGAAAAAGTGATCCAAAAGCAGGCAACAGAGTTCATACCATAGACAGCACATGCTCATCTTACTCAGGGACCTACATGAAGATCAAATTGCCCATCAGTTACATGTGTGTGGAGGGCCTAGGTCCAGTCCATGAAAGCTCTTTGGTTGGTGCTTCTCTCTCTTAAGCCCATATGAGACTAGGTTAGTTGACTCTGTTGGTCTTCTTGTGGCTTTCTTGTCTCCTCTGGGTCCTTCTATCTGCCCCAGCCCCAACTCTTCCGCAGGACTCCTAACACATGGCTGTGAATCTCAGCATCTGATTTGATCAGCTGCTAGGTGGGGCTTCTCAGAGAATGGTTATACTAGGCTCCTGTCTATAAAAAATAGCAGAATATCCTTCATAGTGTCAGGGGTTGCTTCTCTCCCATGGGGAGGGTCTCGGATTGGGCCAGGCATTGGCTGAACATTCCCTCAGTCTCTGTAGGCAGGCAGGACCTACAGTGGTGGAAGAAGAACACCAATTTACCTACAAAACCTTTGACCAAAAACTTACTCTGCCTACAAGATGTGCAGAGATAGTCAGTCCCTACTCTCCACTCAATGATGGAGAAAGTTAGTTGAGTGGAGAGTGGGGACTGACTTTCACATGAACTCTGGTGCCCCATTTTTGACCACATCCCCTGGATGGGGGAGGCCTGATGGCACTCAGAGGAAGGAAAGCAGGCTACCAAGAAGAGACTTGATACCCTATGAGCATATACAGGGGGAGGAGGTCCCCCTCAGTCACAGACATAGGGGAGGGGAGTAGGGGGAAAGCAGGAGGGAGGGAGGAATGGGAGGATACAAGGGATGGGATAACAATTGAGATGTAATATAAATAAATTAATAAAATATTTTTAAAAGATGTGCAAGAGATAAAGGTTAAACATAGGCTTTTTGTCCTATTATCAGGGTGTACCGAAATAGAGAACAGATTCGATAAAATGAAACAAAACCCTTTTTCCTTTGTGAATCGTGTTGAATTACTTATAAAAAAGTCGTAATTTGTCAAATTATTAAATCAGCTTTCAATGTTTCTTTCCTGTTCTGCATCAGTAGTGTCCAAGTGTCCAAGGCATCATGTTGATCCATGAGACTCAGAGCCTTCACCATCAAGACACTGCCTGACCTTAGTGTGTGTTATGTGGGAAGGGAAGTTGTAAGAACAGAAGGGGCGTCTGACTATGGCAGGTCTTAGAGAAATCCATAGAAATGTAGTCTTAGCCATTGTTTTGCTTAAGATAGCAATGACACGACAGTGCCCCTTGTGCTCTGATTTATCCCTCAAGGTGCTTGGCTAACATCAAACAGGGGACTGCTCAGGTGCCAACATGGTTTGAAGAGAAAGAGGAGTGACCAGACAAGTCTCTGTAGATAGACCTAGCTGACACACTCTTCCTTTTCTCTCTCTTCTCTAATCCCACCTTTTTGCTCTGTCATGCCATTGACATGTTTGCGTATGTATCTGTTTATTATCAGAAGGAAGACCAGGAAGAGCACTCTCTCCTAATGACCATTTTTGATAAACAAGCTTAAAATCGTCCTCTCTTATTATAGTTTGGTAGGAGCCTTGTACGTATTCTTGGATCCAGATGACTTTGTGTCTCAGCTAAACAACAACCCCTCGTGAAGAAGCCATCTCCAATGAGCAAAGACATGGTCATTCAGATCTCCAGCAGGGATTCTGCACCTTGATACTGCTGACACTTGAGGACAGACTGTATTTTACCACATGTCTGTCCTATACAGCATGAATGCTTCAGCAGTGCCATTGGACTCTGCCCACAAAACAGCAGCAGTGACCTGTGCTGGTTAGATTTTTATTTATTTAATTTTTTTTTGGTCAAATTGACACCAGCTTGAGTCATCTGGAAAGAGGGACCCTCAACTGAGCAACTGCTGCATCAGTTTGCTAGAGGCAAGTTTTGGGGGGGCATTGTCTTGATTGCTGATGGATATAGGAAGGCCCAACTTACTGTAGGTGCTGCCACCCTTGAGCAGGGAGTTCTGGGAGGTAGAAGAAAATGAGCCTGAGGAGCAAACCATCAAGCAGCTTCCCTCCCTCCATGATTTGTGTTTATGCTCCTGCTTGAATCTCTGGCCCTGACTGCCAGTCCAATGATGGACTGTGATCAGGACCTTTAAGACAAATGGCTCCCTCCCCAAGTTGTTTTGGTCACGGTGTTTATCACAGCAACAAAAAAGCAAAGGAGCTCACTGCTCTCTAGATTAAAAAGGAGGAGGAGGAGGAGGCAGAATTCTCCAGACTTGATAAAGACCTCCCATTCTATAAAATGATTATAATTTTAATCTGAGATTATATTTATGTAAGTAAATGTACCTGTTAATCAAAACTTTCTACCTTTGATCTAGAACTCACCACTGAGAGACATTCTTACCGCTCTGTTTCTCCCTCCTTTCCTTCCTTCCTTTCCTTTGACATTAGGGATAGCACCCAGGGCCTTGTAGATACTAAAATCACGTTGTGCCACTTTTATTATGACACCCACCCACTTGCCTCTCACACCTAGGGTGGCATTTCCAGGCCCTTACATTTCTTCGCTTATATTCAATTCATTCTGCACTGTCACAAAACTAATCCTCCCATCACACATGGAGCTATGTATTCCAGAGAATAAGTTTGTGGAAGAAGTCATCGCAGGGAATTCACTTACTAGTAGGCGTACCCCAGTCACTTAGCCCTGCTAATCTACAGTCATATTCAAGACGAGAAATAGTATGATGTAATACAGTTGGACATATTTGGCTATGCTCCTAGTAAATTGAGGAAATTGATTTAGTAATGCTTTTAACTATTGAATTAAATACACTGAACAGAATTCCTTATGCATATGCCTCTGTGTGTCTAGGTATATTTGCTCTAGAACAGCAAATTATTTGCTATGAAGCTAAGTTATTGGGTTTATGATATCTGCACATGGATCAAGGAATTGATGGAAGATAAAAATTAGTTTGATGACATTTTTCAATTTAAGACATCAGAGTTCAGAACTGTTTTAGACTCTGTCAGAAATTCCTTGTAATAAACTGGGATTAAGAATCAAACATAAAGACTTCCAGTAGATGTAAACCTTGGGTAAATGTTCATGATCTTTTGGTCTGGTGTGTAGGAAACAGGAAGTTTGGTCTGTCAGGAAATCTCCCAGTTCCATATGGCTCAGATGCACTCTGAAAAGGTAGAAGGACAAAAAAAAAAAAAAAAAAAAAGAATAAATGATTTACTTAATAAAGGACAAGTGAATGAGCACATATGTGGTAAAACTATATAAAGGCTTCTTCCACACATGGGCAGGAGTCAAGAGGAGTGGTAGATGAAGGTTATCAGATTTTCAGGTCTCAGAGCAGCACTACCGAGCCGCTCCAGAACCTGAGCATTTGAAGGATGCACAGTGGTGAGTCCTGGAGCCACAAGGGAGAATTGACTTATATCTTCTTAGCTAGTGTATGGGAAAGAATTTCCTCATAGACTGATGCCTGGACCCTGTGGTGCTAGGGAGCCTGGAGGCACGATCTTGACTTAAAAACATGCACTTGTAAGAGACTTGTACTCCCTTTTTGCTAATGTGGGAATATAGAGGTACACAATCAATGTGGAGGATGTAGAGGTGTGCACCCAGACTCTACTTCCAAGAGGGACATGCTGCCCAGTTAGGGTCCATAGTTAGTCTCTACTGCCAGTGCTTTCAGCTCTACCCCCCAGCTGCTGAGAGAGCCTGAGGGAATACAGACAGGAACAGTGGCAGCCTGCATCTGGAGCCTGACAAACGGGGATAGGAAGGCCAAACTCATTAGTCCAACATGAGCCCTGTGAAGGAAGAGACTTTGATGGGTCAGAATTATGGTTCGCAGGCTTTTATTCCTCTCCCTACCAGAGGCGGAAACTTTATCTTCCTGTCCCTGGAATTTGCAACAAACACTGTGAGCCTCCAACCGCACTTTGGCATCTGCTTCCAGAACCCTCACCCGTGACAGCTGCACCACATGCAGAAGCCATAGTGTGGAAGTTATCAGCGTTTGGCAGTTCTCACTCATCCTTCCTCTTGTGCATTCTCAATGTCTATGCTGCTACCTTTGTTTACTTGGAGACCGGCCTTAGAAACCTTCGCAATATTGCTGTGCTGGTAGCAGGGTTGCGTGGCCTTTTGTAGACCCTCAAATCCCCATTTATATGCTCAGCCATTAGGATAGTGTTGGGGTGATCTGCAAGATATGTTCCCACAAACACTTAGAGCTTAATGGAAACCAAGCCAGTGCTGTGGATGCTCACATGATTCATCACATCCTTTTGCTAAGTGTTAAGGGATATTTTATATTGACTTTGACAAGTTTTTTGTTTTATATATATATATATATATATATATATGGCAAATATAAAATATATATAAAGCATAATATAGAATATGCATTACATATTATTAATATAATATATGCTATAAATATAGTATATTATAATATATATAATATATTCTATCTAATATATATTCTATCATTACTAATAAGGTAAAATCATCTAATTTCCTTCTTACATCTACTATGCTGCTCAGATATTGGCATTATTATTTTTCTCACTGCAGAAATGAGCATGTCCAAAGCACACAGACAGTGGAAGGTCTTCTTGAGCATAATGTAACTAAGAAGTTAGAATGATACATAGATCTAGGGGAAGTACAGAGCCAGCAAATCTTGCTGAGCTACAGGAGTAGGATGTAAGTTTCATCAGGGTGGAGATGAAAGGGACTACTGTTGTGTCAATAAACACACCCAGTGCCAAGCTCAGAGGCAGTGATTCTCAGTGGATTAACTCACCAGAAGTGTAAGCGAAGTGTGCAGCTTTCCAGCCCTTTTGCTAACATTCACTGATACAATGGCGTGACAGCACTGCACTGCCATGATGGTTCTCCATGGGTACCCAATTGCCAGGAAACACAACAACAGCAGACACTTCAGAAACCCAGCTTCCAGGTGCGGTGCGGAACCAGCCCATGGTCTGAACTAGCCCATGGTCAGCTGGTTTGTTTGTTTGTTTTGTTTTGTTTTACCAAGTCTACTATGCTGCCCAGAGCTTATCGTTATTATTTTCTCACTACAGAGCTGGGTTCTGCTTGTGTGAGGTCCTCACATTTGGATTGGGTCTTTCTAGTTATGTGTGCTTAGTTTGCCAGGACAGTGAGATTTATTTGATTAATCGCGTGTTTTCCCCTTCTGAGAGACTTTTAATTGAATGCTTAATAGCTAGCTTATAGTGTGAGAGAGACTCACAGTGAGCTCTTGCGAGCTGAACCTGGAGCAACACTGAGCTCAGTGTGTGCCCCGGGCAGGCATGAAACAAGTCCTGTTTGCAGTAAGGTGATGGCTGCTACGAGTAGCCCAGATTACAGGGCTCCAGAAACCTCTTCCATGAGATTTTTGTATAAAGGTTTTAATTAAGTATATTCAGGGAACTTAGTGCAATCATGAGCCAAAAACCAAAGTCAGAAAATATGTCTATTTTTTTCCCCAACGCCTTTGAGGGAATTAGTTATGGTAGACAGTTTAGGGTAAGGGAGATGTTTTTTTCCCCTTTCAAGGACATGGTTTGGTCTATATAAGAACTACCAAGAAACCAAAATGAAAGGCTTATTCTTCATGGCTGAAAATACTGATTATATCTCAGACAAAATTGACACAGACCTGGTCTTTTTCTCCATACGAAAGCAAGCTGTGATTTATATATATATATATATATATATAAAATGGCTTCAGCCAGTAATCATATATCTTTGCTTCAAGTTGTACTTCACTCAAATACAGTACTTTAAAATATACTATAGCACCACTAAAGTGATTGCTACCTGCCACACGCCAGCACAAGCAGAGATGCAGGCTCACCATCTGATTTGTCATAGGGCCCATAGCCTAGGAAAGGCAGGAATTTTTCAAGTCAACTACTAGGCAGTGTTGCAGAAATCTAAATTCTGTGATAAGTAGCACAAACTATAATCATTTATTTAGAAAATGTTTTTTTTCTTTTTCATTTTAATTAATTTATTTTTGTTACATCTCAATGGTTATCTCATCCCTTGTATCCTCCCATTCTTCCCTCCCTCCCAGTTTCCCCTTATTCCCCTCCCCTATGACTGTTCCTGATGGGGATTACCTCCCCCTGTATGTGTGTGTGTGTGTATATATATATATAAAATGTTTCCTCTAGTATCTTTCATGTGCTAGAAAGTATCAAAGTGTGATGTTGAGAGAGATTCTTCTTAAGTAGGTGTCTATAGCTTTTTAAAAAAGATTTATTTATTTATTATTATGTATACAGTGTTCTGCCTGCATATATACCTGTACGCCAGAAAAGGGCATCAGATCACATTACGAATGGTTGTGAACCACCATGTGGTTGCTGGGACTTGAACTCAGGACCTTTGGAAGAGCAGGCGGCACTCTTAACTACTGAGCCATCTCTCCAGCCCCTCTATAGCTTAACAACTGTGAAATTCCACATCCCGGGCCACCCACCGCCCTGTACACACGCCTGAACTTCTAGCTGGACGATTCCGAGAAGCTATATGGTATAGATGTTCACTTAACTCTGTTTAGTGCACTGATTTCAACATGTTTTGAATTTTCTCATATGTAAACAATGGAATTTTTCAGAATGCCGATGAATATCTGCTAAAGTTGGAGGACTGGAGAATGCGTAATACACTCTTCTTCCCTCTTCTGTGTGTCAGGACCAGACAGCTCTAATTAGAGTAAATACAGCCAGTGTTATGCTAAATCATGCACAAAGAAATAAGCAATTAATTTGGCTTAAATGTCAGGGAAATTCTTCTCGAAGTCATAAGACTGTATTTGGATTTGGGGAGCATTTCAGATAGAGACCACAGAGCAGGAAAACTGTCACAGGTCTATAAATGGACTCTATACCTGGAAAGCGCTGAGTAGTGGTTGTGTCTGGAAAGAGGGATGTTAAGAAACAGGAGCCCAGGAAACTCTGAGGAGCCACATCTTAGTTTCCTGGATGGGAGAGCAGGCATTTGGACTTTTGCCTTTAGTTAGGGGCTTCTGGCAGAAGCCTGCGCTGAATGAAGTATCTGTTTTCTGCATGCCGATGAGACTCAAGGAGTTAACATACGTGTTTTGTGGCCTTCCTCACGTCCAACTTCCTTTTACTTTGCCAAAGAACTTTTCCCCCATCAATATCCTGGTTGCGCTGGGGCGGGGAGGGAGGTGGGGGGCTCCTGAAAGGAAGCACCTGCAGTCTGCACAGCCCCTGGAGGGAGGCAGTTCCGGCTCCCACACAGCGTCACCAAGAGATCAAATACATTCTCTGATTCCCTGCGTTGTTTACACGCAGCTATGGGCTCTTGGTCAAAATCCTTTTCTAGAGTTTTAAAACTTGCATGGGACAATATTAGCTTAGTCTCCAAATGCTCTTTTAGAAATAGGCAGTCTGTAGGTTATCCTAAAAGGTTAAATGCTCCTCTCTAACATGCTCCCAGGGGGACACAAAAAGCAGTAAAGACACATTAGTATTTTCAGGGAGGTCTAACGTCTCAACCTTTAAATTTTTCTTATCATTAATTAAACAAGCTATGAAGTAGAGACAGGTCATTTGCCGAGTCTATCCATGTCCAATTTGCCTTACATCGATTCTAATTTTATTTTATTTAAATATGTCTCCTTTTCTCTGAATACAAAGTAGATGGCTTTTGCTGCCTGGACCTTGGCATTCTGAAAACCCTTCAGTATCCACATGTAAATGGGCTCCAGAAACATGCCCACTTTTGCCTGTTTCCTAGACACTGTGGCCTGTTGAGCCCTGTTCAGACTGCTCCTCCACTGTGGATGAATGCCAGTCTGCATGGGCAGGAGGTACTAAGTCACGTGTGAAATGCTAGCATTGTGCTGATGGATCTCTATCGTAGTAGATGTGCATTAATATCTCACATTGATTCAAATCACATCATTATATGGAATAAATAGCTCCGTTTGAGACTAAATGAGAGGGTTTTCCTTCATTGTTTAGTTAAGTAGCTCTGCCACACACACTTCTGTCTGCATGTCCCACTCTCTCCTCAGCTAGTTTATTTTAGTTACCAATGCATGTGAATTCCCCTACTTAATTCCTAGAAAACTAAGTACTTCTTGTGTAGATAATTTCATGAGCTCACACTCATTAAAACCATGGGGCATCTTTAGTGTCCCACATACTTGGGAAAGGGTTAGCGCTCATGGTGCTGTAAATCAAATCTAAACTATTTTATCCTTTACTCCAGTTTATGTATTCAAATTAAAATTAGATGTATGCTAACAATTATAAATCTGTCTTTTAAACAACAGTGCATTGTATCTACATTGCTTTTGTTGTTATATTTTGAAATATGTAGTGATTGATTTATGTTCCCTTTGTCTTCTATGCTGACTATTCAATGTCAAATGTTCACTGTCAAATGACCTAAGGAAAACTTGCCAGCTGCAACTGTTTACTACAAAATCTAAAGGAATGTATATAAAAAAATAAGCATACACAGAGGCAGGCAGATTGATGTGAGCTCGAGGCCAACCTGATCTACAAAGTGAGCCCAGGACAGCCATAGCTACCAAGAGAAACCCTGTCTCAAAAGACAAAAATTTAAAAAGGGGGATATTAAACCTGTCTTCAATTCTGTTCTGCCATTAAAGAGCAGTGTAGCAGGACTTCTGAATGGGGAGGTTTTATCAGTCTCAGGGATAATCTAGACACACCCACAACACACTACACATACTTGTATACTCTTACATGTACAGGCACATACACACACACACTCACACACACACACTCACACACACACACACACATGCTCACACACACACACCACACACACACACCAGACAACACACCCCATATACACATATACCACACACACACTACACATACACCACACACACACACTACACACACACCACACACACACACCATACACCACACCACATACACACACACACCACACACACACTATACACACAGCACACCACATACACACACACTATACACACCACACTCACATACCAGACAACACAGCCCATACACACATACACCACACACACACCATACACACACTACACACACACACACTACATACACACCACACTCACACACAGCACACACATATACCACACACCACACACACACACACACACACACACACACACAGCCCATAGACTCGTTTACTTTTTGTGGGTATAGCACTAACAGAATCAGAAATGTAAGCTATTTTAATATTAATTCCATGAGTCCACGAGCATAGAGGTTCTTTCTGTCTTCTCTCTTCAATATCTTTCTTCAATAAGTCATGGTTTCCATTCTACAGAGGTTTTGTCTCTTTGGTTAAGTTTTTGGTAAGTCTTTTCTTTTTTAAAGATTCAAAAATCTTATTTTTTCATTTTTAAGTTATTATTTTTACATATGTATTTATATATTACACACACATATATATATATTATAAATTACGTACAGCAAGAAGAATCATGGAACAATCAGGAGTGCTTTGGCTGTTTGTATTTGACAGCCTTGAAGAAAACATCTTTCCTGTCTTGGTGAGTCTAAAATTTTGAATGTATATCAATATCTATCATATCTCATTTCTATCAACTTAAAACATATTTAGACCTAAAAACATCTTAACCCCTGAACAACTAAGCTTAACTGTAAAATTAAACAATCTGGTCTTCTACCCCATCAGAGACTTAAGAAGGAATAAAATTAATTTCCTGAATAAACAGGAAGTGCAGATATCCTCGTTTAGGTCACAGTCAGAATTCTGCCTAAAAAAGGGCAAGTTTTGATGCAGGCAGAGTGGGTGGCCAAACTCTGCCTCGGTAGGGTAAGCAAGTCCTCAAAGTTCCTGCCTCAACAATATGGCTTTCAGATATCCTGGGTCAGAAGGCTAAAGATGATGCTCCAACGTTATAGAGAATTTTGGGTGACTGTTCAGGCAGCAAACTGTCTCTGTCATTTTTTCATTTTGGTAGGTCGTTTATTTACTTTTGAGGCTATTGTGAGTGATACTCTTTTTCTGTTTCCTTTTTAAAATGTGGCTATTATTGGTATATAGAATTCCCAAATGGACAAAATAATCCTGAACAACAAAAACCATGTTGCAGGTATCACAATGTTTGATTACAAATAACATCACAGCATCATAGTAACCAAAACAGTGTGATGTTATAACAATACAGAATGTATAAACTAATGAAATAAAATATAAGACTCAGAAATAGATCCTCACAACTCCAGCCATCTGATTCTTGATAAAAAGGTTAAAAGTAGATTAGAGAAAAGATCGTCTCTTTAACAAATACTGCTGGAAAAGCTGAATATAGACAGGCAGAGACTCTTGTTGCTCCCTTCATACAAAACCCAACTAAATAGGATAAAATATCTCAACACACAATATGTCACAGTGTAACTTCTAGAGGAAAACACAGAAGAATCATTGCAAGATAGTGGCATATAATTATAAGATTCCCATTGTTTAGGAAACAACAGCAATAATTGTTAATCAGTATTATATAAAATTAAAACTATTATGAAGAACAGAAGAAAAATCAGAGTGAAGACACAGCCTACAGAATACAAGAAAAATCTTTATAATGTATTATTTTTAAAATAGAGTAATATCCAGCATATATAAAGAATCATAAAAGTAATGTTAATAGAACTATCAATAAGTGGGAAAACTAGAAACTACTTTTAAAGAAAGAAGTGCAAGTTTCCAACAAATTATGAAGATGGGTTCAAAATGTCAGTAGGGGAATGTAACTCTCACCCTAGTTAGAGTGACTTTCACCAAGAATGTAAAGTATGTAGATGCTGGTCAAAGAAAAACAGACTCCTTGTATTTTGTTGAAGGGAGCAGTCTATCCACATGGAAATCAGGACAGAGTTTCAAATAGAACTCGCAAAATTAGCAACAGCAGTCTTGGGAACAGAGCAGAGTCAGCAAGTAATGGCTGTATGTTCACTGAGATGTTATACACAACAGCAAAGTCCTAGTGTCACTTAAGTGTCCATCAGTAGATAAAAAATTTCTCTCTCTCTCTCTCTCTCTCTCTCTCTCTCTCTCTCTCTCTCTCT
>OU015747.1:94139209-94161709 GCA_907169655.1 Acomys percivali
CTCTCTCTCTCTCTCTCTCTCTCTCTCTCTCTCTCTCTCTCTCTCTCACACACACACACACACACACACACACACACACACATACACACAGAGAGAGAGAGAGAGAGACAGAGAGACAGAGAGAGAGACAGAGAGAGACAGAGAGAGAGACAGAGAGAGACAGAGACAGAGAGACAGAGACAGAGACAGAGAGAGAAAGAGAGAGGTACACACACACATAATTCACCAGTAAAGAAAAAGGTAAAAATGGCCACACTTTCTTTTTCTCATATGTGGAATCTGGGTGTGGGAGGTGAGGGTAGGGGAAAGTAGAAGTGATATAGAAGATGAGGAAGGGAGTGGGGGACTGGAGGAGAGAGGGTAACAGAAGGGGTAGAAATGATCAGAACATATCATTTGCATGCATGAAATGGTCACAAAATAACCCATTACTCTGTGTAATTAATATGTACTAATAAAACTATCTAGTGAGTGAAACAGCCAATCTATGCACAATTCCATGCATAGCCCTGATCCAAAAGAGAATCTTTCACTTCCCTAGAAAATAAATTCATGTTCAGTATGTTTTAAGTCTGTCCATATTCTGTCTGAAGTCTGTTCCGGGCATGTTGTCTGTCTTTCTAGGGCCACACTCAACACCATGAGTCTCTCTTGTTCTCACTTTTGTTTTTAAAATAGGTTCACAAAGCCACCGGAGTCATAACCCAGAGAGGAATTTTTTTCCTTCTTTATAAAAGTCTGCCTGTGCTCCTTACAAGCCTAATGAGCAAATAAACTCCCAGATGTGAGTTGTTTTAGCAAAGCTTAAAAGTGTTTTCTTGGCTCCTGTTCAAAATTCTCTTTAAATATTTCACCATAAAAATCTCCTGACTGCTTTTCTTTGTGGAACTGAAATGGCATATTGGGAAAATATGTATTTTCATTTAAAATAAAAAAAATGATCACACAGTTAAAAAATGTTTTGTCCCAAGAAGCTTGAATTACAAGCTCCCAGCTCAACTTCTTTTGAAGTTTTAATTCCCCCTTTTCTATATACAGAACCCAGGACTAAGCTTATATAAATACACACTATAAGAAATCTGGCTGATACAAGAACTCACAACTTCTTTTGGAACTTTTGAGCAAACAATGTTATCTCAGGGCATCCTGTTCTTTTAAGACCAGAGAATTATAATGTAAAAAAAAAAAAACTCTCATAATACAAACAAAAATTAAACAATCAGCAATAAGACAATAAAGATGGCACATTAAAATTACACAGGAGATGATGACTCAGTTTGAGAAATATTTAAGCACTGGTATTTTAATCTTCTTTTTTTTTTTAAATGTTCACTTTACTTTTCGGCATCCTCCCATAAAAATAACAAAAGGGAGCAAAGTCAATTTGAAGCTCACTTGTACTTGTGTTCAGGTCTGATAAGGGGCTCACGGAAGAGGCTAAGGAGAGTTGCTGCAGTGTGAAACAATTCCTATATGTGTCCCTGTTTGCTGGGAATGAGGACCAGGACTGCCTGTTACATGGAATCTGGAGAGACACATTTAGAACA
Organism: Acomys percivali; assembly: GCA_907169655.1. Taxonomy (NCBI): domain Eukaryota; kingdom Metazoa; phylum Chordata; class Mammalia; order Rodentia; family Muridae; genus Acomys; species Acomys percivali. The sequence goes on from OU015747.1 coordinate 94,140,757, forward strand.
TACGAGAACTATGGCCTTGCACCCCAGTCAGATTTAATTCCAACTATTTAGTCATTTAAGTATAATTTAAACAGTCTTTTGAGGGAAAAAAAAAGTTAAAGTTCAAAGTTTCTGGAGTCTTTCTTACGTTGCCTTGTAAATACGCCCTATTTTATTAATTTCTCTTCTTCCAGTGCTATCTAAGGTAATTTAAATTTTGGTACACTGGGCATTTTTATATTTACACATTTATATTTATATTATTTAAAATTTTTAAAAATTAGTTTTGTTTATATCATTGCTTTGCTGGCTAGTTTTATGTCAACCTGCCACAGGGTAGAGTCGTTGGAGAGGAGAGAACTTCAATTGAGAAAATGCCTCCAAAAGAGCAGGCTGTAGGCAAGCCTGCAGTGTATTTCCATAATTAGTGATTTACGAGGAGGGCCCAGCCCATCGTGAGTGGTGCCATCCCTGGGCTGGAGGTCCTAGGTCCTATGGGAAAGCATGCTGAGCAAGCCTTGTGGTGCAAGATGGTAAGCAGCACCCCTCCTGCCTATTTGAGTTCCTGCCGTAATTCCCTTCAAACATGGACTACTATGAGGAAACATAAGCCCAGTAAACCCTTTCCTCTCCAACCTGCTTTTGGTCATGGTGTTTCATCATAGCAATAGAAGTCCTAACTAGGAAAATCACACTTCATTCTTTCATCAAGCCTAGTGTACAAAGGTAAAACATATGAATAAGAGGAGATAACAAATTGCTCAGTTAGAGAAGCCCTTAGCTTTCCAGCGCCCGTCACTGTAATAAACACAGCGTATACTGAGCGCTCTTTGTTCAGCACCATACTCAGCACCCAGTGGTCATGTCTCAGTCTTACAAGGGATGAGTGCAGTAAAGTGATTACTTTCCCCATTCAGAAGACCTGAAAGCCCTGAATACCAAGAAGTTAAATGAAGCGCTCAAGCCATTGAACTACTGGTGCCAGAACATGCTGATGGGGTCCTGGTGCAGCCTGTTCTCACACACATGGCTTTGACCTCTCTGCTGTCAGGTTTTCATGACAGGATATGGGAGAACTGCCTTTACATGGCAGACTGTTTCTAGAGAGTGAATCTGGATGTGGCTGAGATTCTACTCCCGTGGAGAATTCCATTAACTGTGTATTTACTAAAGATATTTTAAACATTAAAAACTAAAGCAATTTAAACATAAGAGACCATATCTTAGAAACTTGGCATTAAGAGACAAATCATAAATTAGAATATAAAATGTAAAAAATATCACATTTATGATAGTATTTTTTTAAAAAATAATTATTTTAAAAAATAATTATAGATCCTCTAAGAGTATCAAGCAGCCACAGGTAATTTTCTTCCCCCCAAAAAAGAAAGTTTCAAATAAAACATCACTTTTTAATTTTAATTTTAAAACATGAGACAGATAGTTGTGTCACTACACCGTCTCTGTTTATGGATTTCTACTGTTTTCACTAGATTATATAGTCATAAATTTGCATCTGCCAGATGCATAGTTTGCTTGCAGAAAGGGTGAGTAATACCTCCGAAATATTTAAAATACATACCACAATGAAATCAACTTTGTGTATGTCTTAGCACACAGCTAGGAGATAAAATGAGTTACTGAGTAATTGTGATCTAGCTGTGGCACACATCTGTACTTAACGTCAGCTTGTTTAATTTGTTCATTCATCCCCAAGGCAGAAACGGTGCTAGGTGTTGAGGCAAGGATGAATGCCTTGCTCATTTTCCAGATAATGGAGGAGTAAGTCTCCATCTTACAATTCCAGTAGGCACCGTGCCCAGGCCGTGCTTCCATTCCTAAAGGCATTCCCCGGATTCAGCCGAAGCTGTGTCTTTGTTTTGTTAAGGTTTTAAGAGGATATTTGGTTGTAATTTTTTTTTTCGTGCTTAATTTGAAGCTAAATCATCCTGATGAGGTACATAATGATACTGCAGAGCCGAGCTGAAAGTTTATCTCAGGCAGGCACTAAAACCTGAGACATGATTATATTCGCGAAAAGCTGAATCTATTCTGAGCCTCTGACCTCATTTCCACCAAAATAGACAATCCGTGGCTCACGGACGTCTGTTTAATCTGCCATGTCATTTGAATATGAATACATGCACTTTTTTAGACAGATCAACAATGCCCTTTTCTTGTTTTCCTTGCAGGTTCAAGTTTCCTTTGTCTGGTAGTTAGATCAGATCAGTAGGAATGCGCTGTAGCTCAAGCTGCTAGGAGCTGCCAGTAAAATCTCATTCACGAAAAGTGCTTGATCGGGAATTAATTCAGTGGATTCTTTCATAGAGCTTTTCTTAGCTGAGTATCTGCAGCACTAAATTGAAAAGAAAGAAAGACAGAAGGATGGATGAATCAAGAGGGGGAAGACAGGCTGAGAGAGAGAGACAAAGAGATACATAGAGAAATGCAGAGAGACGTAAAAAGAAACAGAATCAAACCTCATACTGCATCTTGATGTTGTCCAATAATTCCTTAGTGGACAGAGAAGATGGCAGAGAACAAAGGGCATTTGCTTTCTCATGACTGGCATTCAGACATCACCCTGTAAGTCCACTTGCAAAGTTCATAGCACAAATTCATCTGGCAAACGACAGCATGGACCAGTCGCCACATCCTTTGACTTAAATTCTTAAAGTTTGGTTTTTCTTTTTTGACACTGAAGATTGACTTATATTTAATGAAGCTGTTTCAGTTTTATTAACCTTCAAAAAATCTATTACTTTACAGGCAGAATATAAGGCTCCTGAACATAATTTATTATCAAATCATATAAAACATTGTCATGCTGAAGAGAATGAGATAAAACCTACACTGTGAACTTAATTATGTAATCCATAGTTGGGGTATTTTGGTTTTTTAGCAGTAATGTGACTTATTTTACATTTTATAATTTTGACTCATGTTTTTATAAATTTAAATCAGTTCATCTGCTTGGAATGACACATGTTGACTTTTGCTTTTTATAAACGTGTGCTTCACCCAAACAGCAAATTCTGACGCACCACGTGTGTTCTAGAATAGCATGTTTGCACCTGACAGCAGTAGAAGAACAATAGCATCATCTTCTTGCAAAGTATGTAACCCAGATTCTCCGAATTCATTTTACAAGTATGTCTATAAGTTCTTGTTTATTCCTGCATAACAGAATTGTGGGTTTAATGTTATTGGTCATGGTAACCATGGTTTTTAAGGGTGTCACACCCTAAAACAGAACAATGAATAACTTATTTTGGAAGGCTAATAGGATTTTTTTGTATTGAATATGCTATCCACTGTTATTATTTTTTGACAGAAGGAGAATGCTTATAAATTTTACCCTGTTACACCTTGGGAAATATAAGCTAATAAAATTTATGACTGGCAATTACACATTGGCTTGGATAACTGTCCTTAAAGCATGTCTTGAGATAACTAGTGTATTTCAATATAAATTTCATGCTGAAAAAGCACCGGGAAGTACTTTTAATTTGGTTAAATCTGGAAAGCATGTTGACAAGCTTTTTCCTAAGCAAAGAACGCCCTTTATATGTGGATTCAAGCATGAGATTGGAGACACAGTCTCCTGTTAATCCTTTGTCCCTTGAAATGTGTAAAATGACAGAAAGAGAAATAACAAATGTACAAGCGTTTGCATTGCTTGAGGTCTATCATGAAGGGAGGTAGGGAAAGTCAAGGGAGACTGAGAAAATGAAGGAAATAAAACTTCCCTTCTGATTCTAAAAGCATTAATTTAACCATTCTGTGACTTACCCAGGAATATCTGTTGTGAAAATATCAATAATTCATCTTAAGAAGCTTATTTATTTATTTATTTATTTATTTACTTATTTATTTATTTATTCACTTTACATCTCAGTCACAGCCTCCTCTCTCCTCTCCTCTCAGTTCCACCCTCCCTTCCCCATCCCCACTCTCCTATTCCTGGGAAAAGGAGAGCCCTCCTACCTATCCACACCAGCTTATCAAGTCCTATCAGGACTGAGTTCTTCCCCTGTAGTCTGGCAAGGCAGTTGCTCCTGTCGGAGGTATGAGGAGTGATCCCAAAGCAGACAACAGAGTCCATGTCAGAGACAGACCCCACTGCCCTTATAGGGCACACACATGAAATCTGAGCTGCCCATCGACTACATCTATGTAGAGGACCAAGGTTGGAACTTTAGACCCCACAGAACCCTCTGAGTCCTGGCTAGTTGGCTCTCTTGGCCTTCTTATGGAGCCTTTATCACCTATAGGTCTTTTTATCCTTCCTCCAACTTTTCTACAAGACTCTCTATGCTTTGTCCCATGTTTGGCTGTGAGTCTCGGTATCTGTTTTGAACTGCTGCTGGATGGAGCCTCTCAGAGGACAGCTATGCTAGGCACCTGTCTACAAGCACAGCAGAGTATTGTTAATAGTGTCAGGGTTGGCTCTCTCCCATGGGGTGGGCCTTGGGTTGGGCCAGGCATTTGTTGGACATTCCTTCAACCTCTGCTGTATCTGCTCTATCTTTATCTGTGCACTTCTTGTAGGCAGGGTACATTTTTGTTCAAAGGTTTTGTGGGTGGGTTGATATTCTTCTTTCTCCACTAAGATTCTTGGATATACATGCAAATAATAAAAATATCTCATGATTGTTATTCAATGTTGCCAGTAGATAGTGACATATGGGTGTTTTTTTTTAAAGACGCTAAATGCTAAAAATTAAATACCTATTTACAAGCTATGGATTATTAGAAAATTTCATGGAGTTAGGTAATGAAGATATAGCATAATTAGTAGGTTGCATTTCTATCAATGGGAATTACCAATAAACAATGGATTTGTTTCTATACTATGTTATGCTGAAAGTGCTAATATTTCAACAATGTGGTGGGATCAAATGGTATGGTGTTGGGCACCTATTTAGGACTTGGGAAATTTTCCTGTTGCTCAATAATGTATTATAAAACAAAAAATAAAAAGACTAGGTAACACACTGAATGATGCATCGGTAAATAATCTGAACACAGCTTGTTGAATGGAAGCTAGAGCTTAGCTAGGCAGGTTTGTTAAATGAGCCTTCCCTAGCTGAGTGAAGCATTTTGACTTCAGATCCCTATTAAAATACTTTGTATATAAACTGAAATGCTTATTTCAATACTGCCTCAGAAAGCGGCCTTCTCTTATATTTTACACATATGACTTTTCAGAAATTTATTTATTTATTTGGTGTGTGTATGTATATAATTTATTGATAGACATGTATATATGCATTACAATTTTGCACACATATACTTGACATGTTGAGTACTCTCAACCTTCTCTTCTACCTCCTACCCTGTCTACTCTTGCACCAAATATTTCTTTAGCATTCCTGTCTAGTAATTTTGCTTTGGAACCCACCAAAATCAATCAGGAGCACTGGGTTAACGGTGGCCTTATCCCTCTCCATCGGAGCCTATTGGCCTCAGCTGAGGGTACACAGCTAAAGACGATGATTCCCCCTCTTTCAGAATCCATGCATAGTCAATAGCACAAAGGTGAAAGTAAGTGCTGGTACCCTCCCCCATTCTTTAACTTTGTGTCAGAGTTGGGTTGTGTAGGTCACAAGCAACTAGCTACAGCTGATGTGACTTAGTGATTAGAGTCATTGTATTGTGCTTAAGAGCTCTTCCATACTCTCTACTACTCTAGTCTTCACAGTATACGCTGAGCCCGAGAAGGATTCAGATACGTGCCTTGATTCAGGTGGGATCCACATCGTTGTTCATTTTATGCATCTTGGGTAGTGATGAACCTCTGAGTTCACTGCTTTCACTGTAAAGAGGGAGTTCCATGTCTATGATCAGGAGCTTCCTTTTTTCTATGGCTACAAGTGTAAATACATTCTTTAAAATGCTTCACTTTAACCAACCCAATATATAGGAGCAATACATAAGATTATGCCAATAGAAGACCCATGAATTATTTCAGTTTCTGAGAGAGCTTTTAACTGAGAACTGCTCTCATTTCATAAGGATCACTTCGGAATGGCTGCATTATTTTGCTCTTTCGTTCAATCATTCCCTGCTAAGAAATAATGAAAGCTGAGTTGAAAGAGCACCATGTCAACATTGAGCATGCCCTTTGACCTTTTTAGGTATAAGTTCCTTCATGTAATGAAATCTTAATCATACCTAAAATCTATGGGCCAATCCTTGAAGGATTAAGATGAATGGGTTTTGCCTTTAACAGAGTACAATGAAAAAGCCCCCCCCTTTTTTTTTACAAAAAGCTTTGTCTAAATTAAATATATTTTATTCATATGCTTGCAAATTCCTTACCTTTTAATGGAATAATTAGTTTCATGTGTATGTGAGGAGTAGGATGTAGAGGATGTGTATGTGTGGGTATACCTTTCCATGTGTGTGTATGTCTGTGTGCATATGTGTGTGTGTGTGTGTGTGTGTATGTACACTCTTCTAGAGTGAATAAATATGACCTACCTCCATTTAATTTTTAGCATTATGATAATGTATTCTCATACTAAGAAACATAAAAGAAACATACAAAGAACACTATTTCAGGTCACTCTCTTGGATTTCTGCAATAGACCCTTGTTACAGACATACTGAATAGCCCTGAAAATGGCAGCTAGAGGAGTGACTTCCCTCTCACAAGGTGATTGCAAGCATCAGATGCTCAGTGACTATGACTTCCCTCTCACAAAGTGATTGCAAGCATCAGATGCTCAGTGACTACAGCTATTCTATGGAGACTGTCAATGACACCCATGCCAGAGGGCATCAAGGCTACTGGCACACAGCCCCAGTCAGCCCCTCAACATTTAGCTCCCTAGCCATGGAGAAGCTACTGGCTACATCACTGAGGCTGAGGCGAGATATTGCTGTGGAACCACTGAGAGAGTCTTCCACTTCACTGGGTCCATCAAAAGTAGCCAGGCTTAAGGGCAGCTTGGAAAAGGAGGCTGGGGCTTTAATTTTACCTGAGGTGACTATTGATCTGAGAGCAACTAGCAAAGTCTTACCAGTGCTTCACATGTCTTCCAAAGAGTGTAAAAAGTTTGTAGATACACAGAAGGGACCTGGTGGGGCAGAAGCAGATAAAAAAAAAGTGGCTGATATTATATTTCACGGTCAGTATAAAAGTTACCCTGGTTACCATTCATGGGGGTTTATACCTGTGATCCCTGCATTGAGGCTAAATCAGGAGACTCAAGAGGTCAAGCCATCCTAGGGTACATAGTAAGACCCTGTCTCAGAAACAAACAAACACAAAAGGGTAAGGATGCATCTTTCTGTCAAGAGGGCCCGGACCAGGCCCTGAGCTCAATGCTACAGCACAGCAAAACAAAATAAAACGAGTTAAACAAAGCAGTGCCCTCACCTGACGGCTCTGGGGTAACATGACTACCAGGTGCTGTGGACTGCTTAGATTCAGGACTATCTCACTTTGAGTCTTCGACTCATTGTCTGTGACAAGCAGCTTACTCAAAGTCAGATAGTCCTGAGTCTAACGAATCAGCTTAATTGCGTAAATGAATTTTACAAGAAAGGAATTCTCTTTTTTTTCAAAATGGAAACTCGGGTTACTAAACAGTTTCGAATCACGGCGCTGGATCTTACAATGCTTGGTAACAACAATATGTTCTTATTGATAAGGCCCAGACGCCCAAGCCCAAGGTGCTGGCCAATTAGGTTCTGAGTGATAGGTCTCTTCCTGGTTTGTAGACTCGGTGCCCTCTGTGAGTTGAGTTGAGAGGAAGAGAAGAAAGAAAGGTGAGGGAAAAGGGAGAAGCCTCAGCCCTGCAACGAGGTCCTCAGGACCTAGCCCAAGTGTAACCTTCTAATCACCACCTTCAGACACCATTGGGGAGGCTTTGCAGATGGCTTCGTGTGGGGACATAGTCTATCCATAACAGTCAGTGTGCATGCGTCGTGGTTTGGTTCAAGATGTCACCCACAGACCCGTGTTGAGGGTTGGCTCCCCAACTGCTGGCATTATTTTAGGAGATATGGAAACTTTAGGAAGTGGTGTCTAGCTAGAGGAAGCAGGTCTCTGAAAGTATGTCTTTAGTGGCTTGGAGTTGTTCTTGGGTCTGCTTCTTGGCCACCGCAAAGTGAGCATCTTTATACACCCATGAATATAACAAAGGAAGCAGCACTGAAAGTTGGCCAAGTCTAGATGGTAAAAACCATTGCATTTTAAGATTATACAATGTGCTCAGACGTTAAGCTGCTCCTGTTTTGTTTTGTGAGATAGCGTCGCACTCCGTAGCTCAGAATGGCCATGCACTTATTTTATAGCTCAGGCTTCCTACAATCTCATCCCAATTCTCCTGTCTCAGCCGCCTGAACTTCAGAGAGCTTCATCTGGCTTCAGAATTTGCTTATTTTTTTTAAAGCAAAAACTTAGTGATGTGTATTGGGAAGGAAAACCACATACCAACAATGAACTAACTACAGAAAGTTTGGAATATTCTAAGAAATTATGTAATTCTGGCAGTGGAGACTAGCTGGATTTGCATGGGAAACATTCACAGAAGTCCAACATGTCCCATCTGACCAGCAAGAAACTAGAGTGTGTAAGAGAGAACACATAAGCACAAATTTCCATACTTGCTAATTTGAGGGAAGTTGGAACATATACAAAGATAAAGACCAGAAAGGAAAGATTTGGGATTAAAAGCAAAAAGTAGATAAACAGACCACATGACTTTTGGTATAGTTTGATTTCAGATGCCAATAGGCTGGGTAAATGAAAACACTCAACAACAACTGTTGGAAGCCTACAAACCATGCACTTCTCTATGGCCTCCTGAAGTTTTTACTCAATTATCTCCAATTTGTAAGAGGAACTACCAGATGAGTCTGTCCCAGGTAATTAATTGACTTAACAGGAACAAGTACAAATGTGATTTTGATAAACACTTTAATGGAAACAGATCTATGAGCCCTCCCTCCAGATTCTTGGACACATTCTATCCACCCAGTCAGCTACCAGTCATATATACCAGTAGACGCTGTTCAGATGCTAACTAATTTTAACAGCTATTAATTTTCTATGCTATTTTAATTTCTAGAGTACCTGGGGGAACTGTGCATAAAATAATATGTAAAATCAAATCTGGAATCTATATAAGTGGATAAAAATTTAAACACTTCCAGAAATTCCGTCTTCAGAGTGTACGGCTATTTTAAGTAACAGAGCCTAAATCTGAAAATGCTTATGTCTAAACTGGATCAAATGAAATCACTAATTTGGTCTTGTTATAAGAAGAGAAGTAACTCAGATTTTCTAAGACTTCGTCCCTCCCTCAAATCAAAACAAAACAGCAGACACCAGAAACATTTGCCATCCTGGGATCCCAGTGTCTCTCCAGACATTATTTTAGAAGCGGTTTTTTCTACACTTTAAGAGTCTTTTACATGGTTTTGGTTGTTTCCCATATGTTTTGACACTGTTCAGAGAGTGACTTCAAAGGGATCTTCCTGCTGGAAAATTTGGGCCTTTAAGCTTCAAAAGGAAAATTCTATAACACTGCTTCAGAGACCTGAGGAGGAAGTGTTTCCCATATTCTCTGGAAAAGGAAAATAGAGTGTGTCTACGCTTTTATGGAATTTAGGAGTTCATTATACTTAGAAACATAACCTCTTTCTTTATCTCCATGGGATCATTTTTGCCCCCTCCATATCTTCTTTGTGTTTTTTTCCCGTAGGAATGTTCCCAGTCCTCCTTTACCATGGAGTAGTGTCTAGCATGTGGACTCTGTAGTATTCAACCACAGGGACAAGATAGATGTTGCTCTCTGTGAGGATCATGAAATCGTGCACATTGAAATTCACACATGGCAATGGATTGTCCTCTTGGTTCATATCTACTCTCACATATAAATTTTACACTTCACTAAGTGAAAGAATTTTTCCAAATTGTGGGGGCCTATTTCCAAATGTAAAAAAGTAGAAATGCTTTAGTTTAGCTAAGTCAAACAAACTAAAGTACAGAAATAAATAAAGTACACAATTCCTTTTTAAAAAATCTGGGCATAGGGAAGGGGGCACCTAGGATTCTGGACTTGTGTTTCAGGAACAGAAACCCAGAAATCCCTGCAAAAGGATGACACTGCTCTGTGGGAAGCCCACCTAAGTCCAGACCCTGGAACTGCTGTTTTCCAAACATGGCTTGCAAGGAAAAGAAGACAGTCTTTTTCTGCGTGTTTCACATTCATTGTCTCAAGTCCAAGGTGAGGTAGGACGGGAGGCAAGAAATGGAAACCTAGGTACTAGTGAGCTGTTAGACACAGAGCTGAAAACCTCATATGCAGACACTGGCAGGTTTAGAAACTGGTAGCTGGGTCACAATCAAGACATAGATGCCAAGAGAAACTTGATTCCTATGTTCATACTAAATGAAAATGATTTCTATAAATTTTTTTTTAACTTGAAAAAGAATGCTTGCCATACTGGTTGCTTCTATACCAACTCTAGAAGAGTACTTAATTTAGGTTCTCTAGACAATTTAATTTTAAATACATGACTAAAACACAGTGGATTACACAAAAGTGGTCTTAAGACACTCACTGTGATGGTTAATATTGCCGGCTTGACCAGACCTAGAATGTGCTAGGAAACAAAGCCCATGTATGGCTATCAGGGAGTTTCTACCTTAGGTGAACCATCTTAGGTAGGTCTTCCACAAACTGTGGTCTTAGGCTGAAGAAAAAGAAGAAAGTGAGCTTCAATATTCATTGTTCTGTTTCCTGGCTCTGTATACAGTGTAACCAGATGCCTCAAGCCTCTGCTGCCTTGATTACACTAACTCATGACTCACTAAATACCAAGGCAGACTATGTCTTTGAACTGTGAGTCATAAAAGCCCTAAAGCAATGCATTCCCAGTTCATTGTGCTCTTTGGTATGTAACCTTAAATAACAATGCTGTTTAACTGCAGTCTCTATGTGTACCATATTCATAGAAACACACACACACACACACACACACACACACACACACACACAGAGAGAGAGAGAGAGAGAGAGAGAGAGAGAACTGTTTAATTTCAGAACATGTACATAATCCTGAAAGAAATCCTGTGCTCATTCTTTGCATCCTTCCTGGACACCTTAGGCATCTACTAGCAGTTACTTCTAGATTATATTATTTTCCTGTTCTTGGCATTTCTTGTAAATGGAAACAGCCAGTCTATAGTCTCCTGTGGCTATTGTTTTCACATCATATGATATTGTCAAGTTTAACCTTTACTGTGGAACATATCAGTGCCTTATAGTACTTTTCAATGTTCCATATATTTTACTTTATTGATAGATACATTTGTTATATACATTTTTTCAGTTGATAAGACATCTGGATAACTTCCATTGGCTGTTCTCTATAACCATGATATAAATACTTATCTACATGTTTACTGTAGATGTATTTTCTGTCTTTTACCTATGTGACTCTGGAGAAGTTGTTCAATCCTTTGGCCATGTCATGCATCACAGTTTACCAAATGGTTTCCTAAAATCGCTGTACCATTTTAAACTCACACTAACTCTGTAGAGGGTTCTGATTTTTCCTCCCTGACATTGTTATTGTCTGTGGGTTTTTTTTTGGGGGGGTTTTGTTTTGTTTTGTGGTTGGTTGGTTGGTTTTTCTAGATAGGGTTTCTCTGTGTAGCTGTGACTATCCTGGACTCACTGTGTAGACCAGGCTGGCCTCGAACTCACAGCGATCCGCCTGCCTCTGCCTCCCAAGTGCTGGGACTAACAGTATGTGCCACCATCACCCTGCTTGTCTCTGTTTTTATTGTAGTCTTCCATTTGCTTATTACATAGTATCTTATATTTTGATTTATATTTCATTTATATCCCATTAACCTTTTCTGAGCTTATTAGTAACTTTGAAGAAATCTGTACTCAAATGCATTGCTAAATTTCTACCTGGGAATTTTTTGAGATTATAATTTAATTACAGCATTTCTACATTCCTTTTCCTCCCTCCAAGCTCTCTCATATGACCTCCCCACTATCCTTCAAATGCATGGCTTCTTTTTATATTGGTATTACTCTCATATATGTTATATATATATATATATATATATATATATATGTGTGTGTGTGTGTGTGTGTGTGTGTGTGTGTGTGTGTATAATAGTTTCTTAAACATGAGAGCAAACAAACAAGAGACAAACAAAAGAATAAGTACTTAAACTTCATCAAAATCCTGTATATATATATATATAATATATATATAATATATGTGTGTGTGTGTATGTAAGTTGCACCATCAAGAAAATGAGATAGTAATCTACAGAATGGAAGAAAATATCTGTAAGTCAAATCATTAACATATATTTTATATCTAAACTTCTAAATATAACCTGTTCAGTCAGTCTGTATATATATATACATATATATATATGTTTTCAGGGCTGACTGTTTGGCACTAAATAACCAACTGATATGTTCTTCCTTGGAGAAGGCTACACTCAGGTTCACAGCTTGATTCAGATGGCTGTAGTTCTTTGTGTGGAGTTGGGGGCTCCTGGGCTTTTTCTTGTCCACTTTGTCATGTCCATTGATATCATCTTTTGTTTCATCTCATATTTCAGCAGTCACATTGATGAGACTTTGTGGGTGTAGCTTCTGATGTTATCAGGACACACAATCTCACAGCAAACACTGCGATCCTCTGGCTTTTACCATCTTTCTGCCTACTAGCCCACAACATTCCCAGAGCCTCAGATATGGAAACATTTTGTAGATGTCTCAATTGGGATTGTGCCCAAGAATGCTGTATTTTGGTTGGTTGTAGTTTCTGCAGTGGTCTGCGTCTGTTGCAAAGGGTACCTCTGAGTTATAGCTGACCTGAATGTCCCCTCTCAAAAAACTAGCTTTCACGATACCAAATGATTACTTTGCAAGCTTCCAAAGGTGGGAAGTAAACAACAGTCCTACCCAGCAATGACACATATGAACCACAGCAGTGACAAACATGGCACAATAACCCCAAGGGTGCACTAGTGGCACACATACCTTGCCAGTAACCAAAAACTCTGTCATTGGACCTAAGACTCATTCAACAAGAAGCAAATAATGCCTAGAACTGGACACCTAGCTAAGTACTCAGTGCCAGTGAAGTCATGATTATTGGAGGAGAATGCCAAACCACTAACCTACAAACCAGCATAATCACTAACATCAACTTATAAATGCGCATGCCTCTGCTTCACTACCCATCAAGCTTATTTTAAGTTGTAAGAATTTTCCCCCTGTGTTCTGTATATAAATTCTTTTTAATGATGCGACTTAACAGACTTTATATATATGTGAGTGAGTGAGTATGTTTGTATGTGTGTGATTTTGATGCAGTCTACATTACTTATTCTTTGTTTCTTGCTTGTGTACTGTCATGTTTAGTCTACAGCCTAAAAAAACTAATGCTTTCTTCTAAAAGTTGATTTTTTTTCTGGGTTTCTCTTAAAATAAGAGATGAACTAAAGAATGGTTTCTTTAAATGGGAAAGGAAAAAACAATGTAAATAAAGGATATAAGTAGGGAAGAGAAAGAATGAATGATCCTATAGATCTTTTGAAGGCATATTGTTTTCATAGAACTATTTTTAGGCTCTAAACCAGAAGGGGATTTCCTTGAAACAACACTAAATCTTGCTTTTAAAGCCTCAGGGAGCATTAGAGAAGAGGGGCAAGGCGGGGAGCTCTTCCTGCTTGTCATCAGACCCGGAGGGCCATTACACATCCCTCTGGCCTGCAGGACTGAGGCTGAGGGTCGGATGGACGGGGCTTAGACCTGGTGTGAGAAAAGGGTGTGGTTAAACTGAGGCTGTATCTGAGAGATGAGAGGCTGTGACTGAGCAGAGTGAGTGAGTGCCAAAGGCAGCCTTGGGGTGCCTGGTCTTCCATGCCTTTGAGTTTCACAGAGCACAAAGACAGGGTCCTAGACGTTGGTGCTGATGGTGTAGTGTTGTGTTGCCTCCTGGAGGTTCTGAGGAGCTTAGGGTAGTTGCTGACGTTGGTGGGTGGTAGATACAAAGCTCCAGCTGGATTCTGCCTTCACACAGCTTCACTCCTTTGTGCTGGGTCTCAGTGTCCAAGTTTTCAACTTCATCTAACGATGTCACTTGTGCTAGATTTAGGACCCAGTCTAACCCATCACCATTTCTTCTTAGCCTGATTACATATATCTGTAAAGGGTCTGTTTCTGGACAAGGCCAGTTTTCCAGCTTCTGGTGAGTTATTGAGGGACACCATTTGACTCAATATATTGCTTTGGTTCTAGCTTTGAGCTCAAGTCCTCGCCCTGAAATAAAGCGGATTGGTTAGAGCGGCTAACTGGCAGGGCTCCAGGACAGTGCTGAGATTTCCTTCATCTCAGCTGTGTGGAGAAGACACCATGGAATGCCACTGCCTTGTTCTAGGACAGTGAAGGGGTAGTCAGACCCATTTCACTTGGGTCTTCTTAAGAAGACTGAGTGTTTTCCATTCTCAGGGCAGGTTCTCACTTTGGACGCTTTTAAACCGCCTGATTTCACAGTCTGGGAACAGAGCTGCTATGAGTGTTTTAGATGCTGCAGAATGACCTACTTTTGATGATCAAACCTGAGGTGTGAGAAAAAAAATTAAAATCAACTTCGATGCTAAGCGGGGGTGGGGGGAGAAACAGAGTCAAGGGAGATCACAGGAAGCTGTGCATTCCACTCTCATGCAGACAGTCCGTAGGAGGATCCGAAGAACCATCTGTCTGTAAAGTTCCTAGGCACATTTGAGCATTCATCATATAGGCAGCCTTAGATAATTGCCATGGAGAGAGACTCTATCACACTGACATCATTTGGGACTATTAATGGCATTTGATACCAGATGAGAATAAACCCCAAATAAAAGATTCATAGTCGTGTTGAGAAAACTATACCAAATTACCATGCAGTCTCTTGTGAGCATATTTGAGTATCATGTTGATGTATTATAATGCGCCACTCTCTTCATCTGATTTCATGATTGCTTTTGAATGGTTCAGTTCAGTTTTATCCCCTACTCAGTTTTTTATTAGCCATGATCGATGAGGCTACACTGATATGAGCGCCTCTACAAAACTCAACCACATAAAGCCATTACTCCTGAGAAGCTGCATGTCAGTGGATGTTTCCCTCCTTCTAGTGCGGACTACCTTTGGAGCCCTATGATTCTGCATTTGTGTAGTCATCCCTTCTGTGGCCCCCTGGGTTATCTCTTCTGTTTGAGGATGGACTGGATTTTAATGACCCAGCTTTAATGAATAATATATCACAGATATAATAGGTTGTCACATACAACATTAGGTTATAAATAGATAGTAGTGTTCGTTCTGGGAATCTTTTTTTTTTTTCTCTCTCACTCTCTCTTGCATCACTTACCCAGAGGGAAGCCAAGCTGGCCTGCTACAAGGGAACCCTAGAGACAGGCATACATGGCAAGAGACCAAGGTATGGCAATACCTTAACTGAGCTTGAATATAGAGCCCCACCCCCCATCAGAAAGAGTGCAGATGCCTCCAGAGTTACAGCCGCAGGGGTCTGATACAGGAGCTTTAACCTGTGCCTGACTCAATGCACAGACATGGCCAGAATCATTA
Organism: Acomys percivali; assembly: GCA_907169655.1. Taxonomy (NCBI): domain Eukaryota; kingdom Metazoa; phylum Chordata; class Mammalia; order Rodentia; family Muridae; genus Acomys; species Acomys percivali. The sequence continues at coordinate 94,156,368 of OU015747.1, forward strand.
TTTGGGGGGTTAATTTTTTCAACATGTTAGTAATAGATAGCTAATGTTTGGGGCAACTTAAGGCTCTGACAACTCTGTCTTGTAAAAGAACATAGTAATGCAAGGATTTGAAGTAATGGGGACACTGGAGAAGAGAGTGGTGAACTCAGTCTTGGATGGATTCACATTGTTTCGTGTCAGCTGCTTTAGCTCTGCCAGCTGTGTGGAGCACAGTTAAGTTCCAGGGAGCTTGGCAAGACAGGCATTCAGTGTGCTCTCTGAGGGTATTTTTTAAAAATCTCTGTCACGTGGTTATTTGTTCCATTCATTCAAATTTCCAATCAATAAACATTGTAGAAGTTACTGTAATGTTTTGGTTTTTTTTTTTAAAGAAAGGGATTTTTTTTCAATCTTGTCACCTCATTAAGTCAAATTCCCCAGTTCTTTTCTGCATTGCAGTATTGCACCTCATAAAAGGCTAGGCCAGACATTCTTCTCCAAGTCCTGGGCCCCACCTATTGCCTTTGGGAACCTGACTTCCTTCAAATTTAGAGAAAATACTTCTGAAGTACTACAATCATTTCTAAAATTTCAACTAGAGAAACCCGGTTGGAAGCCCTCACACTCGTACTCTGTGGGTCTCAAGGAAGCACCCACCATACTATTGCTCCAATGTGTACTCCCATCCCATCTCCGTGGTACATTTTCTTATTTGATGCAATTATTACAGGAGGTAGATGATAAGCAAAACAAAACAAAAAACAAAACAAAACAATAACCACAAAAAAGGACATCTCAGAGTGAGCAAGTATTTATTGAGTCTTCTCCTTGGGAAGCAACAGATTGGACACAGTAACACTAAGTTACTAAAAACAACAAAACAACAACAACAACAACAACAACAAACTGGGGCAGGCCTGAGAAGGCTATAGCTGAGGCCAGGGAAATAGCACCTGAGTAGGTGGTATGCTTGTGAATGAGGAATCACTGAATGGGGAATCAGAACATCTTGCTATTAATAAGCATCACACCTGGTATACCAGGAGGCTCGAATTCTGTGTGTAGGTGTAGAGTACAAATTACTGGAAAAGTATCCAAGCATCAGAAATCAAACCTGTGAGTCAGGGAGTGAGGTCAAGATGCCAACCCACATTTGGCAGTGACATGCAGCGTGACTTGAGTCTGTAGGAGTGGGTTTGATTACCATATCATGGAAAGAAAGACTTGAAACCCAAAGCCAAAGTTAGAACATGGAGAGCCTTATATTCAGGGAAATGGAGGAAAAGACATAGCCAACCTGGACTGTATGGACTGTATTTTTCAATATAGCTCAAAATTCTTTTAATTGACACATAAAATTGTATAAATATACTATAAGGTACTCACACACACATTAAAATTAAGGTAAACTCACCTCAAAGATTTATAACTTCTTTATGGTTGAAAATCAAAAGCATACAAAATCCCTTCTCTTAAATACTTTTAAAACTGTCAAGAACATTATTGCAAAGAGCAACAACACAACAGAAATTCTTATTTTTATCCAATACTCTCAATAAAATTTCTTCTTTTCCTTCTTCTATTGTATTCTCCCAGTCTCTGGCAACTGTTATTTCCTTTCTTCAGCCAAGAGATGAGTGACATCAAGTGACATTTATCTTGTGAACCCAATTTATTTCACTTAGCATAACGATCTCCCATTTAACCCAAGTTGCCACAAGTGACAGGACCTCACTCCTTATTTTTTGCAGCATAGTGTTCCACCGCACATACGTACCACATTTTCTCCTCTCGTCAGTTCAGAGACACTCAACTTGATTGCAGTTTTTGGCTGTTGTGAATGGATAGCGCTGCAACAAATTGAGTGTACAGGCATCTATTAAACACACTGACTTAAACTCACTGGTTCTTTATGAACACTTAGTCATGGTTGCCGGCTCCTGCCGTGGTTATAATTTGAGTTCTCTGAGAGCTTTTGGTGCTGTTTTTCCTAGCAGTTACATGAACTGATATTCCCACCAAGAGTGTCAAAGCTCCTCTTTCTCCATCATCAGCAGTGCTTACTATCTTTTATGCTTTTGAGGACAGCTATCCTAGTTAAAGGTGCTTATGCTTTTTATTTTTCTGATCAATTATGTCAAACCCCTCCCAATGCAGGGCATGGTAAATATGCACTTTCACAATCATTGATTTTGTTGATTTGATGTTAGAGTTTTTCTTTCTTTCTTTCTTTCTTTCTTTCTTTCTTTCTTTCTTTCTTTCTTTCTTTCTTTCTTTCTTTTGTTCCTTATATACATAGTTCCTTTAATACATAGCATAGCAAAACCCATTCAAGTGCAAGCTTTCTCTTTTTTCCTCAAGTGTCTAGTTTGGCTGATGGGAAGTAGGGCTGGAGATGTAGAAATGCCTCAGTGTTCCATACTTTCTTGCTTGCTGGGCTAATAGTGATTTCTGACTCCCACTGGGGCCAACTTCACACCAGCATGGAGCTATTGTCATAGGGTGATTAGATTCCAGCTGTACCTGGCTGGTGTCTAAAGAGCACCCTGCCTTTTCTGCATGTGTTTATGCACAGTTCACAGAAGGACTCTGTTGACTTGAGAGCATTCCCAGGCACAGGTGATGCTCTTTACTGCATTAACCATTGGTTGCTTCTCCAATGATCTGATCAGCCTTTCTTCATCAAGAACGTTCCCCTCATAGTCAGTCCAGTAGCCAGGAAGCAAAACGGTTCCAGATCAATCACATCCCTGGAAGAATCAGATTTTGTTCTTGGGAAACGCATCATGCATTGTTCCAAACTCAAACAACAGGGACTTCTATCTCCTGTTGGAGCAGCTGGCTGGCACACCTCTGCTGGTCTGTTTTGCTTCCTTAGGGTAGAATCAGGGTGCCCACTGTTTCTCTCTCACTGCAGGATAATCTTTTCAGGCAGTGTGACGGAAGGTGAATAGCTGACTAAAACCTTGCATCAGAAAGGTTAAGGCATGGGGATTTGTGGATCTTTTAATTATAAAGAAACACGTGCCTGTCCATGTTATAAATACAAAATCACTGTACTCTATGGTGAATATCTTCATTTTGGTTACTTATCTATCCCTTCCTCCCATATAACTGTCAAGCTGTTTGATGTCTGAATTGGTCAAGGTAAAGAGGGTTGAGAACCCCCCACTTCACTTTATTTTCTCAGGATGGAGACTTGCTGAAGAAGCTGAATACACCTATTCTGAAACACTGGTCTTTGATAGATGGCTCATTTCTCACTGTGCACCCTATGTAGCCTAACACATACCAGATTCATGAACGCTTGGGAAATTTTCAAAGATTATATAATGTTTTTTCTAGAGACTCTGTTGAATTCTACACTGGCCACTGTATTAAGAGTCAAGGACAATACAGACCGTAAACTTTAAACCCCTGCCCAGATCTAGCCAATGGTCAGAACAGTCTCCACACTTGAGTGGAGAGTGGGATATGACTTTCTCACGTACTCTGGTGCCTCACATTTGACCATGTCTCCTGGAGGGGGAGACCTGGTGGCACTCAGAGGAAGGACAGCAGGTTACCAAGAAGACTTGATACCCTATGAGCATATACAGGGGGAGGTAATCCCTCTCAGGAACAGTCATAGGGGAGGGGAATAAGGGGAAAATGGGAGGGAGGGAATAATGGGAGGATACAAGGGATGGGATAACCATTGAGATGTAACAAGAATAAATTAATAAAAAAATAAAATAAAATAAAATAATTAAAAAAAGAGTCACACATCGTGCTAATTATAAACATAAATCTTATGTTCAACATACTATGTATACTCATTTTGTTATAAGTTCAGCAGGTCTACAAATTTCTTTTGTTTCAGAGTCCCAAAAGGTAGCTTTGTTGTAGTCTTATGCATATTTTAAATTTACCTACCTTGAATATATTTTATCTCTGTGAGAATTTAATAGTATATACTGTGGTGAAATTTATTTGTGCAATTTACAAATGCTACTTATGTGTTATCTTCTTGGATTTCAGACATGTGAGTTGAAACCGAAGACTTCTTTCATGTACATAAGTTAATTCACTCCCAAAGCTGTGTGTAGTCTAATTACCCTTTCCCTATTTCAATCACATATACTAAAAATCATAACACATTTATTTCAAAATTCCTGAGTATTTGGTCTTAATTAAATGATGAAAATGGCGGTTCCTAAAATATCTATAGATACTTTTAATTTTTAGTCTTGATGGCATGTGTAATATGTTATATAATATATAATATATTATATCTTATATAATATAATATATTTTCCTAAATTATTATAAAATCATAAAAATATATTACATTTAACATTAAGTTTGAGGTCCAAGGAGTTAATAATAACTTAACTAATATGCCTGGCTGTATGAATTCACTGAAAAAAGCCTCTTTCAACAATGGGACACCAATTTACCGAAACCAGGAGAGAGAGAGAGAGAGAGAGAGAGAGAGAGAGAGAGAGAGAGAGAGAGAGAGAGAGAGAGAGACAGAGAGAGAGAGACAGAGAGTGCTCAAGATAATTTGCCTTAAGATTCTGACACTTTAGACCTACTCAGCTAGATATTAGTAGGAAGACTCAGGTGTAATGACTAAAACTTCTGTCACTATGCCAAATATAGAAATTCTGCAAAAAGAAGAGTCACAAAAACAACAGATAACATCAGTTTGGCGATGTGAAGTGTAGAGGGTGTCCTCCACAATGTCAGTGTAACAGATGGAAGGGCCTTTAGATGCTGTGAATTGAGCTTTGGTAAGACCCAGCCATTATTTTTGTGTAACGTGTCCCAGTTCCATTCTTTAAGAATTAAGTATTAGAAATGAATTCAGACCAACCATTTATTATCTACAGAATATCTGTACTTAAGAAGCATATAAAAGTAATTCACATTCAGGTATATATAGGTATGTCTAAACCTTCTAGATGCTGAATCTACCAACATAAGAGAACCTAATGACGTATTTCAGAAAAATTATTTACTGTGTTCATAGATTTTGTCTTTATTTCCTTAAATGGAGCTATAGCAATCCATTTTAGGCAATGAGTTAAAAATGTAGCAGATACAGAGTTAAAATAGTGATCATTTTTATTTTTATATGCATTATTACTTCTATGTTCTTATGTACTATATTGACAGCTGCTCTTCTAAATCATTACATACACATGCATACATAGGATTTATTGAAAGCCAATATGTACTAACTGAGCATGCTTATTTACATGGTGAAAGCACAGTGGTCTTGTTTCTGAACACTCTTCCATGAGCTAAGAACAAGTGAGTGTTCATCCACTACCAACAAAGCAAAAGAGAGTCCTATGATGTCACTAGACCCAAGCTTA
>OU015747.1:94164209-94166296 GCA_907169655.1 Acomys percivali
CAAGGAAGTCTTACACTATTACGCTTCTGTTAACCACCGCGATCATGATATTAGGACTGAGGTCAGCTCTGACTGGCACATCCACTTAATTACAAAGTCTTCCCTGAGAAATAATAGTTCTTAAAGTTTGAGTCTGTGACGCTGCCTCTGATAGATCCATAAACTCATCAGAGAAAGTTTACACTGATGGTCTCTGAAGAGTTATTGGCACATTCATTTGCTTGCCTAAAAACATCTGGATTCTCTAAAATTAGATTCTTGATGAAAGATTCCTAAAATGTTGCCAGATTTCTGTGTAGGCAATTTCATGCAGCTCAACAAGCATGGCTTGAGTGCCTAGTGTGGCCAGGTACTGTCTGAAGTCATAGATGGTCGTGGTTCCTGTCCTCAGAGAGTTCTTTGTCAATGAGAGGATACATGTACAGTGTATAAAATGCAGTCTGTGCAATTATTACAAAACTACAACTGCAGTACAGGAGGTAGGTTAGAGGGACCAGATGCTTTCTTGATGGGAGGGATGCCCGAGTTTAAGGCCAAAAATTAACCAGGCAAAAGAAACAAAGCAAAACTGATTCCAAGCAAGGTGAATGGCATGAGTGATGGAGCTGATACTAGGAGGGAAAAATCTATGACTTTTCGATGGTGAAGATGGTGAAGGAATAAGGGACAGAGGGCCATGTCCGTGGAGAGCCCTTGGATCTGAAGCAGAGAGTGCTGGTTACTGTGTTAACTGGAGGATGGTAAGCCTGGAAGCAGGCATCTTCTTCACGCTATATCTTCCTGAGAAATGGAGCCACCAGAAGCATTCTGCTATTTGGGAAGGCACAGCCCCGTCCTGTGTTTTCTTCCCCTAAAGGAGGAGAGGTCATTCTTTGAGGAAAACACTTTTACAAGCCTAGGCTGGTGAATATTAATTCTTCACCTTTTCTTCTCTCTGGGTTGGGTAGCTTTTAATTTCTGTGATAAATACCTGGGGGCGCGGGGCATGTAAAACGGGAAAAGCTTACCCTGGCTTCCGGTTCCACTTGGCTGTTGACTGGTTCTGTTGTTTCTGGGTCTGTATTGAGGTGGAGGATGGCAAGGAGAGGTGACAGGCACTGTGGGGTTGCTCACCTAACGGATCTGGGAAGAAGCAGGCGTACAAAGAACAGGAAGACAAAAGAAAGGGAGAGAGAAGAGAAGGGAGAGTGGCCAGGGACACAATCCTCCTCTGGCATACTCCACTGTGTCCCACTTTCTCTAAGTTGTCCACACTTCCTACAATCATCAGCCATCCTAAACAGTGTATTTATTTCTGTGATTATCAATGCATTGATGAGACCAGAGCTCTTATAATCCAGTCAGGTCCCAACCACCTCTGAACTCTGCTGCATGGGACATCTAGCTTTTGTTTTGTTTTTTTTTGCTTTTAATACACAGACCTCTCAAGGGATACTTCAGATCCAAACCATCTCATCATCCATGGGGTTTATAGTTGTGGCACAGAAAATGCAAGCAATTCTTATGTTTGCATGAAATGAGAATTTGTCCCCTCAACATATTCTGTTCTTAGCACTCAACATTCATAACACTCTGACCTATGCATGTTTGGAACATGTGCAGAAATGTTGGCTTATTTGCTAAGTGCATGCAAGGACTAGTCATAAGGTTGCGTGACCCTTCTGTCATGTTTCCGAGTGGGAAAAATCCTCTCCCTTTTGGGTTGATTAATTAAAAATAGAGAAAGCTAAAGGCTACTACTTTTGTTTGCTGGTCTCTGCCACAAATGTACCAACAGGTGTTGAGCACCGAACTGTGACAAGAATTTAACCTAGCCTTAGTCTAGGCCCAAGGTGAAAACAGTCTTGCGATGCTTCACCCCACAGAGACTTTTTCTCTACAATTAATAAAGATCATAGAAAGAGGGAGGATCAGCCCAAGACAAAAGACAGGGGCCTGCAACTCTAGGTGGGCATTCTGTTGCCAAAAGGATCGTCAATAAGAAGGAGGAAACTGGGAGATGGGAGGGAGGGACAGAGCAGGGGGAGGGGAGAGACAGAGACAGAGAGAGAGAGAGAGAGAGAGAGAGAGAGAGAGAGAGAGAGAGA
>OU015747.1:94166696-94183875 GCA_907169655.1 Acomys percivali
AAGCAAGGTAATTAACAGTGATAACCTTTGGATTTGAGACACAGCACCACAACATACTCCCTGTAAGCTGGGGAGATACAATGTGATACTCTGGCCTAGGAGGGTTCTTACTTGTCTGGTTCTCCATCACCTCTCTGGATTCTCTTACTGCTCTTTGTTGGATGGATCCTGGAGGCTTGTTCTCCATCTTAATGATAGTTTAGTCATTACTCTGTTTGTTTGAAGAGCAGAGAATTTAGGGGATGAAGAAATTTGGTGATATCCTCTCCTGACATTAATTTACCCATTTAATGCCACATTTTCCCTGGAACCTTCCACTTTACAGTTGAAAAAAATTGTACGTAAATCTCTCTCTCTCTCTCTCTCTCTCTCTCTCTCTCTCTCTCTCTCTGTGTGTGTGTGTGTGTGTGTGTGTGTGTGTGTGTGAACATGCTTGCTCATGTGTATACAGTTTTATGGGCTGAACCCAGGACTTTGCACATGTTAGACAAGCATTCTGGCACCGACTTCTATCATAGCCTTCATTTTATGGCTTTGTTTTGAGACAGGGTCTTGCTCTGTTCCCATGGGAACTCATCATGTTTCCCAAGCCAACTTCAAACTTGTGGCAATCTTCAGACCTCTGCCTTTTCAGTGCTGATATCTCAGACCAAATCACCAGGATCAAATACCAAAATTTTTAACAGCAAACACTCAGACTGCATTGTTTCTCTGCATCCTAGAGAAAGAGCAAGGTCAATCACGGCAACTGGCAGGTTCAGCACAGAAGTAGCAGATGGCTCATGGGAAGGCTGCATTGCTCTATAGCTCCTGGTACTCTTCACATACAGAGAAATATCTGCAGTAGATTACACAAGTGGCTTCAGAAAGTATTAACTTATGAACAGTCTTTTTATTTAATTATCTTTGAGTTTATACCACTTCTATGTTGTAGTCTAATGGATCTTAACTTGGTTAAACACACATTTTTTTTTTTAAATTAGACCAGTATTGATGTGACACCTTTTCATATTATTAAATCTATGCTATAGGTTTTGTTTAATTTTTTTTCTAAAATTATATACTAGTAGATTAAAAGTTGCTGAAATTGAGGTCTTAGCAGGTAAGGAATTTGCCCCAAGTACATCATAGGTTGTGTGTGATGCCTCTGACCCTCCATGACCTGCTTGGTATCAGCATCCATGAATGACTCAGTGCACTTAGTTATCTGCTGCCATTTTGTTCTCACTCGAGAAAATCCTCATGGGCTCTTAGAATACACAGTCGAAGAACATGAGCGCTCAGGAGACTGTTTCAGATTTCTCATTTCTTGTTGATAGCATGGTAATATGAAACAGCAAATGACATCATAGTCCATTTCTATTTTATGCTGCATATATTTGGACAGACTTCTCTCACGTTTAAGTCTCTAGTTTTTTACTTTTCCAAAGGGGAGGCAGATGATATAATGGCCATAAGAAATAATCAAGGGTCAATGTGAGGAGCCTGGCATGTACCATGCTGAGAAACACAGACCCAGAAGCAACAGTTCTGTTACCCAGTGGGCTTTGTGACTTGAGAAACACATTCTGTGTTTTCTACCAACTATTAAATTATGTGGCAAATATATGGATTTTAGAACCAATATTCAAATGTAATTAAAAGTAAAAGTGGAAGAAATAAGTGTCTGAATAAGGAATTGTTTGTTTTGTTTATGTTGACCAACCATTTATTTCTTTTTAAAAAGAAATTAATCTTATTGCTTGAGAATCTTATCCATGAGTATATTGTGCTTGAATCAAACCCATCCTCCCAGTGATCCCTTCCCTCCATTTCCTCCTCTATTCCCCCATCACCTTTCCTTCCCAGTTTCATGAGCTTTTTCCTTTTTTAAATTGAGTCCATTTAGTGATGCCTGTATGAGCATGCGATTAGGAGCGTTTCCTGGAGGATGTGACCTCTCCTAGTTCATCACATCCCTGACGAAACTGACCCCCATTCTGCCTCCATCCATCAATTGCCAGGAGCTCTTCAGCTGGGGCTGGATCTTCCTGAGTCCCTCCCTCTCCCATGATGTGATATTTCCTGGCTTGATCTTGCCCAGCTCTTGTGCACACAGTCATAACTGCTGTGAGTCTGTGTGTGCAGTGGTCCTGTCATGTCTGGCAAATACTGTTTTGCTGCAAATTTCCACTACACCACTTCTGTGTTAGGACTGAACCAGACATACGCTCCTATTGAAACCACTTCTTGAGGCATATCTTCTATAAGGTTCTGTGCTGACCTTTTAATAAGTAATTCATAACTTCCCCTAGTAGCTGAGTACTCTTGAAAGATGGCTCCAGCTTGCATCAGAAGCCACTCTGTGATTAAGGACCTGTCCTCATAGGCCAGGGCACTGAGCCTCAAGTCAAGCATGTGAATGTTCCACCTGCTGTGCTAAAAAAAGGTAAATGGACCACTCACCCCAGGGGAGTCATTTAGATTTAACCAGGAGACCTTACCTCCACTATATAGTCAGGCTGGATCCACAGAGGCTTTGCTTAAGTGACCAAAGAATGAAAAAAAAATCTGAAATGCACGTAAAGAAGTGTATTGGAGCCATTTTCAACACATATTGAAAGAGCTTAGAAGCAGGAAGTCTCAGGAGGGCTATTATTAGGAGATGCAGCTAAGAACTGAAGCACACTCTGGATTCAAAGCACACGCATCATCTTGTTCACAACACTTCCTTGTCCTCTGCACCTGCTGGGCCTGTAGACCTCCTTTTCCTTTTCAGCACTTAAGAGAAATATATAAAGGTATAATCCCAGGAAAGAAGGTGATATTTTGAAAGGGTCTTTGCCAGAAAGTCCTGGCAGATAGGTCTAGTTGCGTCTGTGTCATTCTTTTTAACTGTAATTCATTCCAGAGCTGAGACTGAGGAGACCTAGATGCCAACTCTGCCAAGTGGCCCTGCGAGTAGCTCTCAGTGCAAGCATCAGAAGCACCCATGAGCCTATGAACAGACTTAGAACAATCTTTATTTGGAAGGGCTAATTTTCAGCCACGTTCAGAAATTAACCCTGATGATTTCCAACTTGGATTACTGACTATACGTGCAAGTTTGTTTGTTTGCTTGTTTAACCAACTTTCCTTTCGGAGCAGTGTTAGTTTCATATGCAGAAAGTAGATTCATCCCATTGTCCTTGACTCTAGCATGCAGAGCTGTCTACATGGTCAGTAACGCACAAAGAGCAGTGCATTTGCTAAAATCCATGAGCCGGCATCGAAGCATTCACCATCGTGCACGCTCCACACTCCTCAAATAAAATCAAGGTTTCTCCCAGTGCTTCGCTGTGCTGTTGACTATGAGAAAAGCCAGGAGTAGGCTAAAGTAAGTGGTGTTCAGGAATGTACATGCGTAGGTCCTACTAGGTCTACCTGTAAGCTATCATTTCCGGCGTTTTCATTCTTATTCCTTAGAGGCAGAGCCTAATATTTGTTAAGCTTCCTTAGTGTTAATGATCTGAAAACAATCTAAGTTAATTTCCACAGGGAGGAGACTGTGAAAAGAGCTGCATTTGCTTGGGAAGATGACAGGCTATCTGAAAGCAGTCCGACTAAACACAGGTTAACGGTATAAATGACACAGTTGAGCAAGACATAATTGAGGGGGACTGTTTCCTTCCTCTCCGAAGCGCCATGAGCCATTGGCACAGGGACAAAGTGGGTGAGCTCATCCCGTCACGTGGGATTGTTCTGTATGCAGCTGTTAAGTTAGCTGTTCTTGGATAAAGCAGCATTACAAAAATCAATTGTTAGAATCCATAGATTCACTCTGCAAAGTAGTAATTTCAGAAGGGTAAACTGTTTTCAATAATTGAATTATTATTGTGAGAGATCCTAGCTGGTCTTTGTTTGACTGTAGATGTGCAAAGTATTTGAAGAAAACACTTCTACAGTCAAAGCATACATGGGCATGCGCATCCTCAAATATTCTAGCCCAAGTTTAAGGCAGGATGCTTCATTTTGGTAATATGAAGCAGAAAATGTGAATTCTTTCATAATCAGCCCTTTTTTCTGGTCTGTCTTCATCAGAGTATGCGGGGCTCCCACGTTAGTGATGGCAGCCTGTCTCAGTGTACAGGTCCAAATGGTGATCTCATCCTGAGCACCTTTATAACCACTTGGGAAATTTTAACCAACTTTCTGGGCCCCCGTGGTCCAGGCAAACTGATACACAAATTTAACCATTACAAAATGTCCAAGCACATGGCCAATTAAAAGAGATGGATTTCCAAATCGCTGGTTTCAGTTTTCTTCTCTTACTACTTTGTGCACGTTATACACCAACGTTGTGAGAACCGAATACCACATTTAAGCCCCACTGTTAGTTTTCGTTCTTGGCTTTTGTTTGTAAATTAGTAGTGACAGACACAGATTTTGCTCTTACTGAAAGCAATAGCAATAAGTAGAGAGGACAGTCTTACTCCCTGGTCAACATCTCTGTTCTCTCACCTTGAGGAATGACTTGACAAATGACTTCCAACAGCAGCAATCTTCACAGTCCTTAAAACATGAATGTTTGGGCAAAATGAGCATAAGTCTCTATTTTTTTCCAACAGGACACCACTTTGTCTGGCCCCAGTGGGAAAGGATGCGCTAAGTCCTGCTGCTCTAAGTCCTGTGTCAGGGTGGGTTGGTACCTATGGGGGGGGGGCTCTCCTTCTCAGAGAAGAAGAAGGGATGTGGGGGAGGGGTGCTAGGAGGGGCTGGCAGGAGAGGAAGAAAGGGCTTCAATAGGGCTGTAAAGTGATTAAATAAATTAATTGATAAAAATAAAAATGAATTATATGAATAAATGGAGGACAATTTGAAGACAGCACATGAAAAGAATCTTGTTTCACAAGTGATGATTAATAATGGAGAATCCCATTGCCGCTAAAAGCAAAAACAAAGAAAAAGAACAAAATAAGTTACTGTTTTCATGTGGAGGATCAAACAGAGTGGCCTCAGCTTTAGCAACAGTCTGAACACCACAGACTCAAATTTAATAATCAAAATGTAGAAGCTTCTGTCTGGCTTCCTTGCCATCATTTTAAATGAAACTTCTCTGTGGCTAAGTACCTGCTTTCTTTGTTTTGATTTATTTTCATTTAGTAAATGTAAAGAATAAGAATGGAAAGGAAGGCACATACCGCACACCACACATCTGGCTTATTACTTATGCTCCTGTAAGGAATGTCTTGCTTATGTTCATAAGCAAACCCTAATCAAACTTCAGGAGTGACTAAATAATAAATAAATCACAGAAGTAGATGAGAGACTGGTTGGGAAGGGGAAAGAGATCCACAAGTAATGGAAGGAGATGAAAGAAGGGAATAGGAGAGGCTATGATCAAAATACCTTATGTGCACTTATGAAAATGCCACATTGAAATTATTTAATATCTATAATTAATGTAGTTTTAGTCATTCTTAAAGCTCCAAGCATATATGTAAACATGCAGGATAGAGAGGTAGCCTTGATAACACCTATCTTTTAAAGATTTAGTTATTACATTTATTTTTGTGTATATGTGTGTGCCCACACGAGTTTATGTGCACCACGTGTGTGCCAGTGCCCATAGAGGCCAGAGGATGCTGGATCTCCTGGGACTGGAGTGATAGAGCACCTGACATGCGTGCTGGGATCTAAGTCTGGGTCTTCAGCAAGAGCAGTAAGTGCTCTTAACCACTAAGCTATCTCCCCACCTACTTCATAATTTCTAAAATAGTTAAATTAATATGTATAAATGAGAACTTAATTTTCATAATAGATTAATTTTAAGTTATGAGTATTATAGAAATGCTACAATGAATTTTGTAATTTCTCTTTAAATCCTCTTGTTCTTTTACATTATTCATAACTTTATGCTCACATTTAATAAATATGTTGTTACATTTTAATACTAGAAAATATAAAATTTTGATATTTGAAAGTTTATTAGCATGCACTAATTATACAAAGTGATGTCTCATATTTTCATACATGCACATTATGCAATGAGATGTCTCAGGGGGTAAAACAATTGCCATGTCAGTGAGAAGACCTGAGCTTGAATCCCCAGAGCCCATGTAAATGGTCGTGCAGATCTATAGCCCTGTGCTTCTCCAAGGAGATGGACATCAGAGAGAGGGGAGCTCCTGGAAACTCAGGGCCAGCAAGTCAAGCACACGCAGCTATGAACACAAAGAGATGCTCCCTCAGACAAGGTGTAAAGAGAAAACTAACAATCAAGTTTGTCCCACATGGTATACTCCCCACCAGCACATGCACATATCACATAATTACACAGGATAAGAAATAAAATAAAATGTAGCATGCAATTTTTGTCTAGAAAGAATAGCTTTTGTTTACTGTTTATCACATAACCAAGTTGGCTTTATGTAATTTTGAGGTGGTGGAATCAGTGTTAAAATGCTAAAGTAGCAGGTATTTCTCAGTACGTAACATAAATCCGGGAGTGGGTGGCGGGGGGGACTTCTAATGTTAAAGCGGATTCTATGCGCAGGGAGTTTCACCTTTCTGATCTCCTTCTATGAGGCACTAAACATTAGCTGACTTAAGCTGGAATTTCTCCCCTGCTTTCTAGCTTCTCCATGGGCAGTGAAAAAAGCAGGCAAAGTACAGAGGGTCTTGCAGGATGATGAGCGGCAGCTGCTATATGCAGGAGGCTTTGGTACTTGAGATGATGGAATTAGATAAAGACAAAGGATGCAGAGAGAGAGAGAGAGGGAGGGTTTTCAGTAAGAAATGCTTGTACTCAAGCCTAAGGGCAATGTTTTTATTATTTTCATGTTGACTTTTCAGTTCAGGTCCCATTTAAACAACAACATAACAGCAGCAGCAACAACAAAAACCCTCTCTTGATTCAGAAGTCTTAATCATAGGCATTAGCAGAAATATTTTTGCTAGTTAAGCAAAGCTTCCAGTGGGAATTCTGCATGTGTAGGGTTTATACTTTTCTAAGTACAAGAGGTAACTAGTCATAATGTTCTTCTTGTAGGTTTCTAGGACCCTCTGGATCCTTCTATTTCCCCCACTCTCCCTTACTTCCCTCACCTAGAATCCCAGTAGGAAGTCCCAGAATCTATCCCAATATCCTGGTAACTGAAGACTTTCATGGGAGATCCCTCTTGGGCTAGTGTCCCAATTATAAGTGAGTATATACCATATGACTCATTCTGGGTCTGGGTTAACTCACTCAGGATGATCATTTCTAGTTCCATCCATTTGCCTGCAAATTTCAACATTTCCTTGTTTTTAATAGCTGAGTAGTATTCAACAGTATAAATGTACCATGGTTTCTTTATCCATTCTTTGACTGAGGGGCATTTAGGTTGTTTCCAGGTGCTGGCTATTATGAATAAGGCTGCATGAACCTGGATAAGTATATGTCCTTGTTGTGTGATGGAGCATCCCAGGGGGATCTGCTCAAACTACTGTACCAACCAAGGACAATACATGTAGTAAACATTCAGATCTAACCAATGGACAGGACATTCTCTACAGTTGTGTGGAGAGCAGGGACTGACTTTGACATGAACTCTGGTGCCCCATATTAGACCACTTTTCCTTAGTGGGGAGGTCTGGTGACACTCAGAGAAAGGATAAACAGGGTACCAAGATAAGACTTAATAGGCTGTGACCATATGGTGGGGGAGGAGGTCCCCTTCTGTCACAGACCAAGGGGAGGGGAATAGAGCAAAAGAGGGAGGGAGAAATGAACAGGAAGTTAAAAGTGAGGGGATAACGATTGAGATGTAATCTGAATAAATTAATTAAACAGAAAAAAATTATAATAAAAATTAAAAACAAACGAACAAACGAACACAAACAAAACAACAACAAAAAAAGAGTTAAGTAGTGAAAACCCTAGGACATGTCTACTTCATTTGTTTTTTATTTTACTTAATTCCAAAATTTGGTATCACTTTTCTAGTAAAGCAATAAACCATGTATAAAACATGAATCATTTAGAATAAAGTACTTTGGAAATTTGCAACCTTGAAGGTAAGCGAAAAATGGAGATAATAGTTAACAGTTTTGCACTTCTAACAAAAGCAATGGAACTAGGAGGATCCAAGATGGCGGCGAGCAATGTGGACCATGTTTGGAGGCTCCAGTGAACAATTCAGGGAATTGCACAGATTTCTGAGCCAGGAACACCGGGGTCCCGACACCACGGCAGCAGGAGTGCTCCACGGTTCGGAGGAACCAAGGGTGCGGAGGACCTGAGTGCCCCTGCACACAGGAGGAGCATGGATTTTCTCGGATCGGAGCAGCAGCGGCGGAGGCAGCAGCAGCGGCACTGACTGGGGTTTGCAGCTCAGAGCCTTCTGGTGGAGGCAATTGGTGTGGTGGCCGGTGGGAGTTGCTGCGGGAGAGGGGACTCTGGACAGGATTTGGGTCGCATGGTGCCTTGTGACCCAGACTAGACTCGGCGGACAGTTCAGCCCCAGAGTCCCGGGTTCAGCTCAGTGCTCAGTGCTGTGGAGACAATCGCTCAGCACAGCAAGCAATTCTGCCTAAGGTGCCAGCTCAGCGCAGCGGCAGCTCCCCTGCTGTGATGCAGGCTGGGCAGAGTGCTCAGTTCCACCTTAGGCACCAGCTCAGCGCAGCTGCAGTTCGCCTACTGTGACACAGGCTGGGCAGAGTGCTCAGTTCCACCCTAGGCACCAGCTCAGCGTAGCCGCAGTTCACCTACTGTGACGCAGGCTGCGCAGAGTGCTCAGTTCCACCCTAGGCACCAGCTCACCTCAACGAGCAGTTCTGCCCAAGACACTAGCTCAGCTCAGTGGGTAGTTCTGGGGCACTGGCACAGATTCATCCCAGAGGCCCTAGCTGAACTTGCGGGGCAGATTAGGCCCAGAGTCTCTACCTGAGCTGTGCGCACAGGCTCGGCGGGCCCAAGGCTCTGGCTGGACTATCCATGAAGTATAGGCCTGGAGTCCCAGGCTGATTTCAGCGTGCAGTGTGGGTCCATACTCCCTGGCTGAGCTCGGTACACAATTCCACCCCGGTGACTCGAGTGGAGCTCGGTGTGCAGTTTGGGGCCAGAGTCCCCTGAGCTTGGCAGACAGATTGGGCCCAGAGACTCTAATGGAACTTTTAGCACAGTCTCGGCTCTAAGACTCTGGTTGGACACAGTGTGCAGTTTGAATCCAGAATTCCTGGCTAAGCTTGTCGGACAGTTTGGGCCCTGAGTTAATAACTGACCACAGCACGCACTTTGGTCCAAAAGCCCCTAGCTGAGCTTGGTGCGCAGTCCCAGCCCAAAAATTCTGGCTGTACCCTGTGTGCATTTTGGGCCCAGAAACCCTAGCGGAGCTCGGCAGACAGTTCAGGCCCTGAGAATCTAGCTGAGCGCGGTGTGTGGTTCAGGCCCAGTGTTCCTGGCTGGACTTGGCAGGGAACTCAGAAGGCTGTGGATACCTTGGCCTAACCCAACGCTCATTCAGAGGCAGAGAATGATTGCAGGACCCACAGCACAGGAGAGCTGAGGATCACTGGCTGTCAGAGTCCAAAATGACAGGGCTAACCTCCTGCCATACACACAAGTGAAGTATCAGAGCTTCCAGCCTATGGAAATCATGAGAAAACAAATGAATCTATCATCAGACTCCCTCCATCCAACTTGAGAAGCTAGCCAACAAAAACAAAGACAACAAGATGTCTAAAGGACAGCGTAAAAGCATACGCAAAAACAAAACAAAACAAAACAAAACAATATGGCATCTCTAGTTTCCAGCTATCCCAAAGAAAAAAACCCAGAGAACTCAAATACAATGGAAATACAAGAAAATGACCTCAAATCCTTAGTAATGAGGATATTAATGTAAGAAACAAATAAAATTCGTAATCAAATACAGGAAGATGCAGCCAAACAGGTGAGAGACATAAAAGAAGCACCTAGAGTGGAACAGGAAAAATTTCAGGAAAATGCAAAAAAACCAGATGAAAGAAATAAATAAAATAGTTCAAGCTCTGAAGACCTATAAAGAGGCAATGGAAGAAACTCAGGAATATACAAACAATCATATGAAAGAAATAAAAAAATCAGTTCAAGATCTGAAGATGAAAATGGATTCAATGATAAACACACAGACAGAAGAAAAACGAGACGTGAGACCTCAGAGAAGAAGGCGAGCAACACAGAGGTGAGCTTTTCTAACAGAATCCAAGAGATGGAAGAACGAATCTCAGGTCTAGAAGATACAATCACAGATCTTGAAGCAACCACTAAAGAAAATGCCAAATCTGGAAAACTCCTGACACAAAACATTCAAGAAATTAAGGACACCATGAAAAGAAGAAATCTGAGGATAATAGGCATTGAAGAAAGAGAAGATATCAGACTCCAAGGCCCAGAAACTATTCTCAACAAAATCATAGAAGAAAATTTCCCCAACCTAAAGAAAGAGATGCCTATAAACATACAAGAGGCCTACAGAACACCAAATAGAATTGACCAGAAAAAAAAAACTGCCCGTCATATAATAGTCAAAATACAAAACATACAGAACAAAGAAAAAAATATTAAAAGCTGCAAGGGAAAAGGGTCAAATAACATTAAATGGCAAACCTATTAGAATTACACCCGATTTCTCAGCCGATACCATAAAAGCCAGAAGGGCCTGGACAGAGATCCTGCAAACCCTGAGAGACCACAGATGCCAGGCCAGACTACTTTATCCAGCAAAACTATCAATAAACATTAATGGAGAAAACAAAATATTCCATGACAAAAACAAATTCAAACAGTACCTATCCACAAATCCAGCTTTACAGAAGGTACTAGAAGGAAAACTCCATCCCAAAGGGTCAAGCTACAACCAAAACTACTCAGGAAATAGGTAACTATACCATGGCAAAAACACAGCTACACAAACACTCGATTGGAAACAAAATCAAAATTAAGACGCTTAACAGTCACTGGTCGTTAATATCTCTCAACATCAATGGTCTCAATTCTCCAATAAAAAGACACAGACTAACTGAATGGGTGCATAAACAAGATCCAACATTCTTCTGCATTCAAGAAACACATCTCACCTATAACGATAGGCATTACCTCAGGGTAAAAGGTTGGAAAAAAATATTCCAAGCAAATGGTCACAAGAAGCAAGCAGGCGTAGCCATTTTAATATCAAACAAGATAGATTTTCAACCAAAATTAATGAAAAGGGATGCAGAAGGACACTTCAAACTCATCAAAGGTAAAGTCAACCAAGATGACATCACAATTCTGAACATCTATGCTCCCAATACAAGGGCACCCACATTTGTAAAAGATCTGCTAAAAAAACTTAATCCACACATCGATCACCACACAATAATAGTGGGAGACTTCAACACCCCACTCTCACTGAAGGATAAGTCATTGAAACAGAAACTAAGCCAAGAAATAACATCATTAACCAATGCCATGGGTCAAATGGATCTAACAGATATCTATAGAACCTTTCACCCAAACAAGAAAGAATATACCTTTTTCTCTGCACCCCATGGAACCTTCTCCAAAATTGATCACATCGTAGGTCACAAAGCAGGCCTCAACAGATACAAGAGGATTGAAATAATACCTTGTATCCTATCAGATCACCATGGTCTTAGGCTGCAATTCAACAACAACAGAAACAACAAAAAGCCTACACGCACGCGGAAACTAAACAACTCTCTTCTAAATGACACATGGGTCAGGGAAGAAATAAAGAAAGAAATCAAGGAGTTTCTGAAATTCAATGAAAATGAGGGAACAATATACCCAAATTTGTGGGATACATTGAAAGCAGTGTTAAGAGGAAAATTCATAGCACTAAGTGCCTTTCAAAAGAAAGTGGAAACATCGCACACAAGCAACTTAACAAAACAGCTTGAAGCCCTAGAAAAAAAAGAAGCAGAAACACCGAAAGGAGTAGACGTCTGGAAATAATCAAACTCAGGGCTGAAATTAACAAATTAGAAACTAAGAAAACAGTCCAAAGAATCAACAAAATCAAGAGCTGGTTCTTTGAGAAAATCAACAAGATAGACAGACTGTTAGCCAAACTAACTAAAAGGCAGAGAGACAGTATTGAAATCAACAAAATCAGAAATGAAAAGGGAGACATAACAACAGACACTGAAGAAATACAAAGAATCATAAGATCCTATTTTGAAGGCATATATGCCACAAAATTTGAAAATCTAAGGGAAATGGACGATTTTCTTGATCAATTTCACTTGCCAAAGTTGAGTGAAGAACAGATAAACAAGCTAAATAGTCCCATTTCCCCTACAGAAATAGAAGCAATCATTGATAGTCTCCCAACCAAAAAAAAAAAGCCCAGGGCCAGATGGTTTCAGTGCAGAATTCTACCAGACCTTCAAAGGCGAGCTAATACCGATACTCTTCAAGCTACTCCAAAACATAGAATTGGATGGAACATTACCAAATTCATTCTATGAGGCCATAGTCATGTTGATACCTAAACCTCACAAAGATTCAACAAAGAAAGAGTATTTCAGACCAATTTCTCTTATGAACATCGATGCAAAAATACTAAATAAAATTCTTGCAAAACGAATACAAGAACACATAAAGGATATCATACATCATGACCAAGTAGGCTTCATTCCAGGCATGCAGGGATGGTTTAATATACGGAAATCCATCAATGTAATCCACCATATAAACAAACTGAAAATAAAAAACCACATGATCATCTCTTTAGATGCAGAGAAAGCATTTGATAAAATCCAACACCCATTCATGTTTAAAGTTTTAGAGAGATCGGGGATACAAGGCACTTTCCTCACCATAATAAAGGCTATATACAGCAAGCCAATAGCCAAAATCAAAGTAAATTGTGAGATACTCAAGGAAATTCCTCTAAAATCGGGAACAAGGCAAGGCTGCCCACTCTCTCCATATCTCTTCAATATAGTACTCGAAGTTCTAGCCAGAGCAATAAGACAACAAAAGGAGATCAAGGGTATCCAAATGGGAAAGGAGGAAGTCAAACTATCCCTATTTGCAGATGATATGATAGTGTACATAAGTGACCCTCAAAATTCCACCAGGAAACTCCTACAGCTGATAAACACTTTCAGCAATTTGGCTGGATACAAAATTAACTCCAAAAAGTCTGTAGCCTTCCTATACACAAATGACAAGCTTGCAGAGGAAGAAATTAGGAAAGCCATACCCTTCACATTAGCCACAAGCAGTATAAAATATCTAGGAGTTACTCTAAGCAAGTGAAGGACTTGTTTGAACAAAATTTCAAAACTCTGAAGAAGGAGATTGAAGATGACATGAGAAGATGGAAGGATCTTCCTTGCTCATGGATCGGGAGAATTAACATAGTAAAAATGGCCATCCTACCAAAAGCAAGCTACAGATTCAATGCAATCCCTATCAAAATACCTACACAATTTTTTAAAGACATTGAAAGTTCAATTCTGAACTTCATATGGAAAAACCAAAAACCAACAATAGCAAAAACGATCTTGTACAATAAAAGGTGCTGCGGAGGAATCTCCGTACCTGATCTCAAATTGTACTACAAAGCAATAGTAATTAAAACAGCATGGTACTGGCACAGCAACAGGCTGGTTGATCAGTGGAATCGAATCGAAGACCCAGATATGAATCCACACACATATGGTCACTTGATTTTTGACAAAGAAGCCAAATCCATTCAATGGAAAAAGGATAGCATCTTCAACAAATGGTGCTGGTCTAACTGGATGTCTATGTGTAAAAAAATGCAACTGGACCCATATTTGTCACCTTGCACAAAACTCAAATCCAAGTAGATTAAAGACCTCAACATAAAACCAGAGACACTATTTCACTTAGAAGAAAAAGTGGGGAAGAGCCTGGAACATATTGGCACAGGAGACAACTTCCCGAACAGAACACCAACAGCCCAGGCCTTAATGTCAACAATTAATAAATGGGACCTCATGAGGCTAAGAAGCTTCTGTAAGGCTAGAGACACGGTCAAGAGAACAAAGCGACAGCCTACAGACTGGGAAAAGATCTTCACCAACTCTACATCTGACAAAGGTCTAATATCCAAAATATATAAAGAACTCAAGAAATTAAACACCACCAAACCAAATAACTCAATTGAGAAATGGGACTTGGAACTAAACAGAGAATTCTCAGCAGAAGAATATCAAATGGCTGAGAAACACTTAAAGAAATGCTCAACCTCCTTAGTCATCAGGGAAATGCAAATCAAAACAACTCTGAGATTCCATCTTACACCCATCAGAATGGCTAAGATCAAAAATTCAAGTGACATCACATGCTGGCAAGGATGTGGAGAGAGAGGAACTCTCCTTCACCGCTGGTGGGAATGCAAACTAGTACAGCCACTTTGGAAATCTATCTGGTGATATCTCAGAAAACTGGGAATAGGGCTTCCTCAAGACCAAGCTATTCCACTCCTTGGAATATACCCAGAAGATGCTCCAGCACACAGCAAGAAAATATGCTCAACCATGTTCATAGCTCCCTTATTCATAATAGCCAGAACATGGAAACAGCCTAAGTGTCCATCAGTAGAAGAATGGATAAAGAAACTGTGGTGCATATACACTATGGAATACTACTCAGCTATTAAAAACAAGGAATTCCCAAAATTTGTGGATAAATGGATTGAGCTAGAAATGATCATAATAAGTGAGTTAACCCAGAAGCAGAAAGAGTCAAATGGTATATACTCACTTATATCTGCATACTAGCCCTAGGAGCATGTCCCATGAAATCCTTCACTTACCAGGAAACTGGGACAGAGGGGAGGACATCCTATTGGGACTCTAGATGAGAGAAGCATGGTAGAATAGCAAAGTAGAAGGATCCAGAGGGACCTAGAAATCTACAAGTAGAACATTATGATAGGCAGATTTGGGCCAAGGGGTCCCGCTCAAACTAAGGCACTAGCCAAGGACCATACAGGCGGTAAACTTTAAACCCCTACCCAGATCTAGCCAATGGACAGAACAATTTCCACACTTGAGTGGAGAGCGGGATATGACTTTCTCACGTACTCTGGTGCCTCACATTTGACCATGTCCCCTGGAGTGGGAGACCTAGTAGCACTCAGAGGAAGGACAGCAGGTTACCAAGAAGAGACTTGATACCCTATGAGCATATACAGGGGGAGGTAATCCCTCTCAGGAACAGTCACAGGGGAGGGCAATAAGGGGAAACTGGGAGGGAGGGAATAATGGGGGGATACAAGGGATGGGATAACCATTGAGATGTAACAAGAATTAATTAAAATAAAAAAGAAAAGAAAAGAAAAGAAAAGCAATGGAACTGATCCATTTTTATCTACATATGAAAATATTTAGAACACTTTACGAAGAGCAGATCTGAAGTAAGCTGCCCAGGTTCAAGGGACAAGTTGAAACATGGCAACACTGCAACAACGTGTTGGCTGGGGGACTTTGAAAAGTTCAGTCCCAAACTTACCATTTCAGGGTTTCAAAGCTTCATAAAGTAAAGAGAATGCCGTCCACTGGGAAAGGACAACTCCATAATTCATGCAGCAGCCCTTCTGACATGCCCTGCTGCTTTGGTTCCTAAAAATAGATGAGGTGAAAACAACCTGAGCTAAATCCCTCCAGAGAAGTAGTATGGATGCTTTCTCAGAAAGGGCTTGAAGCACGGGCAGTACGAACAGCAGAAGCTCCCAGGTCTATTTTAGAGGATACAACGGTGTTATGCAGATATATCTGGAAAAAAATACTTTTCCCCATGGGCTTATTAGCATCTAGCTCTAGGCTATCTCATGACTCTCTGCCTCTCTGTGTTCTGTGCAGATCACCAGACTGGAAAGCGCCTTTATTAATAGATTTTAAAAAACGCTTTAGAGCCCTGTACTTTCTTGCAGACAGCATTTTTTTTTTTTTTGACACAGCATCTTCAATTGGGAGCAAAGACATTTACGATCAACTTGAAACCTGGTACGTGTTTCATTTAAGAACGCAGTGAGTTGGACTTGAAGCTATTTCAGTTAATACAAGACTCAAAGTTGGGTCCTTGTTGGAAAATCCATTCTCGCTCTGCTCTGCAATCCTGGCCTTGCATCAATGTGTTAAATTTGTAAAGCCACTAGCACAGAAGGATTCAATCTATGTAGACATTTTTTAAAAATCAAGACACTATTTCTGCTTGTTGGGTTGGGTAGTGGGGGGCAGAGGTCTGTTCTGTTTTCCTCCTTAAGTTAACATGTAATTTTGTATGTTGCATGAAGCACGCTTTCTGGACTGGGTAGGTGCGCTTTACCTCACTGAGACGACTCAAAATTGCATCATCATTTTGATGGTCATTGTCCTTAATCCTTTGCCCCAGTTAATATTTGAGTGCACAAATAATTGCATCAATATAAGTCAGTTTGGGGAGATTTCTGCTTTAGAAATGAGTACAATAAATACAAAATTAGGATGTCTAAATCTTACTTAGCTAGTAAATATGACCCAGGAAAGGTCTTCTGTACCACAAATTCAATAAAATATTTTAATTTATGCTATTAATTAGCATAATCTTATGAACTCTCATCTGCTTTTCAAAAAAATGTCAGATTTACAAAAACATTCAAACCCTAAATCCACAGTGTACAGACTTCTGGTATCCCCTGTCAGTTCAGATTATCTGCATTGACCTGGTTGCTTCAGTGACACAGTTTTTCAGTGACTACTATGTTTTGTCGGCAACCATAAAAGGCCTATCTTTCCTGCTGGTGGTATTTCTCTTGCCTGAGACTATTAATAATTTAGTCAGTAGGTTTATAAAGTAAACTTTTATTTCTTAGAATTTTTCATAAATTTATAATTGAAATCATGAATCATCCACATTTCTTTATTATTTGCATGCTCTGGTTCTCTGATATATGTGGCGTTAGTCATGTTCAGTGTCCACACATTACCATAAGAATGAAAGTAAATATTTATGTTAATAAAAATATCTTCAGTGTATGAATAAACCATGGCCTAATTTAATATGTTGTTGATAATTTCTAAGCAGAGATAATAAGTTAAAACTCGTTCTCATGACTACAGTTTTAAATTTTAAAAGTCATAGGGTTGCTCTTTAATTCTTGTGTGTGTGTGTGTGTGTGTGTGTGTGTGAGAGAGAGAGAGAGAGAGAGAGAGAGAGAGAGAGAGAGAGAGAGAG
>OU015747.1:94183885-94205712 GCA_907169655.1 Acomys percivali
GAGAGAGAGAGAGAGAGAGAGAGAGAGAGAGAGAGAGAGAGAGAGAGAGAGAGACCTGGCTAGCTTCTCTGATTATAATTATAGAAAGTGTATTTAATCCATCTTGTTATGCATGCATACTGTTGTCCTTGTATTTGAAATGGCAAGGATGCTACACTCACGATGGCAAACTGTAACCTGCCAGAGCAGAGGGGGGCGGGGAATGGTTCTGATATTTTAGAGTCATATTCCACAATTTAGAAAAAGTAAATGAATGCATCTGCATATTATATTATTGTTATTTTCCTCCTTTACTTTTAGAGATGTGGTCTTGCTATGGAGGCACAAGCTTGCAGTTTCGTAGTGTACATGAAGTGTATCTTAGTGTCCTCAGTGCTGGAATTGTGGGTGTGTACCACCAAACCCAGATCCAGCATATTTATTTGATAACAGTGACTCAATTATATAATACTAATAATCCTACTAAACACATTGTTTAAATTCCCCAGGGCACTATTGAAATGGTTATAGATTTATCAGACCTTCAATCATATGTTTCTTCCTATGTCCTTAATCCTTTTAAGCAAATTGCATAGAAAATGACATTATCTTCATGTCTTGCTAATAAGTACTCTCAGAAGGGTTACCTACTGTCCTTTATGAATATCCATGATGTGCAATGTTAAAATGGGAAAGCTATAATTGGTAAATAGGTCAATAAGAGCACAGTTCAGAAGACAGCTATGCCATGCTGTCATTTGTGCTCATCTTTCCCGTAATGAGGATGCTTGCATTGTAGGTTAAAAGTTGTCTCTGTGAAAAGCAACACTGGAGTCATATACAAAGCTGTTGGGCCAGGATGACAGAGTTCTTAACAAGAAAGGATAGAGCGAGCAGTAGCCAACCCCAATGTGTCTATTATAATAAAATTCAAAGGGAAGAGCTAATCTGAGCAGTGACTGTGAATAGGAAGCATATATTTTTGGGATGAAAATGTATGAGATATGATCATAAGATGATCCCTGGCCTTAAAATGACTTGCCACCATTGCGGAGGGTGATGAATGTCCATACCCACAGCAAGAATAAGTGATGAACTCTCCTAATTGATGGTGTTTAAAGGTCCTTTTATTTTAAACTTCCTATCAGAAAGTCTCCCATAAATAACTGATAACAGCCACAGTAAGGTGTTTCTATAAAAATTGTCGCTTTTAGGAGGAAAAAAAAAAAGCAATTGCTAGATATAGCAAACTCATTGAATATTATTGACCCATCAAGAACTATTTTGCTAGATTTAGCTAATATGAACTAGCTGCATTTAGAGTTAATTTACAAAACTTGAAAAGCAAAGGTTTATAACTTAATTTTTATATGGCAAAAGAAAGTCTTAGATAAGCTTACTTTGAAAATAGCCTCAAAGGTGTCCATCATCATCACCGCAGAATGTGGTGTGTTATGGTTTGTGAAAAAAGTAACAATGCAAAACAAAAACATTACTCACCTGTTTAATAAATCAAGTTTGCTCAAATTATTGTGATATCTAGCAATTGCTGTTTTTTTCTTCTGCTGGTAAGTTTCCAAACACAAAACCTTTCTGCTGCTAATGCCAAGCCACCTAAGCGTCATTCTTCAGCCAGTAACAGGTATCACCAAAAAAAAAAAAAAAAAAAAAAAACCAACAAAACATTACCACCATTGCCTACTTTCTGTTTCCATAAAGTGTGATGACATTGAAAGACTTAGAAGTTTATATGTGTTTTAATCTGCTAAATGCAAATTAAAATCCACCTTACAGTCAGACATTTTGTTTTGAGGGTTTGTAGGGGTGTCTTAGTGGTTAAGAGAACTGGCAAATCTTCCAGAAGACCTGAACTTGATTCTCAGCACCCACACAATCTCCAGTCCCAAGAAATCTAATGTGCTCTTCAGCCCTTCATAGATGCTATATTCATGTGGAGCAAGACATACACGAAGACAAATGCCAATATACATAAAATTAAAATAACTAAATCTTTAAAGATAAAAATATAAAATGTCTGAGTTTGAATGGGCTCTCATTTTTTTCTGTAGACTCACCATGATGATTCCTTTGTACGGTACAAAAATGTCTGTGAACATTTATTGTGTATCAATTTTCTTAAGTCTAAAATAAGATCACATTTTATTTCCCAAAACTTGAATCAGGAGTTATCCATGTAAGTGTTTCAAAATAAACGGGATACCTGTCCCATCATTCTGAAGGTGTTCTTACAGGATTAGCTGGGTACATGCACGATGTCCTTGTAATACAGGAAATTAGGACAGATGCCATAGAGACCTTTTAAAAAGTAGAAATGGTTTATAGTGATATGTATGTGTGTATACATACATATATATATATATATATATATATGCATGGTGAATATATATATATTCAGCATACAGTACTATTTCTAAACTATAAACCATTCTTCCAGAGCCAATTGCTCCAGCCATGCTGCTTCTTGTATGCTGTTGTTTTACACTTTATTTTTTCTTGAATTTTTACATGAATGGTTGACTTTTTATTTCTCCTTCTCCTCTTGCTCCCATTCCTTCTCCCTCTCCTCTTCTCCTCTTCTTCCTCCTCCTTCTTTTCTTCCTCTCTTTTAAATATTTTTTAAAAGCCTGGAACCATCTAATTGTAGTTTCATTTCATAAGCAATATTGCTGGCAATGAAACACCTCAAAACTGCATGTGCCCTGGTGTGCTCATAGACTCATGGGCTGGCACTTGGGAGTGGTTTGCAGAAGTCATGACTCTGGGTTTTCTCTCCAGTGCAACTCTTGTAATTTGGAGTTTCTTTGATCTTCTGTGTTAGAATCACTCATTTGGTCACTGACCTTTCAGGAGTTGCGCCGAGGAGTCACCAATTGTCTCATGATTCTTAGTTTTATAAAGAAGCAACACTTGGCATTTCCTTGGTGAAGTATTTTTGGAATAAACTTTCTCGCTTTCACACATTTCCATATTTTTATGTCTTGATTATAAAATATGAGATTTTTGTCCCATTATTCATTGTTTCTCCCTCCCTACCATTCTAATTATTATGGGACTAAACTAATTATAAACACAAGGATTTCTCAATTCCAGGTGTGAAGCCATTTGTCACTACAGGTACCACAGCTAGATTGGTCTTAGAAATCTACATTTTGGAAACAGTTTATTGAAAGTTAACTATTCAAAATTATGTTTGTCTTTAGCTATCATGGAACTGCTCACCTAAGTTATGTTAGAAGTTTAGATTGATCCAGGTAGAATGGCTATCATCAAGAAAGTAGGTAACAGTTAATGTTGGTGAAGATGCAAGAAAAACGGACCCCTGTGCGTTGCTGGGAGGAGTATGGTCTATCTGTACACTAATCGGTACAGATGTTCTTCAAAAAATTAAAATCAGAACTTACAGAAGAAGATCAGTTAAGTTACTTCTAAATATGCAAAGGATTTGTGCTAGGTACATGCACATCAGTGGGGAAATTATAAAAAAAAATCTCTCTCTCTGTTATGACAGGGAAGACATCAAAGAGTTCATGGTGCCAGGAACATGTGGCAGAGACTCTTTACATCCCGGAGGACCGGGAAGCAGAGAACAGGGCCTCCACCAGAGGCTAAGCTATAACCTTCAGAGTCCTCTAGTAACCCATCTGCTAGCCATGCCCTATCTCCTAAAGGTTCCCTACGGCATCCTCAAATAGCGCCACCACCTGGGAAGCATGTGTATAAATCTGAAGTCTGTGGGGGACATTTCCAGTTCTGGACTGGGAACGTCTGGAATAAAATGAGCTTGCTGAGAACCATATACATAGTTAGGTTTATCGTCACAGTTCACAGAAGCCTTGGTACCTAACAGAAGAGCAAAGAAGATGTGATGTGTATGAAGTATGAGTTATGTAGTCATAGGAAGAATGGAATTAGATTGTTTAGAGGAAGGTAGGTGAGATTGGAGGTCACTTATACTGTTCAAATGCAAGAACACCACAAAGACAGGAATCATTTTTTCTCCATCATAAAAGGGTTCTATCATGGGGAGAAGAACATCAGAGTCAAAGGGGAACTGTTAGTGATATGAAGGGGACTACAAGGAGGAGATCAGGTAGAAATGAGAAATAAAGGGAATGCCTATCATCAGAGTGTAAAAATCATTATGTATGTGCCGAAGTATCATATTGCTTCATACAATTACTATGCCAATTTAAATGCCGCCTGCAAAACCCATTAAATTAAGTTTTAGTAATATGATGAATTCTCATGAAATGCTGAGCCAATAATCTAAAAGTTTTAAATATTCTTAACTGAATTGGTCTCACATGATGAAAATTTAGCATTTACTATCCAGCCAACTGTTGATTGCTACTTGGGCTCTGTTCACTATTTTAAAATATTCATCTTTTTTGTTTTTCAGTATTGCTGGCAACAGTTGTTACCATAAATACAGTTACATTGTCAAGGAAATAGTGAGTCAGAGAAATGTTACTAGAAACAAAAAAATGGACCCAAAGTGGTGGAACACACGGCCTGTTAGTTTCTGTAACAAACTAATACATGGATGATGATATTAAATCGTTGCTGGCTGCCAGTGTTCCTGGGATGTTTTCCCAGGAGTGATTGTTCTTACATCTGCCTCTGGAGGGCTCACCTTCAAGTAGTCACCATCACAACTGCTTTTCTAGAATGGACCCACTCATAGGTCTTCCTCAGAGTTCTATAGGGAGCACATGACTCACAAAATTGACAGCCTTGATTTGTCCTGACCTGCCCTTCAGCTGCAGTTGTTCTCAACATCCTAATAAGAGCTGAAGCTCTTATGTTAAACTGCCCTTTTTCTTAGAAATAAATGGAATTTAATTTCAAAGATATTAACTTATGCTACATTTATTTTTGAATTCCCTTTGCATGCAATAAGTAGAAACTTCACACACAAACACAAATTCAGTTTGGAAGCAAAAACAAAAGCAAAAATGTCAAAATAAAGAAAAGTTAAAGGGATATCATGCCATGAAACAATACAGAGGAGTGAGAGATAGGCTACTGTGAAGTGAAGAAAAATGCACACTGAGTAATTCCTACACTATTCAGTTAATTCCAAAATCTAATTTTATGGCCCATGTACTAAATGGTCCTCTAATTATTAATTATATTTTAGTTAATTGACTGGACTTGTGGTTTGTTAGAGGACACGTGCTATGGTGTGTGGAAGTCAAAAAGCAACTTTATGGAGTTCATTCTTTCCTTCCACCCTGTGGGTCCCAGGGACTGAATTCAGGTAGGTCATCAGGCTTGGCAGCAGCCTCTTTTATCTGCTAATTCATATCATTAGCATAAAAATTATATGTGTTTTAAATTTTTATTATTATTTTCTTTTAGTGTGTGCTCACTCAGATACATGCGCATATAGGTACTATGCTCACAAAGGCCAGAATAGGGCCTAGGACCCTTTGTATGTGAACTTTAACGCAGTTATGAGCCAACAAATGTAGACTCTGGTATCTAAACTTGGGTCTTCTTGAAGAACAGAGAGCATATTTAGCCACTGAGCCATCTTGCCAGCCCCTAAAATGTTTGTGTGTTGTGGCTAGGGAGATGAGTCAGTAGGTAAAAGAGCAGGCTATGTAGGCATACACACCCTGCCTTGAGTACTCAGAACCCTCATAAAGAAGCCAGACATGGCTGTGCGTACCTTCAGACATCCCCAGGGTATCCTAGACACTCACCCTAGCTGAAACAGCCAGATGCTAGTTTAGCTTAACATTCTGGCACAGTGCAAGCTTGCTAATATTTGATTTCCTCCAATTATCCCTAGTTTTCTCATTCCCAGCCCAACATTGTATGAGGTTAGATTCTAAAATCTAAATTTACTCCTACAGATTGCAGCACTCAATAAATTTCTTTGCATGAGTTGCGGCATATTTTAAAGTTACTTTCCTAACCTCTCTCAGGTCTTAAAAACATCAGCAGAATAGAAATTCTCTGAACACGTCTGTCTCTTCCTTGTCTTTGTACCCTGCATAAACAGGCCCTGCTGCATAGATTAGCTTTGCCATCACATACTTCATCCTTTGCCTCTCAGAAAACCCATTACCTGTTTGTGAATCCATTTATTTCTTCTGGAAAAAATGCTATATGTACTAAATACTAAATAGTTGTGCACACTTGAGAAATGGGCAGCATATGATAAAAGAATAGCATGAAAGTGGCAGTATTTTGAAACACAATGAGTTGTAGATTTCAGGGAGAGGAGAAAGTAGATTTTAAGGAATCAGATGGCTATCATCACTAGGAGAAGAAATGCAATAGAGTTGGCCAGGTAAATGGAGACAGAAGATAATATTTAATTATAAGATAACACATGTAATTTGTTCTCATGATAAGCATGAGAATATATGTACAGCCAAACACAACCCAAATTGATGAGTGACTGGCAAGGGAGGCAGAGAAAGCGGTGCGTTTCAAACAGGACAGAAAGATATCGCAGGAGCCCATTAATGGCTGGATTCAGGGCCTTTAAAACAAAAAGAGTTATCTAAAACACACATGTGTTATATTCTATGGTCTCTCACAAATGAAGTATGAGTCAAAAGCTGATATTCAATGTATTAATTTCGGGAAGTGAAGGTTTAGGAGGAGGAGAATGGTAAGGATAAGTGAAGCGACAATGTTGTGCTGTTGAAGGTGCTTGTTCAATTTGTTGGCGCGCCATAATTGGAGGCCAGCTCCCCTGGAGACATCTGAGGAGCTTTGTAGAAGATTCCCCAGAGCTGCCTATCAAAGACAGGAAGGACCTGTTGGGTCTTGTTATGAGTGTTGACCTGTGAGATTTTTGTCTTCCCTCGGTTATGATTTGATTCAACAGCTGAGGTGTCTAGATGCCAGTACATGTCGCCACTCATCATAGCATCAGGCTATGATAGTGTTCTCACATCTTTTGGTTCATTAATTCCTTCGATTAAAAAAAAAGCGTAGAGAAAAATTTAATTTGGAGATGTTCAAATTCAGAAACTTCTGAATTAGTGTTTTTCACTTAAAAGGAAAAACATGGCACCTGATAATTCAGTCTCATTGTTTTAAATTTTCCTCACCTGTGCAATTCCCAATGTTCTCATGGAATAAGAGGGCAGAGTTAACTCAACATATTTCCTGGTATTGTAGTCACTTTCTTACCCAGCATTCTTTGTTTCAAAGCTCTTGTGTTTACATGAAATAGGCAGTACCAGGCAATGTGCACTACCAAGGGGATGAGGGTGGCCATCTGAGCACATTACCAGCATGATTAGTTCAGAAGTAGACCAGTTCCCTCCTGAGATGAGCATTCACAACTGGCACCACTGAGTGTGTTAGACAATGGCTGGAGAACTGGGAGAACTTCACCGTTCCTGTAGGGGATGGTGGGGGAACTGCTACTGATGATCTACCATCCAGTCACTAGGAAGTCATGGTATACATGGTCCCAAGCAGCCTGAATTCTGATTGAGTGGGCAGCTGACTTTGATATCATCTGCAGGATGCTGGTTGTGGAGGAGTGCAGACTCGAGGGGTCATAGGGGCACAGAGGGCATCTATTCAGATTTCAAAAGAAGGCCTGGTCCAAGGGCCATGGGTTCTGTTAGGAATCTCACAGACACTTCTGGAGAGGGTGATGGATGCAACTGTGAGAGTCAGGTAGAGGTTCCAGCAGAGGCTCCAGATGTACCTGGAAAATGGCACCTTTGCTGAGGATTTATGGAGCTAGGTCCTGAGAGCTGCAAGTGGCAAGTTCATAGGAATGGGGTCCCCAAGTCTGTTGACACTCGCTACACATCACAGCATGCTCCTGAAACTGAATGTGGAGTATAGGATTTCAAGTGTGCCCTCCAGGGTTTCAGCCGTCCTTTAGGACTATCCTTTCTTAATATTATTACTATTCCCCCACCCTCCCTCTCTCCCTCTCATTGTTAATGGCAATGTTTTACTCTGTATAATTTTCTGTCTGGTTTTATAGAAAGACTCTCACAGCAAAAAAAATTTTTTTTTGTTTGGAGTCTTGAAGGATATTCCTTATTTCAATATTTGAAAATATTAAGACTGTTAAAAGGTATGGGGACCCTTAGAGATAAAATAAATGTGATCCATATTATTAAATAAGCCTGAGCGTCTTGGGGTAGAAATGCTGAATACTTTGTTTTAAGATATATTTACGTATTAAGTTGACAAGGGCTACACTTGAGATTTTTAATCTTGATTGTCAACTTGATGGGGTTGGAGAAGTGTCTAGTGGACTAGTACAGCACACGTGTGGATGCATGTGTGAAGGCATGTCCAGAGGAGTGCCAAGGAGGAGACTGCCCACTTGGGAGGCCAGAGCCTGCTTAGAGTGAAAGGAGGATGAAGAGAAAGCTGATTCCTTAGGCTCGCTCTCATGCCCTGGCTTCCATAATGTGAGAGCTGGCCGGCTCCTTCATTTTCTTTCCACTGTGATGGATTCTCACACTCGGAACTAACATGCCCTTCCATACCCTTTAAACTGTTCCTTCTATTCCCCTCTTTCTCCTTTTCTCCTCTCTCTTTCCTCTTCTCCCTCTGTCTCCCTCTCCTTCCCTTCCCCTCATCCTTTTCCCCCCTTTTTTCTTTTCTTTCCATGTAAGGGGTATTTCTAATTCTCAAAGCAAAGGAATTTTATGTTTATTTAAGAAATAATGTGGCTTTTATTTTTATAGTTAGACTATGATTTATTTTAAAATAAGTTTTTTGTGTTATAAGGTTGATATTAAAGTTAATTTAGTCTTATATGAATATTCATTTATTCAGTATTGTTGAAAAATAATACTTTAATGTTGAATACTTTAGAAATTTTGTTAAAAACCAATTGACAATATGCATGTAATTTTACTGATGAATCTTAAGGGTCAATATTACTTTGTTCATTAATCTCTATTATTTTTCCCATTATCTTATTGCTATGATGAATTCTATTGATTTTCAAATGTTGAATCAAACTGTTATTTTTAAATTGAGCCCATTTAGTAATTTTTATAATGCTGGATATATTTTACTAATACTTGGTTGAAGATCTTGGCAAGAGCTTTGTTAAGATAGAGTTCCATCTTCAATTTTCTTCCCTTGTATGGCTTTTCTTAATATTTGTTATCAGTATACTACCTCACAAAAACTAATTAGAAACCTATTGTTCTGTAACTTTTGAGAGAACTGAGTAAATCTACTTTTTCTATTTTAAATATTGATATAATTCACTAATTAAACCCTGTAGGCCTAGACTCACTTTTTGTGGAGAAATATTTAAAATGATTGTTTCTTTTTTGTGTAATATAGGAACTGTGATAATTTAAGCATCTGCAATCTAGGTAACAATACAGGAGCTCAGTCACCTTCTGTTGTCATCTGACATCTTCAACCCTTAAACCCAAGATGGCTGTATCAGGTAATATTTTCATGCAGTACTGGCTTGACCTTGTCACATTAATGTACCTAACTGCAGGAAGGCTGAAAACCCAATTCTAGCTGGGTGTTATGGAGAAGGGAAATATACCATAAATGCTCTAATTTTTAAATTTTGCCTTAGCTGAAAAAAGAGCTCAGGACTTTCTGTTTGCCCAAGAGTCATTACCTTTGTTGATGTTAGTGAACTGTCCATGGCCAACACTAGAGTGGAAAAATGAAATGCAAGTGGCAGAGAAAATGACCTCAACTTCTACGCGTGTTGTGTGACAGGAGAGGTCTCAGGCTGTGGTGGCCTAGAGTGCTGCTCTACCACACCCATATGTAGCAGATCTGAGTCTCCCAGATGAGTTCAAGTTTTTTGAGAAAAATGAGAAGCGAAAGAGAAGGACTATGATTCACCAGGGAGTAGTCTCTGCTCAGGTTCTCAGAGAATGCATCATCTTGAAGTAAAGCCATGCTCCTGTTGACTCTGTAGAGCTGCATGAACAACCTTAAGAACTTAGAAGGGGCCAGTTGGCCCTGGAATTAACTTTAGGTTTGGGTTTAGAGATGTTTGTTATTTTATTTTCCTACAGAGACCCTATTTTCGGTTTCTCTAAGCCAGCACTTAAGTGTCCAATAGTTCTCATGTATTTTCTAGTTTAATAAACAACTATTAAAAGCCAGGATGGTATAAGCACTAGGAATACTACTCAATCTAGAAATTATT
The DNA here is from genome assembly GCA_907169655.1 of Acomys percivali. Taxonomy (NCBI): domain Eukaryota; kingdom Metazoa; phylum Chordata; class Mammalia; order Rodentia; family Muridae; genus Acomys; species Acomys percivali. The sequence continues at coordinate 94,194,024 of OU015747.1, forward strand.
GTGGAGTTCAACATTTAGTAAACGATGGCTCTACATGAAATAGTACACCAATTTTATCTCATCTTTCTTCATGGCTTATAATTCTATGTCTTAATCCAGTGTATACCCTCAAAGTTTCAACCTTACACAACCAGCTTACAAAAGATGGAAGATTCTCTTCTGTGTTTCTCTGACTGAGGAAAGGGCTTCATTGTACAGCTGGCCAGTGAAGTCAATCTCAATAAGCAGTAACTATCTCTTCTCCCATGCACGCCATTGGAGCTGTTGCATTCTGACAAGTTTAATGTGATGGTTCTTCAAACTGTCAGATAAGATATCTAGGAAAGAAAGGGACATAAATCCAGGAATCCGTGTATAAGAATGGGACCATGAGGTAGAGGTTAGAGAATTCAGCTAATCAGTACACAACTGAAGAGTTAAATAATGATAGAGTTAGAGCATATGATTACAATGTTGAAATACCTCCTGTTACAGATCACCTAGTCTGAATCCTGATGGAGAAAGTAAGCCACTATTGCAACAACAGAGTCCCTGCTATGGTGACCAGGCAGACTATGTCCATGAGAGACACAGAGATAAAGATGGCAAGTTGCAAATCCTAACACAATATGGAAGTTAAAGGGAAGTGGGTTGTGAAAGACAGTGGCCTCACCCTGTGATGGCCAGGCCTGAGAATGGTGAGGACAAGGCAGATCTCTCTGATTCTAGAGTTTTCTTCTTCTTGCTCAGGACTCAGTGGTATGACTGTTCCCCTTGCTCTCTGAGACACTTGGCTTAGAAATAACTCTTGGTACCCAGACCCAGGAACTTTCAATCCAGTGCCACCAGGGAAACAAACCTCTGAAGTTCTAGGTACATTTTTTACAGTCTTTGAGTGAAAATAGAGACTATCCCGTTGATCTGTGCTGTAAGAAGCACAGAGAAGGGATTGATCTACATATAGTACCAATCTGTTAGGTGGGAGTTAAAAGAAACTCCCATAAGCCTTCTCTGTGACTCACTGCCTATCTCATGATTAGATGGTTTCCTGTATTACAAGACTCAGAAGAAAGCTTCATCAGTCCAAAACTTTGGAATATGTGGAATTTTTGTTAATTTGATGTTTATTTTTTCATTTGTACTATCTCAAATTTCTGTTTTCTGTATTATTTCGGTAGGGGTTTTGTTATTTTCTTTTCATGTTTTTTCATTTTTTAAAACTCTCCATGTTCTTTTATTTTTTCATCTTTTGCTATTCTTTTTACCTTTATTAAGTTTTCACTTTTTAGTTTATTACATGTTAAGCTCTCTTTTTTTTATTATTATTGGCATGTATTTTTGGTTTTAACTGGTTAAAGTTCTGTGATATTGAGTTTTAACTGTTAATGTGGCAAAATATAGAATTGCTCGTGGGAGGAGTCTCAGTGAAAGCTCGTCTAGATTGAGTTGGTTTGTGGACATATCTCTGGAGGATGGTCTTGATTGTGTTAACTGAGGTGGGAAGATCTGTTCATTGTGGGTGGCACCATTTCTGGTCATAGGTTGCATGAGACTGAAGAATTAGTGTGCATGCATTAAGTCATTGCTTTCTGATCATTAGTATGCATGCATCAATTCACTGCCTTGTGCTCTTCATGCAAATGTGATGTAACTAGTTGAATCAAGTTCCTGCAGTGAGAGACTCTAACCTGGAATTGTGTCCCTTAAGATGATCCTGTTGGGTATTTTACCATAGCACTGAGAAAGGAAACTAAGGCAAGCTCTATTTCCATTTCTTACTTTCTTGTTAATTTGTTGTATTTGTTGCTGTTACTCTGTGGTTTGTGTTCTTTCTGAATGGCAGTGGGAATGAAGCTTCATGGTTGTTTACGGAGACGACACTCACAGAAGAGCAGAAGAGAAATTATTTAAAAAAATGTGTGTCAATAATGAAATGTATTATATTTGAAAGAGGAAGACCAAATGATGCCTCCAAACATTTGTAACTCCTAAGTAACTGAATGAAAATATTGCGAAGAGAATAGAATGTCAGTTAAGAATAAAAATATTCTTAAAAATATGACTGATGACCTAGATGAGGAGCTACAGCTGATCAATAACTTTTGAGAGAGGGAGAGGGAGACCTATCATTCCACTCTTATACATATATATGTAAAATCAACACTAAATGGGTGATAGGGACAGAGAGAGAGAATTTGTGTGTGTGTTTATATAACAATAATTTTAGAATAATAGGTCATGAGGTCATGAACTTAATATTTGGTAAAGACATGGAAGGAGGTAAAGAGAAAGGTGAAAATTATGCAAATACGGTATGTATGTATAAAATTCTCAAAATATTAGAAAATTAAATTTAAAGTATTATCTATACATACATTCAAATTGATTATAAATAACTAGCTTAAAAATAGGACAAATCAATAAAGTGAGATTCTTGAAAGGAATGAAACTGAAATCTATAAAATAGAAAGCTAGATAATTAAAAAATACCAATCTCTATAAAAATTTTATCAATAAACTAGAAGAAATAATAGTTGGTATTGAGGTCAAGGGTGATAATTATCACATTCAGATCATAATAAAAGAAATGTAAGGAATTGTGAACAGTGGAAACAAGACTTATGGAACACAAATGAAAAACAAGCCTATAATCAGAGATAGATTATAATTATAAATTAATGGTGTAGACAAAAGAGATGAATGCATTATGGACATAGAAAAAGTATTCAATGAAATAACAGTAGAAAACTTTCCAAATTTTGAGAAAGGTGTAGATATCAGGCCACCATTGTCAGTCCTAAATAGACATGATCCAAAAGAAATATAATAAATTACCCAAAGTAAAGAAAACAACCAATGCTGAAATCTTAAAAACAAAAACCACATGCCACTTAGAAAGGCAAGCCAGTAAGAAGAACAAAATATTCCTCAGCAGAAATTCTAACCATGTGGGTAGGAGGGGGTGGGATAGCATGTTTCAAACCCTGAAAGAAAATAACTGATACTCTGGATTACAACAGCAAGTAGTTATCCAAAGAATTAAACAAAACAAAACAAAACAAACAAACAAAAAGAATTCCCAGGACAAACATAAACTAAAGAAACTAAGAACCAGTGAATTATCATTGCAGAAGACACTTAAAGGAATCTTATGCTCAAAAATGGAACTGAAACAAACACAATTGCAGGAACATGGAAAAGCATAAGTCACATTAGATTGGACAAGAAAATGAGAATTACAAAATAAAAATAATCCATGAATAATTTTATAAACCATCAGACTTCTAAAATGAAAAAGAAGAAACAAATAATTAATAAACATCAGAACAAACACAAAAAAGTGGCAGGAATGGTATACACCTTTCAATAACAAAGCAGAATGTAAATAATCTGAATTACCTTATTAAAACCTGCAGAGTGGGCAACTCAACGAAAACACAAAAGTCAGCAAATTGCTACCTGCAAGAAACTCACCAGCAAAGGTATTCACAGACTGATCATAATGCCTATCCAAAGAAGTAATAGACAAGTAAAATGAAAGTTATAAAACACAAAGAAAGAAATTGGGCAGACCCAGAATATGAAAAGAAGTTTCGTTTCCATGGACAGGAGGAATCAGTATTGCTAAAATAGCCATGGAACTGAAAGTGCTTTATAGATTTAATGCAGTCCACATCAAAATAGCAATAATGGTCTTGGCAGAGGTAGATGAAATGATCAGGTAGTGAGTACAGAAACACAAACACAGCAATTAGTGAAAGATTCTTGAGTAAAGAGAACTGTGCAAGGATCCAAATATAAGTGTTCTAATTGTATTATAGTATGATAGGTGGAAAATCATGATGTAAGCATTAAAGCAGATATGTAGACAAATAGAATAGAACATATAAGAGATATAAAAATAAATCAGCAATGAACCCTCATATCTACAGCCACCCAGTTACTTACAGAGGTATCAAGCAAAACCCAAAAATTTGCAATAAATCACTGGAGGAAACGTGGATAGCCACATGGAAAGGACTGGAACCAGACCTTTATCCTCCACCCTGTTAATAATCAAGAGATAATTAGAAGAGATAATTTCCCAAGTCTTATAGTGTCCCTAGAAAGAAAGAATTGTCGTCATAAATAATTATATCAAAATAAACACTCTGCACAGCAATACCAACAGTTATCAGAATGAGGAGATAGGATGAGAGAGGCTCTTTGCCAAGCAGTCATGTGATAGAGGACTGATACTCAGAATTCCAGGATCCCTCTAAGTTAACAGAAAAGTGACCCAATTATTACATATATGCACGATAATTCACCTCTTTTTTGATGTTTTTTGGGTTCCATGTTGTCATGTGATTTAAGATGTGTAGAAAATTTACAATTTCTATCTAGTTATTTTTAGTACCTTTCAACCACAGCATGATATAGAAAACAAATGACTCTATTAAAACTACCAGGAAATCTTGTGTGTACTTGTACTGCACTGTGCATGAGAACAGTTAATAGTGCTTATAAATAGAGACTGATCACTTTGTGACATAAAACACCTATGACAATTTGGGAGGGAAAGAATAACAACCCAGGTTAATTTATTTCAATATGTGGGGCTAGAAGAGGAGGCTTACCACTAAATTAGATGAGTAGGTAGCTTGCATCAAAAGTCTAAAATACTTCATGCAAATACTGAGTAGGATTTAAAATATGTTACTCCAAAAAGAAAACAATCAAAGTTAACATGTAAATCAACATTGAGTTTTCCAATATCTTATATATTGGGGGAAGTCTGACATGTTCACTGGGAGATGTCACAGAATATGCTGGATCACTGTTGATTGAAACACCTATTTATTGTATCCACACACTAAAGCAATAGTGTATTCTGCATGAAAATAAGAAGATATTTTATAGAGGGTGAACACATGATTCATCTTTCCTGATTCAAGATGCTGACATGAAGATTGCAAATAATAAACTAAATAAAACAGGAATGATGGAGTTGTTGGTATTTTATACATCATTGGGCTGGGAGGCTTGTGTGTTTATCTGCATGCACAGATTTCTGATAGAGTTGAATAATCATTTTAATGTTCTGCACACATGTCAGGGCATGCATCTCAATGATCTTATCACAGCAGGAGTTATTTGTAATCACATCATTTACCCTTTTGAAGTTTGATCTTCTCTGACACGTGCTCTTCTCAGTAACTGATGGATGTTTAGTCCAATGCTGACTTTACTTGGAGTACAAGGGTTATTTTTTTGTAAAGACATCAAACTTAAGAGTTATCTGCTATACATTGCTCCTGATAAGGAAATCCTCAGTTGTGTATCACAGTTAGCCAGAAGTGTGTTTTCTCTAGATTGCTTGAAGTAGATATGAGTTGATCATGAGACACAGGGAATAGGGAGGGATGGTAGAAAAAGGAATGTTATTTTTCTCTGTGAATTGAGTAGATATAGAAACAATATTTTCCCTTCATGATGATAAAGTCTTATATATTGGTTCAATGAAGAAATTTTATGAAGTGGAGTCCATGTGCCAAATGCTAAGAATAAAATGAAAGTGAATCTGGGCAAGAACAGGGTCATGATGGAACAGCAGAGATCATGCACACAGTGCTGAGTTGCATTTCCAGTCCTCTGCACAATCAGGTTGATGTCTATTGGTGCTATTTCTAGTACTTAATAATTTCTCTAATTTTTTCATAATACACTTTGTATGAATAGAATCTTGAAAGAACCTTTTCCTTGTTCTCAACTCAAGCCCTGTAGCCATCTTAAACAAATCTATCCATTTTTACACCAGACAACCTGTCAAATTGAAAAAGATCACTATCATATATTCTGACTTGTTCCCCTTAGGCTAAATACTCCCTTTGTCTTAGCCTATTCCTCACATGACACAGGAGCATGCTCTTCATCTTTTGCAATAATACTCTTGAAATACAATAAATCTGTCAATGTCATTATTCTGCCCAGTATCCAAGTCCTCTACTGAACTTTAGCCTGCACAGAATAGAAGGGAAAGAGACTCTTTTCCTCAGTTTGTGAGACATATTCAATAAAGTGTAGAATTTTATCACACTTTATTTTCATTTCATTCATTTTTGAAGGTTTTGTTTTCTAGGTTGATGAAGGAACAATGGTGGGAGTATATGCAGTGTAAATCATTTAGCAATAGCTTTTGTTAAATTTGTTCTTTGACAATTTCACACACACACACACACACACACACACACACACACACACACACAGCATCCTGCTTACTTTGACTCTCTTATTTTCTTCCTACCTTGTCCGCATACCCTCCTCTGTGCAAATCTCATTCCCAAATGGATGCTATTTTATTTTGTTTGGTGACACATTGAGTCTATTCGGGGCTGTCTATGTGACCATTGATTTGGAACTATTCTTGGGAGCTTAGTAGGCTCATCTGTGGGTATACAACTAAAGACAACAACTGTATTCAGAATCCAGTTGACTAGAAAGAGGATGAGTTCCATAAGCCTTACCAGATCTATGGTCAACTATTAGTAGGCCCATTGTTGTATAGGTCCACTCAAGTAGCTATTGCTGCTATGAGATCATGATTGGGATGGCTGTTTCATGCCCAGAAGATTGAAGAGCTCCCTATATTCTGGTTTACATTACATCTCCTCTTCAATGGTGTTCCCAGCACTTTGACCAACCTGTATCTTGATATTCGCCACTGCACACTGCAAAGAGATTAAGGTAAAGAGTAACAGTTTTCTTTGAGTATACATATACATATTTAGAAGGCAATTTGCCACTATGTCAATTTAGCTACATAGCTTTAGTGAGCTACCCCTTGTGCCTAAGACTCCCTCACCCATAGATTTTTGACTGGGTATATAATACCTTGCCTTATTTCTCACATGAAGAGAAGGCCTCAAATTAAATTCAACATTTGTTGTTTATGCCCATAATTGCCAAACACTGTTTTTACCAGTGGTTACATCTTTCCTGACAGGTTGGTATTGTAGTTTATAGGGTGCACAGCTGGTCAAGACCGTTGATGTCGTTATAAAGTTTGCCTTTCCCACACAGCTTTAGACTCAACCCACTTTCTTCTGAATGCTTCTTCATAGTCAAGGTTTAGACTTTCACCATAGAAGGTAAAATTTGTTCCTTCAGGATAAGTAGCTTCTGGAACAGTTTTCTCATGTAAAGAATTTTAAGACCCATTTCCTCATTTTTCATTAAAACAATCATGTAATAACTCTAGATGACTAGGCCTATAATAGAGGCGAATCAAATGCCCATTCTCCATACAGAACTGAAATTACCAGACTTTGCCATTCATGCTTTTGTATAAAGTAGAAATAAATAGTTTTTATAAAGTAACCATATAATAACTAATAATGGGACTGTAGTGATTCTTGCAGTGGTTAAGAGCACTGGCTGCACTTCCAGAGGACCCAGGTTCTGTTTCTCGCACCCATATGGGGACTCATAACCTGCTGAACTCTAGTCTCAGAGCACCCATGTGGAGCACAGATGTAAACACAGGCAAAACATACGTATACATAAAATAATAAATCAACAAAACAAAAAAATGTGTGCTCTTTGTGTGCTTACAAATGAGACAGAAGCTTTCTTATACACAAAGAAAATACTAATATCTCAGTGTTTCTCATTGTTTTTGGACAATATTTCAAGTAAAATGTGTGACGTTAGAATCACCAACATCTGAAGGAACTACAAATAGAAGCAGAAAATACATCACCTAAGTCACTCCCCCTGAAGATTCAGCTGTGTGGACATTGTGTCTCTAGGATTTAATGCCTTCTGAGCAGTCTTTCCCAACAGCCACTGGGACTGGAATTTCAAACAGTTGTGAATGACTCTTTAAGAGCTGAGCACTGGACCTGGGTCTTCTGGAGTAGCAGCCAGCAACCTTCACCCCTGAGGCACCTCTCCAGCTCTTTTATTAGTATTAATTAGCAGAAATGACCACAAATAGCCAAAACAGATGATGCAGGGATGATTTTACAATTTTCGTACTGGTGTTTCAAGAGAAGCACTCCAAACACATCAGTTCTAGCCTGATTCTACTTCTGAATCATAGGGCTCTTCTGCGCCAGTCACTGATAATGCCCATCAGACAAATTAATAGAGATTAGTGACACCTCATTTCCCAGAGAAATCACAAGGGAAAAGGAAGTTATTGTTATGAAGATGTAAATTTTATTTTGATTTGATTGTTTTGTTGAGATGGTGTCTTACTCTGTATCAGTGACTTTAGGTATCAGTGTGTGTCTACAGCAAAAATTGAGGAAGGTAGCTACACCTGGGATGCAAAGTGAATAAATAAATAAATTAAGAAAAACATTCACAACCACAGTAGTCTAAAGCTTCATTGTGGCCTTACTCACCACAGAAATAATCTTTTAGTTTCGAATGTTACCTAGAGATGTAACTCAGCTTGTCTAATGCTTACCTATCATGCAAGAGGCCTGTCACTTAGTCGTCAGCACTGAATAAAGTGGGTGCTTTTGTGCAGTCCTAGCACTGGGAAGTTAGAGGCAGGGGGATTAGAATTTCTTTACTACATAGTAAGGCTGAGGCTAGCCTAGGCTGAATGAGACTCTGTATAAAGTAAATATAGATAATAGATGATAGATAGATAGATAGATAGATAGATAGATAGATAAATACATAGATAGACAGACAGGTATCTTGGCATATCTAATGCGCTCTCTTCCTTCTTTTGTATAGCATGGAAAAGCCTTTCTTCTCTTAAAGATATTTATAATTTATAACTGAATATCTAATTTGCTAAAAATTGAAGTAAATTTTTCAAAATTTAAAGTTCTTAAGTTTTTTGGAATTTATTCATGAGAACTATATTCACATCATTTCATCATTTCACCCACTCCAACTCCTTATATGCTCCCAACTCCACTTAAAATTTATGGCCTTTTGATATATATATATATATATATATGTGTGTGTGTGTGTGTGTGTGTGTGTGTGTGTGTGTGTGTGTATACACACATACATACATACATATATTAGTTTAGTGATGATCACTTGAGATTGGAAAATCACTTTAGGAGTCTCATATCTGACAAAGACTGACTATCACAACATCCATTGATTTATTACTTGTTCTTCACCTGGAAGTAGGGCCTTGTAAGATTCTCCCCATCCACATTAGCTATACACTGCTTTTGTCACTGTTCAGGGTTTATTTCGGCAGCTCTATTACTCCATGGATATAGCTTTCTTGTCATGTCTGAAGGACACTGTTTTGCAGCATGTGTCCTAGTACTCTGGCTCATACAATCTTCCTGTCCCCTCTTCATCAATGTCCTCTGAGTGTTAGATGTAGGGGTTGTGTTGTATATGTATTAATTAGGGTTGGGCGCCCAACAGTAGGATGTTTCTTATAATTTAACCAGTTTTGATCTCTATAAGAGACTCCATCTACTGCAAAAAGAGACCTCTTTGATGAGGGCTGAGAGATACACTCATCTGTGACTGTAAGTATTTAGAACGTAGTTTTGGCGAGGGCCAGTAGTGGACACTCCTTTAGGGTCCATGATCTCAGGTATGGGTAGAACTATAATTTTATAGTACCAAACATGAATCCCCTCCTATTGAGCAGGGCTTAAATCCAATTATGACACAGTGCTCCTCTGAGGATGACTTGATGGGTTGATAATTGTTGTGGTTTGTAGGCTTTACAACTAACTGGGTATTACTCTGTAGAATGGGATCCTATCGTTATGTTCTAGGAGGCACCTAAGGGTGATGACAATAGCTATAATGTTTTGGAAGTTTCTGGAACTTCCCTAACCAATAAATAAAAAGGATGTTTCCTATGCACAGCACTGAGGCTTTTGTCCATTGTTCTTATGAGGAAATTTCTCAACCCTCAGAAATGTGTGTGTGTGTATTTATGTGAAGTTATATGTATTATACATACATAATTTTAAGTAGACATAAAATAATGTTTCCATATGCTTTTCAAACATTACTTATGCAATTCATTGGTTTTAGAATTAATCTTGAATATCCATGCCACACTAGAGCACTGTGAATTTCTACCCTTAAAGTTTCAACTCAAATTCATCTCTGAGCACTTGTTTTTTTATAAAGAAAAATGAAGAATAAATAAATTCATAAAGAAAACATTTTTTCAGTTATAGTTTCAATCTTGACATTTAATAGACTGAAAATTGGTTTTGTAAATGTATTCTCATGAACCAAATAAAGGCTGAGGAACCGTGACTTAGAAGCAGGGTTACCTAAGGGTATGCTGGGTTATTGAAGAGCCTGGAGGGTTCTTAGATATGGCATTTACAGATCAATAACCAAAATAATTGATTACCTTCTAAATGGTCAAATTGAATGTGTAAAAGATACACTTTAGTCATTAAGGCAAAACTGTCAGATGAGCTATTCAACCCTGTATTAATGACTATGTACTCAGCAGGGATACTGTTTAAAATTGCTACTTTGACTAAAAATTGATCAAATCTATATAACAAATAGATACTGCCTAAAATAATAGCTCTTTCTGAGCATAGGTTAATAGATACTCTGTCTACTTATTGTGGTCTTCCTCTCAAATATTTGCATAAGAAGAAATATAAATGTGTTTTCAAGATGTTTTTCTGGTCATGAATGAATATTTACTGTAATGATTGGGATTTATGTTCTGTCTGCTTAATCTGAGTCACCAAATGTGTAACTGAGTTCTCACTACCAAAACAATAACATTTACAGGGGGAATGTATTGGCACGATGAATAAACATTTCCCAGAATTTACTTTTTTAACAGAGCAAGAAACCTCTGATTGCTTGGAGTATACTCATTTTTTTAAAATTTGGTTTATGGGGTCACCAACCTGTGCCAACACCAGGGCAATAGAATCTCCTGCTAGTTAGTGGAGGTAAGTGGCTGCTAGCAGAATCAACACCATACCCAGTGACTCTACTGTAGAAGCAAGGTCGGTCCAGAAAATGGAGGCACCCAGGGCACGAACACCATATAAGAGTGACAGACAGTTTCACATATAACAGTGTAGGAAAGGATCCAGAGCGATGTGGTTCAGTTGCTTCCAGAGATTGCAGAGTGCCACTGTTTGGCAACACACTACGGCTTCCCGTGTTCTCTTTAGGGTAAGCCACAGGAGGAGGCAACCTTTCACCTCCAGCCTCCAGAATGGAGATAGTAGAATTCCTCAGAATGGAGATAGTAGAATTCCTCAGGATAGGGAGTAGATATTTGTCTCTTGTTATCGCATGGTTTTAATGGCAGTGCTTTTTAATTTATAAATGCTACAATTAAAAGGAATATATATGTATGTGCGAATATATATACATATATCCAAATATATAACATTTATTTCTGCTTAAAGTAAAATAAGGTCTTAAATTTCTAGAAATATTATTATTATTATCATCCTATAGCAAAGATAAAGTAATAAACACTGTTTTTCTAAATTATGTGGCTCATGGAAACCATGTACTTCATCTACTCAGTGCAAAGAAAACACAAAGGAGAGATGGGAGAGATGGGAGAGATGGGAAAGTAAAGAGGAATGGTGGGAGGAGGGAGATGAAGAAAGGAAGTGGGTGGGAGGGACTGCTTTCAATTCAACCTCTGAATGTATAACAATGTGGTATTCCTGGAGGTTGAGAGAGAGAGAGAGAGAGAGAGAGAGAGAGAGAGAGAGAGAGAGAG
>OU015747.1:94228892-94262439 GCA_907169655.1 Acomys percivali
GAAGAAGAAGAAGAAGAAGAAGAAGAAGAAGAAGAAGAAGAAGAAGAGTCCAGGCAAAGCATTATGAGACAAAAAAGCCTCCTCCAAAAGTACCATCTGTGTTGGCCATCTACTGCTGCGCTTGGGGCCTGCCCTTAAGTGTGGTTTGTATACTCAGAGAGGCTCCATTGGAGAATATTAATTTTTCCTTTGCGAATGCTTATCACTTGAAGATAGCTTTTGGATTAGGGACTAGGCTTCCTGCAGACAGATCTTTGATTATATTCTTTCCCTTTGTCAACTCCTCCCAGGTCCTCCCTACCTCTTTCCCCTCCCAACTTCCTCTTTTTCAAAAACCAAAACAAAAAGGAAAAACAAAGCAATCAATTAAACAAACAGAAAACAGTATGTAAAAAAAAATAATAAAGGAAAGAAAAAAAGAAGGAAAGAAAGAAAGAAAGAAAAGAAATACAAGAACAAGACACAAATTACATACACAAAAAACTGAGAGTCTATTTTGTCCTCACAAACTACCCCTGGCCATGGGGTATGCCTGGGAGTGTGGTGGATATTCAGTGATATCACTGGAGAAAAAAGATCTTCCTTTTCACAATATGTGTCATTTGCAAGTAGCTTTTAGGGCTGGGCTTTCTAAGAAGTAGACGGGTTCCTTGAAGCTCCCACAACATCCTTCTCTCTCCTTCAACTCACAGTTCAAAAGAGAGCAGTGATATCACTTAAAATCCAAACACCAGAGATACCTTCTAGGGTGGCTTAGAACAACAGCAGTTTATTCTACATTCTGGAATCTAGAAATCCACCTGGAAACTAGTGCTAAAAGCACCATGGTTGCTGTGTAAACTCTCTGGCGACCTTTCTTAGTCTGTGACCACCTTACTCCCATCTCTGGTTTGGTATTCAGTCACATGGCCTCCTCTGTGTACAATCCCCTCTGGTCTCATTTAGCTTCATTTAGACCATTCAGGAAAATGTGTAATCTCAAGATCTCTGACATTCACTTACACAACGATGCTTTTTCCATACAAGACAACAAGCACAACTTTCTGGGACTTGATATCCTTGAGTGCTGCTGTCGTCCTGCCGTAAACCTCAAATACAAGCTAATATAAAGTTTCCTACCTCCAAACATTGTAACTCTGCTGATGAGCATCTGTGCTTTGAAACAGACGTCATCATTAACATGCATGGAAGTTTCCTTAGCTATCCTGGTCCACATCTTAGATTCTATTTACATGATTGATTCAGAGTGGATTTATTTTAGTTTATTAGTGGGGGTTGTTTGTGTGTATGTGCATTTGCGTACATGTGAGTTAATGTGCATGATTAGGAATACAGGCTAGCTATGGCACACATGTCAGAGCACAGCCTGCCATGTCAGCCCTCCCTTCCTACCTTACGATCTCTCTCTCACGACTCCCCTGAGCCTACCCCAGGCTATCTGGTCACGGACTTCTTGAGATTCTTTTTTTTTTTTTAATACTTTTATTTTTTTACACATGTATAAAACAAACTACACACAGCAGGGATTCTTGTTTGCTGGGATTATAGATGTGCACCACCATTCCTGGTTTTCACTTGGGTCCTCGATACTCAAACTCAGGTCTTCACACTTGCCTGGCAAGCACATCACCATTGACCATCCTGTCAGCTCCCGGACATGGATTTCAGTTCCAAATCTTTACTGAGTTTTATTTCTTAGCAGTGGCAATAGACCCAAACAGTCTTAATTATTTTAAGGATGAAAAGACATTGATATAATCTTTTTTTTTTTGCTCATATTGGTAAAAAAAAATTGCCTCCCATTATGTTATGAGAGTAAATTTTGAGGTAGAAATTAATCCTTAATGGCATATTTTAATGTTCTTTTTGATATGGTACCATGATGACATATTAACACATTATTGGGGAGCAACAGATAAATATCAGAGCACATCTCCCCCAGAAAGATCAATTCACAGTTTATAAATAATGACATTTTGGGAAACACTACTTCTATTTCAATATTTTCTTTGCTGCTTTGTTTTTAGCAGGGTCTTCTTAAGAAAAAAAAATCTTAAGTTTTCGAATCACATAGGAAATTACATAGCTTAATCAAATTCCATCTTTGCACATCATGATTCATTTTGAAATATTACTTTTAAAATTGTGAGAATATAATAATAATTTTCATTCTCGTTTCCCTGATATTTTATCAAATCCAATATCCGTCATCAGTCTATGCAATATTTGACTTTTTATCATGATTTGCTTTCTCTATTTTAAGGACACATTTACTCTGTCTTTGCATTGCATGGAGAGTTCATCACAGGGCATGCTACAAAGTGCTGCCAAACTGCACTGCTTATGAGAACAGTTGCTTACCTCTAGATTGTAACATAAAGTAGAATTGGCAGCATATTAGAGGCTATTTATTGGGATGATAAAAACTTGCACAGGTCTTCGCTATGTCACTCAGGCACTCTTCTGAAACCTACATATGAGAAATGTCATCTAAACTGGGAAGATGATGTCAGCACTCAGCAATGCCTATTTATGGCACTTCTCTGTTGGCCCCCTCCCCTGTGATCCATACTTACTGACTTGGAGAACCACGGTTTCATGTTAGCCCTGTTTGCACTGTACTAAAACAATGTTTTACTGTACTTAGCATTATAGGGTGTGACTTCCTCTTCAACATCATGCATAGAACTATGTGCTAGGAATGAAAGAGGGCACTAGAGTTCTTAGTATCCTCATGCAGGAGTTTGGCCAAATGCATGTGCATTTCTAGAGCGTGGCCCTGGGATTTGAATAGTGGATGCTGTCATATGCAGATATGCAGCTGCAGAGGGGTGCTATGAAGCAACCAGCAAAAGAGCAAGCTCCCAGTGGCTGCACATCAGCACCAGCACGGTTAGTGGTTAGGTATTTTTATATTATCAATTCTGGAGATGAGATAAAGAAATCAGACTTGGGTTTTAATTTGCATTGTATCACTGAATAGCACATGAGTATTTTTTTTCTATTATCTCTTGATCACTTGTAAGCACTTTGGCATGGGTTTCTTGTTTAAATGTTTTGCTCATTTGCATCGACTGGTTCTTTCCTGTGAAAGAAATATCCTGTGACTTGCAATATAACCAACAATGTCCCCAGATTCTTTAAATGTCTGTTGTTATGAACATACAAAGCACTTGCCATTTGTGCACTGCTATTGCTTATTGTTATGTTTTTAATAGTTTCTCATCTTGATTTACTGTTGGTCCCTTGAGAAACGGGACCATGCTTTTATGTGTGAATTCATGAATTTGATAATTATACTGTCTTCCACAATGGATCATTATTAAGACCAGATGAAATGATCTACAAACAAAACTTCTTTGATCGTTTTTTTTAGAGTTGTTAGTAAAAAAAAAAAAAAAAAAAAAAAAAAAGATCTTGCATTTATTGACATTGCCTTACCATTTCCAGTAATGTCTTACTCAGAACATAGTTGTTACCTCTCTTATTTCAAACCTAATGTTTTGTGTAGATGCCGATGTTTCTCTGTAATCCTGTGCTTTCTTCATGCACAGTAGCCCATTCTCCTATCTCAGTTCCCACAGTTTCAAATTACAGCTCTCAACCTTATCGAACTTTTCACATAGTACTCATCTGCTGTTCCCACGTTCCCCTCCCTAATTTTTGCTATTATTACTAATGCATTACTTAAGATAGATGCAGAATCTTGGGCAGAATCTATGACATCTGTGCTTTCTTAGTCATAAACTTGCATAGTCTTCCATTGTTTTAAGACTTTCAGAGGTTGCACTATGCTTGGCGTCTTAGATTTCACTCATGGCACAGCACTGATATGGGCCCTGATCAAACAAGGAATATCTCAACTTTTCCCATTGTTTCTACAAAGAGCAAATCAGAGGCCACTTCTTCTGCCTCAAAATAATCAGTGTGCTGCATTGGGCAACTGAATTAATTAAAAAACCCATTAAGTATAATTCTTTCACAAAGTTCTTTCCAATGAAGAGGCTTTGATTTAATGAACATTTGAGATGGTTCAATGTCTTTTCTCCTCTGGTTATATGCACCAGAAAGAGAAAATGTCTTTGGTTATTTTGTTTTGTTAAAATTTACAATTCATGTGTCTTTTCTATTTCCATCTGTCTTATTATTCCTTCTAATCCTTGTTTCTTACATTTCTCCTTTCCTTCCCTCCCTCCCTCTTTTATTCCTTCCCTTCATCCCTTAGTCCCTTGCTCTTCCCTCCCTCCCTCCCTCCCTCCCTCCCTCCCTCCCTCCTTCCCTCCCTCCCTCCCTCTGTCCCTTCCTCCGTTCTTTCTTCCTTCCTCTCTGTCACACATCCATGGCAGGCATTGTGGCATATGCCTTCCCAGAACTGGAGCAACAGAGGCAGGCAGATCTCTGTGTGTTTGAGAACAGCCTGTTCTACACAGCGAGTTCTAGGCCAGCCAGGGAGACATCTATCTAAAATAAAGCAAAAAAGAATAGGAAGGCAATGGGGGTGGGAGCGCAGGATGAGGAGGAAGACAAAAGAAAAGGAAAAGAGAAAAGAAAAGAAAAAAAGAAAACCAAAGAAGACCAAAGAAAATAAAAGACCCTGTATGAGTAAAAAAAAAAAAAAGACTATATCCTTTTATCTTGATCTCCCCAGTGCTGTTCACAACAATGTGAGGGAAAGTAGTGAAAATACGTATGTGAGCTTGTTTCAAGGGTCTGAGTTCTTCTTAAAGTCCCCAGTGGTTTAAAAATAAATAGTAGAGCAGCATTTATCCATGAGTGCATTTGCAAAATGTCACCTCAGGGGAGGCTTGGTCTCCTCTACCTCATGGCTCTCCTCTGTCCAGCAGAAATACCAGTGTGCCTGACTGTCACCCAGACACTTGCTTTATAGAGTCTGTGGGCTTGACTGGTTCCCAAGAACTCAGATGTGCTTTTATTCCCAACAAGAGTAGGTATACATTGATAGGACATGGCTTTTTTCTTGAAGCAGGAAATCCTACCCAGAATGGTGTTCTCCAGGCAGTCAAGACCAACTTATTCTTTCCATTGGTGGTGATGAGTGAATCTAAGCAGGGAAACAGCACCCAGATCCTGTCACATTGTATGGCTCTTTCCTTTGCCTTCCTTCCTTTCATTCTTTGTCTCCTCATCTTTGATTTTCTAGACAATATCTCCCTGATTTGGGGGTAAATTTAACCTCTGACTGAGGGCTACAGTACTTGTCCAAGATTTGTTACTTAAAACTCGGGGTGGGGGAAGCACTGATGAATTAAATTGTCATTTATTGTTTCCACCAGATATACATAATAGAAATACAGGGCCTGACAAGATGGCCCAGAGTGTAAAGGCACCTGCTGCCAAGCCTGGCGACCTGCGTGTGATTCCCCAGCCCCATGTAGCAGAAGAAGAGAACCAACTTGCAAAAGTAGTTCTCTGACCCCCATATGAACTCTGTAGAACACATCCACTCTTACCCTCAAGTATACGCACACATGCACGCTTGCACACACACACACTTCACAAACACACACACATAAATAAATGTCGTAACATTTTTAAATAGAATGAATGCAAATGTTTGAACAGTGCAAGTTTATTAATCATGCTACCAGCGACTGACTGAAAGAGAAAAGTACTCAAAAGAGGAAAATCAGTGTCAGTGAAGATTTCTCTACAGAAAACATTATATTTCCTTCAGTAAGAAAACAGTATTCTGTCCTTCATGACAAGCACCGATGAAATCTAAATTCTACGTTCATTGTGTTTGTAGTTTGACCTTGTTGATGTCATGACTGGCATCCATTACATTAAATTGATGGCTTACAGAGTTCTAGATCAACATCAGGCAAACAAGGGCAGGAAAAAACACTTTCTTTTTATGAAGGCTTGAAGGTGAATCTATGACCGTCTAGCCTTGCCTTTTTCTCCTTAACAACTCTAATTATATCGTCTCAACCCTTGACCACAGACTCCAAATGGATGATGTAGTGAGGGCATCTCCGAGCAGCCTGTGGTCGCAGGGCCAGATGGCAAGGCTTCCAGCTGCACCAGCTGCCGCCCTGCATCCCAGGAAAATCTCCGAGGAGGCTCCCATGCTTCCTTCCTACTGTGGCTTCAGGAAAAAAGAAAGCTGGGAATCATAACTTTCAAGTCATCACAGGATCCCAAGGGTAGCGTGGGTATATTTCTACCTTTGTAATATATAACTATACTTCATAAGATCCAAAGTTTGGAATAACGCAAGGTCTCAAAACGTCTTAAGCTGTATTTGAACTATAAAGTGTTTGCACCTGGTGTACGAGGAAAGTAGTTTGAAACAAAATGTTGCATTAAACATGTTATAAGTCTTAGCGATTAAAATATTGTAATCATACAGATATCATATCCTTTAAAGAGTATCTGCTACAATGTATCTCAAGTCATTTTCAAAGTACTTGGACTTTCGACTATAACTACTAAAAATAATGTAATATGAGTTCATTTAGCAAAACTCATAGGGAATATAGTCCAAGATAGCAGCGGTGAGATAGGAAGAGGCATTCCACATGTACGAAATCCCTCCCAAGCCCAAATCAAAACTGTCTTGAAAATTACAAATTTGGTGAGTTATTTTTAAAAGCCCATGGTTTGTCCCATAACAGCAGGGCTTGGTTTGCATCAGTCTACAATGTGGTCATCCACACAGCTGAAAATAGGCAACAGCCTCTGTGTGTGTCAGAACAGAGACCGCAGTACACGCCCTGTCTAGGAACAAAAGGCTACTTCTTAGTATTGTTGGAAGGAGTGACTGCCATGGCACAATCTGCTACTGTTCAGATTCTCCAGCAGCTTCACAGAAAATAAAGTAAATAGCACAGGCATTCAGGGAAACCTGGACCCAGCAGCACTCTGGTTTCAGTGGCATGCCAGCATTTGGACAGGATTAATAGGTTTCACATTTTACAAGTGTCCACATCTTCAGAGTCCATTGGTGAAACAAGATTTTTCAGCAAATGGGATGAGATACCATTTCTTTAGAGGCTGAAAAATTCATGTGAGTTTTATTCTACCTGAAGAACAGCTTTTGAAACTGGATCAGACACATGAGCACATCACCCTGTCTGTTTCTTTCTCATAGTAAAAAGCCAGAGCAACTGCCCAAGTCATGATAGCAGGAAGATCATTTAATCTGTTATACAACAATAAAGTTTCACCTCAAGCTGCTCGACTGAGGAGCTTTATAGCTATAGACCTGTTGCTGAGCCTGGAGGTCATTTGAGGGGTTCATCTTATCGGCAACAATGAGTGCTGTGCCAGATGGGTAAGTCAGGTGTGAATCTTAGAAACTGAAAACATCCTTGGCCATGCTGTCACTTATCTACTGGGTAACCATGCCCTGTGCCCCGCCTTTCCCAGAAGAGTGGGAGGTGGCTCTGAAATGGCCTTCAGAGCACACGGAGTCCCAGCTGTGGCCACTGAGCCGTCCTGGCTGCCACTGAACCTATTTAAACACACTTGTTCCTCAGAGTTCCTGACTCCTACAGGTAAAACAAACAGGCATGTGAAGAAATAGTAGAAACACAAAATAGAAATGATTGAATTGCTTTGGACCAGTGAACAATATAATTATAAGTGGTGCGTAGTAAAAGAAGGTATCTGGGGGAAAAAACAAAATCGAAAGAGCTAAGATGGTGCTGATTTCATGCTACTCCCTGTTTCTGCCTTGTACAACATTATTTTATTCAGGCCCCTAACTTCTACTATGTGCTGCAATTAAGGTAGGATATTTTTCCTTTCAGCAAAAACAGAATTATGTTTCAGAAAGCTTAAATGAGTTTCTGAAAGACACAGACACACAGATAAATGTGAAAAATAAAGAGCAGGAGCTCTTAGTTGGAAAGCTGGGTCTGAGGATGGCTCAGGGATTAACAGCGCTTGCTGCTGAACTCCGAAGACTCCAGTTTGATCCCCAGAACCTACTTCAGAAAGTAGAAAACCAACTTCAGAAAGCTCTCCTTTGATCTCTGCGTATGCACCATGGCACACACACCTCTGTGGGTGCGCATGTGCCCCCCCTCCATCCAGCCATCTTTTTCTCTCTCCTTCTCACACACTAATAATGATAATAATAACTATAAATTAAATTGAAAAGGTGAAAGTAGGGGGGGTCAGTTGTGGGAAAATGTATGTCACTTGAACTTGTGGAAATGGTTAAAAAAAAATGCCACCAAAGGGTCATCTGAGGCAAGTGATGATGTCAGTTTACAGAAGAATGGATTTAACATTGGTCAACAATAGGCACAATGTTAAGGAAAAGAGAAAGGGCCTCTGACTGCAGCACGCGCACACATAAACCAGGACTTCCCAGAGCATCCAACTCCTGGAGGACCCTTCCGGGAAACCGCACTCACCTGGTCCCAGAGCTAAGAAGGCATCCTGTGGTGTCTTTTTGGGTAGAGAGAAGCTCCAAACAAGATGGTTATCTAACAGCTAAACCACCCAGGACTTTTTCTTAGAGAATTTTAACAAAACCGTTGTGCTATCTGTGACCTTGGTTTGTAATGAAAATTAGGATATTTGGACCTGAGTTTTGTCAAATAAAATATATTGAAATGAGGAGCCTAATTATTTGTAAGCATTTTAAAAATAGTTTAGGGATGGATTTGAAATTGTTAGGTATGCCTTGCTGACTCCTTTCTGGTTATTCTTCCTACTAATTTGGCACTGCTAATTGGCAGGGGCTTCTATTATAGAAATGTGGCTGGTGAGTTGTGTCTGCATTCTCCTTTTGAGAGGGTAGACATGAGGGATCTCAGAGTACAAAAGGGGGTTTCTATCAAATACCCATTCTCCTACCACAATAGTATTTCTCATGACTTACATGAAAAATATGGATATATAGCTCTTTCTCTCTCTCTCACCTATCTATCATCACTATCTTCTCTATCTGTCCATCTACCATCTATTTATCAATCATCTATCTACACATAAATGCAATTTACTACAATAAAAGGCCTTAATTGTGAAATCTCTCCTAAGTATAAAATATATTAAATTTTTACTAGATATTTATACATACTGTATTTTCTGAGTAGTTCGATAATATTGGAAATTCTTTATAGGCTGCACAGTGTTGTTGATGTAAGTGCTATGCCAAAATATGTGTTATACATGCTACTGAAAGAACCAACCCCAAACTTAATCGACAGGGTAAGGATGTTTTATTCCTTCCATTTCAAAGGGAATGTTATGATCTATTTCAATGTAATGTACAAATAAGTTAGATTTGAGCTTGTTTCAAAAATCAGATTATAAAACTTAAAGACTGTGAAATAAAATGTTAAATTCATAAAGTTTTAAAAATTCACACCAAATTTATAGCTTCATTTCGAACAGTGCTGTGAACTGTGAATCTAGACATGCCTAAAATGATGAAAAAGTAACTTATTTTAGATGTTCTAGCAAAACACTTGCTGAGGACAAGTCCAGAGTAGTAATGAAAGATGAACAAAGAAGCAAGCAAACTGCCAAGTGGTGTGGAGAGGTAGGATGGCTCAGTGATTAAGAGCATTGGTTGCTCTTGCAGAGGACCCAGGGTTCAATTCCCACATTCCCAGAACCCTCATTGGTGACTCACAGCCATTCATATCTCTAGTTTTAGGTAATCTGGTGCCCACTTTCAGACTCCGCAAGTACTAGGCACACAAGTGGTGTGCAGACATACATGCAGGCTGAACATCCATACACACAAAACAAAACGAGTAAATTTAATAGTCAAAACAAAGCAAAAACTTAAAAAACAAACAAACAAACAAACAAACCTTCAATACTAGCAATTGGGAGAAAACAAATCTCGTCTGTCCTTTGGGACCCGTTGGTTTTATTTGCATCGAGCACACTAAATATTAACAATTTCAGATCAAGAAAGAAAAAAATTCAAAGATCTGAATTGCTGCGCAAAAGAGGCAATTGCAGTGAGATTAAAGGCTGCTGTGCACCCAGCTGCAGCGGTGGAGGGGTAGAGGGGAAAATCAGATTGCAGTCACAAGGAAGCAGAGTTGGCTTATCCTCAGCATTCTGATGATATGGGCCATTCTAATTCTTGGAAGCAAAAGTCCCCAAGGTGAGTTGTATTGACAAGAGTCAGCTAGCTTTACCATCTGTAAAGTCTTAGTCTCAGCAGAGTGCTCAAAGCTCACAGCTCTAGCGGAGCCTTGTGAAGGAATGGTTTGGAGAGGCAGCAGGAATACCTTGTTTTCCCTACAGTGTGCAAAGGGGGACATGTCAGAAACCATCCACTCGAACTGTGCCCCATCCCATATTGCAGACTGAGGCTCACTCGATGCTCCGGATGATGTTGAGTGACTAAGGCTGGAAGTGTGAGCGTGCTGGATTCCGCTGTAGTAGAAAGTGACAGAAAGTGATGTGTAACAGTCAGCAACAGAGCACTTAAAAAATGTGGGTGCAAAGGTGATTTGCATGAGATGTCAAAATTTACAAACTGAGTATTCTAAAAATGGAGGCAAATTACCTGAAACCTGACATACAGTTAGTCTTTCAGATAGCTACAGTATAATAGAGAAAATGTGCGGCACCTGTTTAAGGTCAGACTAATAATGCAGGAATGATTGAAACAAATTCAGGAGGCTTTCCCAGTATCACTAATAGTAAGAGAAGGACAAATCAAAGCCTCTGTGACATCACGCCTCGCTCTAGTCAGAATGGTTACTGTCAAGACTAAAGATAACACAGGCTTGTGAGAATGCAAGAAAGGAATTCTGTGCAATAAGGCGTGGGGGGGTGGGGTGTAGTGCAAATCAATGCAGCCATTGTGGAGAACAGAACAGAGTTTTCTCGAACAGTGAAAAGTATCAATACCACATGTCTTTTGCACAGTATTAATAGCCAAGAGACAGAAATGTGTGTATTTGCTTTGTATACATC
Source organism: Acomys percivali (assembly GCA_907169655.1). Taxonomy (NCBI): domain Eukaryota; kingdom Metazoa; phylum Chordata; class Mammalia; order Rodentia; family Muridae; genus Acomys; species Acomys percivali. Next base: position 94,239,813 of record OU015747.1, read on the forward strand.
AATTTAAAATAACATTTAACCTAAATTTTAAAAAAAAGTCTTCTTATACAGAGAGATTGGCAGAAAAGAGGGTGTGCTCATTAGTTCACATCAACTTGCTACTACTAAAGACATCTAGAAGAAAGGACCTCAGTTGAGAAATTACCTCCATCAGATTGGACTGTAGGCATGTGTCCAGTGGCATATTCTTAATGTTTGCGGGCCCAGTCTACTGTTGACAGCTCTACCCCTGGGAAGACCATCCTACGTTATCAGTAACCAGAGCAAGCCATGAATAACAAGCTGGTCCTCTATGGCCTCTGCTTCAGTTTCTGTCCTCAGGTTCCTGCTCTGAGCTCCTGGTTGGAGTCCCTCTGTGATGGGCTGTAACTCATAAGCTGGGTTAAACCCTTTCTCTTTCATGCTGCATTTGGTCAGTGTTTCATCAGAGCAAAGAGAAATCAAACTGTAACACTGGGACTGGAGAGATGGCTCAGCGGTTAGGGGCACAAATTGCTTTCTTGCGTAGAGGATCCGTGTCAGGCAGCTCACAACCACTTGTAAGTCTAGCTTCTTAGGATCTGCTGCCTTTCCCTGGCCTCTGGAGGCACTGATGTTCATGTGCCCATACTTACACACAAGCATGCATGCATACATGTCACAAAAATAAAACAAATCTTTAAAAATAAGAAAACAATATAGATTTTAACAGGTAAACCATTTCATTGTCCAAAAATACGAGAATTGTTTATTTCTACATAAATCAGTGCATTTGAATTTTGCCGAGTTGGTAAATTGGTAAGGGGGCTAAATTAGGAGACCGTTTCCTTCCACTTATCCTATTCCGAAAAGAATTTTAAAGACCACAACAGTCAGTACTCCACACACAATATGTAACACTTTGCTTACCCAAAATGTAATACTAGGTCACTGTGCATAATTGAAGTGATAAGTTAGTTTTTTCCTAATCCTGGGATGTAAAATATATTCCAATAAACCTATACTCTATATTTTTCCAGTGTGATAGTTTGAATGAGAATGGCCCCCTTAGGCTTGAATGCTTAGTCCTTGGTTGGTGGGATGGTTTTAGAAGGACTAGGAGTTTTGGCTGTGTCTCTTGGAGTGGGCTCTGAGGTTTCAAAAGCTGACTCCAGGCCCAGTCTCTCTCCCTCTCTCTTTGCTGCCTGTGGATCAGGTTGTAAACTCTTAGCTACTCTCTATGCCTGCTTGCCTGCTGCCATGCTTCCTGCCATGGAGCCCAGGGACTTACCTCCAAAGTGTAAGCAAGTCCCCTAACCACATGCTTTCTTTTGTAATATGACTTGGTCATGATGTCTCTTTGCAGCAGTAGAAAAGTAGCTAAGACATATGAGTAGAAATCTGGATAAAAATGAGTATGAGGTACTGCTGGAGAGATGTCTCTGTGTTTAAGAGTGCTGGCTGCTCTTCCAGTGGACCTTTATTCAACTCCTAGCACCCGCTTGTATTCACAACCCTTAAGAATTTCTATCCCATGGAATCTAATACCCTATTCTAGTCTCTGTGGGCACCGCATACACAGACACACACACAGGCAATACACATCAAATTCAATTTGGTAAACAAGTAAGGGGTAATTTTTAAATGTCATAAAACTATAAATTGGAACCATAAAAATGTGTTGCTTAAGCTAAAAATTTAATTGATATTAATGTTCAATAATTTAAGGCTATGTTATTTGTTCATGAACAGTGTTAACATCATAAGCTCAGCACCCTTAGATGTGTTTATAGGTGAGGGGTTAGTTAATATTTCATAAAAATGTAGGTGCCTCCTATAGCCTTAAGATAGCATGGAATACAGTGCATATGTACTTTTATTTGACTTGCAATAGGGGAGAATATTGATAACCTTTATCACTGCATCCCTATGGGTCTGTACTTACCACTGAGGAAATTGATTTTCAGCACCGCCAAGAACAGAACACATATTTCAAGTTCTACTCTGTTTTTCTATTCATTCTCTGTTTTATTTGCAATAAAACGCAGTCACATTCTTCCAAATTAGGGAGCTGAAATGAAATGTCACAGGTTGTCAACATCACACTGAAAAATAAGATGCTAACACACCTGACAGATGGCTGATACCCTGAAAACATCCTGTTGCCAAGCAGAAGCTTAAGGAGAAAAGCACAGTTGTACATGAATTCCTCGCTCTATGTAATCAAGAGAGCTGGTCTCTGAGATCTTTGACACCCAGCCTCTCTACTTCAAAAATTCTAGAAGAAATGATGTTTAGAATAGTTTTCATTTAAAGATTCAGTATTTCTTATTTTAGTAATAGTATTGCACAGTTATAAGTAATATGATGATGTGGTCTGGTATAGCCTTCATCTATAAAAATAGCAAGTATAAACTTCTTGAATATATTAAATTACTTTTAAGGTTAAAAAAAGGGGGGGAGAGAATCAGGTAATCTTCTCTATCTTTCCTAGTTTCTGATTCTGATTCCTCAGTCTTACCTCCAGCTTTGTAGCATACAACTTGATGTGACCTCTCCATATATATCTCCACTCCCATCCCCAAGGTACTAAGGACATCTTCTCCCACATCTGTCCTTCCTCTCCCCGTCTTCAGTCTCAGTTTCCAACACCTAGGCCACTCTCTTCCTAGAAACCCAGTAGCCATGCCAGCCCAAAAATCAAGTAGGTAATTCTTACTCTTCTTCCTGTCTTCCGATAAGAGGGAGGTCTAGGTTCCCTCTTATACTCTATTCCCCATGGACACCACAGATGTTTTTGGAAGTCCCAACTTTCCTCTCCTCTGTGACACTTTCAACTCCCCCACTGTTCTAGCCCATCCTCATTTCTTCTTGTCAAGTCCAAATACCTAGAAACAAATTATGCCAGGGACTGTCAATGGTTACACCTGGCAGAGACTAAGAAACACTTCCCCAACCAACCCAAAGCCACTGCACACTCCTAAGATCAAGAGAGGACAACAGAAGCAAAAGAATAGAAAATCCTCTTAACAAAGACAAGATCAGATGTCAACACTTAGAATTACAATCATCCCCAAACCAGATGCCAGCGTAAAAACACAACCATAGCAGCTAGGACAATATGTCTTCACTACAGCCCATCAATCCTACTACAGAAGGCACTGAGAAATGCAGTGTAGCTCAAGCATAAGGCAAGGACTTCAAACTAGCTATTATGAATATACTCAAGGAGATAAATGAAGCCAGAAAATAAATTCACCATAACATTTAATATTCAAAACAATAAAGTTACAAAACAAAGAAAGAATATTAAAAGTTGCAAAGTAAAAGACCAAGTAACAAAGAAAGGAAGACCTCTTAGAATGATACTTGACCTTTCAGTGGATATTCTGTCAGAAGGGGATTGGACAGGCATTCTAAAAACTCTAAGAGACCATAAAATCTGGCTTAGACTAGTATACATACCTTAAAATAATATGAATAAATCCACTAATGGAATCTGCGAAAGTACAACTGAACAGTGGAATGAAGTGGAGGAAATTATTCAAGAAATGAAAGGGGAAATAAAATTAACTAACCCAAATTGAAGTTGGAAGTAAAAAAAAAAAAAAAAAAAATAGAGCCTCCATCAGGAACTTCAGCGACAAGCTTCACCAACAGAATACAAGAGGTGGAAGAGACCATCTTGGGCACTGAAATCAAGATAAATCAAATAGATGCCACAGTCAAAGAAAATGTTAAATCTTTAAACATTCAGGTGCAAAACATTTAGAAAATCTGGGACATGATGAAAACACGAAATCTATAAATAAAGGAACAGAAGAAGGAAAATAAATCCATGCCAAAGTCACAGAAAACACTTTTTAAAAATCATAGAATAAAATTTCCCTGTCATAAATAAAAAGTTGTTTATCAAGGTACAAGGAGCATACAGAACACCAAGTAGACTGGATAAGAAATAAAGTCCCCTTGGCACATAAACCTGCAGAATATTAACAACAAAAAGAATATTAAAAGTGTCAAAGGAAAATACCAAGTAACACACGAAGGCAGACTTATTAGAATAGCACCTGACCTTTCAATGGAGGCTCTGACAGGCAGAAGGGCATGGGCAGGTGTTTTAAATTCTAAGAGACCACAGATTCCAGATTTTTACATTCCTTGGCAAAAAAAAAAATTAACCAGTATTCATCCACAATTTTAGCTCCACAGAAGGCTCTAAAGGGAAAACTTTAACCTGAAAAGCTAAACCACACTTAACGAAAACATACAAATAAATTATCTCAGACTAGAAAAATCTACAGGGCCTGGGAAGGCCCACAGCACAACAAGAAAATAAGGGAAACCAACAAATTGTACTCATTGATAATACTCAACATCATTGGTCTCAATTCCCCAATAAAAAGACCCAGACTAACATAATGGTTATGCTGCCTTCCCTACATTTTGGGATGGTAATGTATATCCTGTGCCATGAGATGTTGGAATTATGTAATCTGCTTTTTTATTTTCGGTTTTATAGAGACTGCATGGATCTCAGATGAGATTTTAAACCTTGGACTTTTAAACATTGTTGAGACTGTGACAGACATGGAGAGTTCTGAAGTTGGATTAAATGCATTTTTACATTATATTATGTCTAATAAGCCTATGGGAGACAGGGAGTGGAATGTGGTGGTTTGAATAGGTTTGGCCCTCATAGATTCATGTGTTTGAATGCTTGGCCATAGGGAGTGACACTATTAGGAGCGGTAGCCTTATTAGAAGAGGTGTGGCCCTGTTAGAGGCAGTATGTAGCTGTGAAGGCAATGCTTTGAGGTCTTAGATGCTCGAGCTATGCCCAGCGTGAAACACATCCAGTCTCCTTCAGCTGCCTTCAGATCAAGATGCAGAACTCTCAGCTCCTTCTGCAGCACTGTGTCTGCCTGTGCGCTGCCATGAGTCCCATTATGGTGATAATGGACTGAACCTGTAAGCTATCTCCAACTAAATGCTTTCCTTTCTGAGGGTTGCCTTCATCATGGTGCCTCTTCAGAGCAATAGAAAACCCTAACTAAGACAAAACCCTAACTAAAATAGGAGCCCACAACATAGCAAAGTACAAATACACCAAAATCCAGCTTGGTGAACCAATGAGTTTTATTGGGGTTATGGACAGGCACCATCACCAGGAAAACTTGTAGAACAAAGAGTTTGTTGGAGGATTTAAGGTTTTAGAGGATGAGTTCCTGCCCATCATGGCGGGGAGCATGGCAGCAGGCAGACAGGCATGGTCCCGCAGCACTAGCTGAGTTCCCATCTTGATCCACAAGCATGAGGCAGAAAAAGCTAATACAGAATGGCCTTGGCCTTTGAAACCCACCTCCAGTTACGTACTTCTCCAACAAGTCCATGCCATCTAATTCTTCCCAAATAGTTTCACCAACTGCCCATCAAATATTCAAATATTTAAATATTCAAATATTCAAATGAGGACTATTCTCATTCAAATAACCATAACTGTTTCTTGTATAGAGAACTACTATATATTAAGTATAAGAAATTCATATTGCATAAAAAGGAAGTAAGACATTAAGATACATGGAAAATTATCAATCAAATATAGGAAACATATGAGTAAACAGCAGATAAGTTGGAAAATTGAATGAGCAAAACTATGAAGGAATTACAAATCAATAATAGTGAAACATCAGGCAGGTAAGTGGCCTTTTGCTACTAAGGAAACAAGGGATAGCCTAATATGTATTTTAGGGTGATGGGCAATTCAAGAAAAGAAAGACAAGCTCCCTGGAACAGGAAATAGGAAATACACATGGAAGTACCAAAAGTCTTATGATAATAATACATTAAGTGCAGGTGTTAAGAGAAACCTCAGGAGGCTGATCTTTTGAATTAACATTGAAGTTCAAGAATTGAGAATTCATTTCTTCCTATTTGACGATGCACGTTGACTGTGGTGATAAAATGTGATTATACAGTAAATCATAGCCAACATATAATAGGAATAAAGAACACTAAAATCTACATGAGTATGGGCTACTGAAAATAAGAAAGCTTTGATTTTAAATATTTAAATTTAGTTTTGTTTTAATTGTTAGGTAATATATATATATATATATGCTTATAATGAACATGCACATGCAAATATTGATGAACCAAGTAATTCCAGAGTTTGTATGAAAAAGAGAAAAATCCCACAACACAGACTCTCATCCATCTTCTCAACTATACCTATGGCATAACATTTATTAAGCTGATATTTACATAATTATGTGTATGTAGATGTTATTTTAAGCTACCTTGCACAGTAAGTATGTTTTTCTTTTATTAATAAATGTTTTATCCTCTGGAGTTGAAAATCATCCAATTTTGGATACATATTATTTCATATATTTCATACTAACTCAAATATCTTTATCAGTTGTCAAATACCCCTGTAATGTACAATGTTTCATGGACAAAATTGATTATTTAAAGACATCTTTTCTGAAGACTTCTGACTTACTCCAGTCTGGACTAATTTTCCTTTGTGCCTGGCATAGTCCCTCGAATTTCCATTTCACTATGAACTCATAAAACATCCTTCATAGTTCCTCTGTTTCATCCATGTCATGTATCAATCTGTGTTGGTACATGCCTATGTTTTAGCAAATCTCTCCTTAGAATAGCTTCTTGTGAAGAGTGTATAATAGCAGATTTAGGAGTCACTGAATGTCTCTTCCATTATCCTTAATTTATGGTTCCTCTGGATATCAAGCTCTGTGCTTGAAATAATTCCCCAACAACCTTGTGAACAATGCTCAATTGTCTCCACCCTCCAATCTGATCTTCTACAGGCTCAAGCCTTCCTAACTCCAGAGACATTTCCCCCTCTCTGTAGCTCATACAATTTTATACTTGATGTCAGTGTTCTAAATTTTCATGTTGATTCACTTTGAAATCTATCCTTTTAAAATGCAGTTTTGGGAGCATTTGGGAGAGTTCGTGCATTTTCTGATGATCCATGTTCTTCACTCACAAGGGGAAAAATAGGTGGATTACTTAATTAATGGTCCCTTTGGGTTTTATAAAAGTTTCTTTCTATCTACTTTGTCTTTTAACTATAATACCTCTTACTATATTTTTCATTTTATTATAGTTTTCTTCTTAATTTATCATCTATCTTTTGGTTTTCTTATATCATGTTTATTTGCTTTTGGGTAAATTTTCTTAACTTTATCTTTGAAATTTTCTACAGACATAAAAAATATTAAGATGTATTGAATATTTCAGACAATGTATTTTGATCATATTCACCCCTTCCCCAAGTCCTCCAAATCCACCCTACTCTCCTACCCACTAAACTTTGTGCCTTCCTTCTTTTTCTTTTTCTCTTTTAAGAACGTACCATGTTCAGTTTGTACTGCCCATACACCCTTGGATGTGTGACCTTCCACTGGATGAAATATTGCTAAATTCTTTAGTTGCATCTTGTTCTACTTTCATAAAAATGTATTATTTATCTATGGTAATTTATAAGAATATATAAATACTTAAAAGAACAAATATACTTTGCCATGCACAGTTTGGCATTTGCTTGCTTGTTTTGAGCTCCATCCTTTAACTTGGAAGCTGCTTGCACACGGCAGGTGATCCCAGCTTGTCTCTGCTACATCAGTGTCAGACTTTTAATGTTAGCTGATAATTAAGCTTCTGGATGGGTCTGTAGCTGTAATTTTCACTCCCAGTGATGATGTCACTTCTTACTAAACTTACAAATAGTTGACATTATTTCTCTTTGATGAGCATTTTTTTTAATTTTTAATTTTATTTTATTAATTTATTCTTATTACATCTCAATGGTTATCCCATCCCTTGTATCCTTCCATTATTCCCTCCCTCCCAGTTTCCCCTTATTCCCCTCCCCTATGACCGTTCCTGAGGGGGATTACCTCCCCCTGAATATGCTCATAGGGTATCAAGTCTCTTCTTGGTAGCCTGCTATCCTTCCTCTGAGTGCCACCAGGTCGCCCCATCCAGGGAACGTGGTCAAATATGAGGCACAAGAGTACGTGTGAAAGTCATACCCCACTCTCCACTCAACTGTGGAGAATGTCCTGTCCATTGGCTAGATCTGGGTAGGGGTTTGAAGTTTACCGCCTGTATTGTCCTTGGCTGGTGCCTTAGTTTGAGTGGGACCCCTTGGCCCAAATCTGCCTATCATAATGTTCTACTTGTAGGTTTCTAGGACCCTCCTACTTTGCTATTCTCCCATGCTTCTCTCATCTAGAGTCCCAATAGGATGTCCTCCCCTCTGTCCCAGTTTCCTGGTAAGTGAAGATTTTTATGGGACATGCCCCTTGGGCTAGAATGCAGATATAAGTGAGTATATACCATTTGACTCTTTCTGCTTCTGGGTTAACTCACTCATTATGATCATTTCTAGTTCAATCCATTTATCCACAAATTTCAGGAATTTCTTGTTTTTAATAGCTGAGTAGTATTCCATAGTGTATATGCACCACAGTTTCTTTATCCATTCTTCTACTGAGGGACACTTAAGACTGTTTCCATGATCTGGCTATTATGAATAAGGCTGCTATGAACATGGTTGAGCATATTTTCTTGTTGTGTGCTGGAGCATCTTCTGGGTATATTTCAAGGAGTGGAATAGCTGGGTCTTGAGGAAGCCCTATTCCCAGTTTTCTGAGATAGCGCCAGATAGATTTCCAAAGTGGCTGTACTAGTTTGCATTCCCACCAGCAATGAAGGAGTGTTCCTCTCTCTCCACATCCTTGCCAGCATGTGATGTCACTTGAATTTTTGATCTTAGCCATTCTGATGGGTGTAAGATGGAATCTCAGAGTTGTTTTGATTTGCATTTCCCTGATGACTAAGGAGGTTGAGCATTTCTTTATGTGTTTCTCAGCCATTTGATATTCCTCTGTTGAAAATTCTGTTTAGTTCCAAGTCCCATTTCTCAATTGGGTTATTTGGTTTGGTGGTGTTTAATTTCTTGAGTTCTTTATATATTTTGGATATTAGACCTTTGTCAGATGTAGGGTTGGTGAAGATCATTTCCCAGTCTGTAGGCTGTCGCTTTGTTCTCTTGACAGTGTCTCCTGCCTTACAGAAGCTTCTCAGCCTCATGAGGTCCCATTTATTAATTGTTGACATTAAGGCCTGGGCTGTTGGTGTTCTGTTCAGGAAGTTGTCTCCTGTACCAATGTGTTCCAGGCTCTTCCCCACTTTTTCTTCTAAGTGACTTAGTGTCTCTGGTTTTATGTTGAGGTCTTTGATCCCGTTGGATTTGAGTTTTGTGCAAGGTGACAAATATGGGTCCAGTTGCATTTTTTTACACATGGACATCCAGTTAGACAAGCACCATTTGTTGAAGATGCTATCCTTTTTCTATTGAACGGATTTGGCTTCTTTGTCAAAAATCAAGTGACCATATGTGTGTGGATTCATATCTGGGTCTTTGATTTGATTCCACTGATCAACCAGCCTGTTGCTGTGCCAGTACCATGCTGTTTTTATTACTGTTGCTTTATAGTACAGCTTGAGATTAGGTATGGAGATTCCTCTGGAGGATCTTTTATTGTGCAAGATTGTTTTAGCTATTCTGGGTTTTTTGTTTTTCCCATATGAAGTTCAGAATTGAACTTTCGATGTCTTTAAAAATTGTGTAGGTATTTTGATAGAGGATGAGCATATTTCTCTACACCAGATTTTCCACACCCTCCTTTTCCAGGAGACTAATGAAGAAGGAACAAGTATATTACACTTACATGGTGTGGTCATCAAATCCTTGTATGTTCAACAGAACACCCACTGTCCAATGTCTCTGTGTGTAGAGACCTCCTCACTTCCAGTATTTTGCTGGTGTAAAATAAAACTAATTGCTCAGAAACATGTCATGATTCTGAGGATTCAACTGTTTATTAATAAGTCACTTTTATAACTTGTCAGCTTTACTGGAAATACAAATGTGTAACAAATAGAATATAGTGTAAAAGCCAGCACATTTTGATAATCATATTTACCCATGACAAGGTCTTCACAGTCAAGATACACACATGTATCTGCCACTCAGACAAGTTGCTGCTGTCTCTCTCCAGTCATCTCTCCTTTCAGAAAGTCACACCCACTTTTCCAGTGTTGTAGTCATTTGTCTTTCTCCTTCAGCATAATGATTTTAAAATTCATCCATGTTTTCTACATTTTATTGTTTCTTTCACTCCTATGTACTATTGTATTACATCAACATGCCTTTACCCTATATCCATGTATACTCATGAACACAGCTGTTGGCAGTTTAGAGGCATTATGAATAAAGCTTTGTGAACTTTCCTGTATAAGTCCGTGCATATTCAAGCATGGGCATGCACTTCTATTCTATAAATATACTTCCATTTCAAAGAAACCACCAGTTTATCAAAGTGGTTGTTTCACTTTATAAGACATTGCATATTCTTGTCAAAACTTATTACTCTGCGTTTTTACTATTTTAATCACTCTAATGCATGCATAATTTAAATTGTTGCTCAAAGTTTTCAATTAGTACTTGCCTTCACTTCTAGAAAATAATGAGAGAAATGGTACTGTGCAGTCATAATATTGGAGGTATGTTCCATGGGAGTCATTAGCTAGTGCCCTTAAAAATAAAGGAGTTAGTGTTCTAGATTGCTGTTAGGCATTATTTGTCCGTATTTTTCCATCTTCCATACCATATTCATGGTTGTCTTTACTTTTTCCTACTTTATTTCTTTTTAAGTTTCTACATTTAAAATGTTTCATCTCAGCAAGATTTTTAAAAGTAATGTAAGTAATGGATTATATTGAATTCATCATTATTACTCCCCAGTTAAGTAATAAATATGTTTAACATATGAAGTCAGTATCAAAGCACAGATGAGATATAAGTTTAAACAGTGAATTATCTATTAAGGTGTTTTTTGGTAAACAGTAAGAGAAATCGTAGAATAATTTGTCAAAATGTGGACTCATAAGGGTATACACTTTTTGACCATGAGATATACATATAATATATACCAGTTCTAAAACATGTCTTATTCAATACTGATGCATGCAATTAATGCATTTCTATGTATTCCATGCTTCATTCTGTCCTCTCCAATTCCTCCTCCATTCTCTCCACCACTTTTCCCTCCTTTACAGGTTATTATTGTATTGGAATGACAGTTTGACCCCTTAGGAGAAATAATGAGTTTGTATGATCTTTTATTTCAGAGACCAGAGAAAGTAGTAAGAAAGAAAACTCACTATAAGAAAAACAAAATATATCAACCAAGTGCCTAAGCAAAGTGGGAGGGCTGGTGTGCATTTTGATTTTGCTTCAAAAATTCAGTGTATTATACAGTGACAGCACAGGAGGCCATATTTGATAAGATACAAGCTTGCGCCTATTTACTGATATTTTACTTAACTTTTAATGAGACACAGAAACCATAAGCAATCTGGATGATTTTGTTTGCTATTCCATGCTTCCAGGGCAGCTCCATGCAGGAACAGCGTGAAGGATTGCATACATACATTATCTCACAGTCATCTGGTGACATTCTGTGTGTGAGTGTCTTGGCAAGGGGAGGTTTAATTCTGGAATAACATTCTTCCATATAATAGAAACATTAATGAAAAGTCTAATTATACAAAGAGATTATTCAACTAAAGGCAGAGACACAGGCATCTGACAAGAGACGGTTGTGTTCTTTATGAGCAGTTGCATCTACCTCAGCTTTCCCACTTATGTCGACTTCCAGGCAAGAACAGTTGGATTAAACAACTGTTGCTCTTGCAGCATCTACACATATTGTTTGTGATAGAAAAACATTGGTTTCCCAGGGATGGGGATATAGTTCAGGGGCGGAATGCATGTTTCTCATGTGCACTTTCCTGGATTCAAGTCATAGCACTTGAAAAAAAGTAAATGAATGAGCAAAACTGGAGTTCTTCCAAATATCCATCTCCTACAATTTTTCACCTTTCTTCTCATACTTTTCTAGATACATGATATCCAAGTTAGGGCCTCAAAACTCTTTAGAGCTGACTATACTTCAGATTAATGTATTATATGTCAAATTTCTGTGTCCTTATAGTTAATATTGATAAACATTAATATTTTATTTTTTCAGAAAAATTTAAAGTACAAGATTATAATAAATTTATTGTACTTCCTGTTTGGTATATGTAAAAGTCTAACACAATTAAGAAGCACACCTATCAATACAAGGTTAAATTTTACAGTTCTAGTTGTACAAGACTAATTGTTACCACAGATCTTAGAAAATAAAGATGGGATAATATAATTGTACTTAAACATCATTTTACTAAAGATAAGAGAAGTGGGATGTAATTTATGTATTAGCTAAACAGATTTTGCTACTGTATTTGATAGTTTTAGATGTACTTTATAGTATCTACAATGTAACTGTAATTTAAATTATTATAAATATAGTTCTCACATGCATATACATACACTATATATGTATATATATATGTATGTATATATGCACAATGAAATACCATAAATCAACCTGTCACATTGATATGATATACTATGGAAAAGTTGGGTGGAAAACAATGTCTTCATTGAGTGAAATATGGAGTGTGGCATTTCAGTGATGTGGCTTTAAAAAGATGAGGGTAAAATTGAATATACAATTTCTCATGCAATGTGTTCTATATTCTATAATCACCCATAGACCAATATTATAGTTTCCCTTTTGTTTTTCAAACACATCCATACTATATTATGTTATGTTACTGGGTTTATTCTTTACCCACTAAAACTGTGACACTGATATTTTCCCGTTATTCATAAGGTTATCTGACAATTTTCATCGTGCAGCCTTTCCAGGGCTAAGATTTTGGGTGTGTGCCGACAGGCTCAGTGCCAACCCAAGCTGTCATTTCACCTGTCAGAACATCACTTTTCCTTGGACATAAGGAAATTAGATGGGTGACTTATGCCTCATCCCAAGTATAGCCTAGACCAAAGTTCATAAAGCACACAGGACATTTTGTAAAATAGTAGAGGTTCCTAGGGAAGACTAAAATCTGAATGTTGATCAAAGTTCATATTAACAAGGTCATTACTGGAAAGCAGAACCATTCAGAAGAGTGGATTGGAAGACACTCTGAAAGAAAAAAAACTGCACCCCTTTTTCAAAAAGGGGAAACAAAACTGGAAGCACAAAGACTAATGCAATGTGTTTTGTGTAAGAGAACAACTGATTATTTGCAGAAAAATATCAATTACCTATCTAAGCTTATAAATAATTTAGAACTCAGAATGGGATGTGTTATGCAAAATGGAACGTTTCTGCAAGTATAGCAGCACTCATTATGAACATTAGTTGTGTGATATTTTACCCTAAATTGGCTAATTCAGGATAATTATGTGAGAGTGTGAAATTCTGAGTTTTTCAAGACATCATACATTATATGGCACAGCACAGGACCTTTTATGATACAGCAGAACACTCGCGCTCAGTGTGTTATAAAGCAGTATTCATGACTGAAGACTGGGATCAAGGAGAGGGAGACAGGGAGGGAAGAATATTCCTCGAGCATGAGGTATCTGTGATCTTAGGGTTCAGAAAGGGTCACGTGACACTAAAATTCTTGAAAAGGATTGGATTTATTTTGTTCTCCATTAATTCATTTATTCACTTTACATCCTGATTGCAGCCTGTCCCAGTTACTCCCCCCCACACACTCAAATACCATTCTCCTCTCTTCCCATCAGAGAAAAGGAAGGTCCCCAGTGGGTACTAACCCACCCTGACACATTGCGTCACTGCAGGACAAGATGCATCCTCTCCCACTGAGGCCAGATAAGGCAGCCCAGCAAGGGAAACAGGATCTGAAGACAGGCATCAGAGTCAGAGAGGGCTTAGGTCCCAGGTGCTGGGGGACCGACATGAAGACCAAGCTGTGCATCTGCTACGTATATGTAGCAGCCTTAGGACCAGTCTATGCACGCTCTTTGATTGGTGGCTCAGTCTCCATGAGCCCCCATGGGCCCAGATTAGTTGGCTTTGTTAGTCTTCTGGTGGAGTCCTGGACCCCTCTGCCATTCTCAATTGTTCCCCCAACTCTTTCATAGGACTCACTTTGTCTAATGTTTGGCTGTGGGTCTACGCATCTGTTTCCATCAGCTGCTAGGTGAAGCCTCTCAGAGGAGTCATGCTATGTTCCTGTCTACAAGCATAGAAGTGTAACATTAATAGTGTCAGGGATTGGTTCTCTCCCATGGGATGGGGCTCAGGTAGGACCAGTCTTTGGCTGACAATTTCCTCAGTCTTTGCTCCATTTTTGTCCCTGCACATCTTATTAGGCAGGACAAATTTGGGGTCAAAGGTTTTGTAGGTGGGTTGGTGTCCTTATCCTGCCAGTGGAAGTCCTACCTGGCTACAGGAGGTGGCCACTTCAGGCTCCATACCTCCCACTGCTAGAAGTCTTGGCTAGGATAACCCACATAGACTTCCTGAGACCTCCCCTGTCCAGGGTTTCTGGCAAGTAGCAGATATGCTCCCACCTCAGGTTTCTGTTTTCTCACCTGGCCCTCTCTCCCCTACTCTCTCTACTCCTAATCTCCACCCTGCTCCTCTCTATCCCTTCTGCTATCCAGTTCACTCCCACTCCTCACCTCCGAGGTCCATTTTATTTCCCCTTCTGAGTGAGATTCAAGCATCCTCCCTTGGGCCTTCCTTGTAACTTAGCTTCTTTGGGGCTGATGTCCCGCAACCAAAGAGTGGATAAAGAAAATGTGGTACATTTACATAACGGAATACTCCTGGGCTATTAAAAATAAAGATATCATGAACATAGGTAGAACTAGAAAATAATCATCTTAAGTGAGGTAACACAGACCAAGAAAGAGATGCATGGTATGTTTTCACTTATAAATGAATATGAGCCATAAAGTACAGGATAACCATGCTACAGTCCATAGGAATGATTCTTAAGAGTCACTTTTCAGAACAGAAATGCAGTGAAAAATAAGAAGGAATTCTCACAACAGAATCTATAGACACCAGGGTGAGGGTTACCCTCACCATGCCACAGAATTTATCCCGTTTTGTTGCACTGTTTCAAATCAGTCATTGAGGACATTTCTTTCCCGTGTTTGAGTTCACTATCAACAACACAAACATCATCAACATTCTAACAGGCTCATTGAACTAGAATAAAACTAGTCCACGTGAAGTTTCTCTCAGAAATAATTTGGTCCTTTTCATGTGGAACACTCCAGGCATCCATGGAGGGCAGTAAACTGCTTTGTGACACTGATAGGAAGATGAAAAGTATAATACTTGCTAAAGACACTACAATGACAAAATGTCTACCCACAGTGGCACTGCACCTCTGACTCCAGGTCTCACCCTCGAATACTGACTCCCATCAACCTGCAGCCAGGAGAGGTAAAACAGTACTGTGGCTTTTTATTGACAGACTCCCCAGTGTGGCTTAGGGAAAAGTGACTCTGTTACTATCCAGCAGAAACCGCCTCATTATCTGTGTTTTACAAGCTCTCTATGTTAGAGTTTTACTGTGTCAAAGTTTTCATTTTTTTTTTTCAATATAACCAAAACCTTTAGAGAAGCCCTCATCAATTTCCAACATGCCTCCATTTTCCAGGCATACCTGACTGTACATGAACACATATTGCAAGCACTCAGGTACCTTTTAAGTTGTTTTCCCTGAGCCAGCACAGTGATGATGTTCAAGAGAAGCTACTTTGCCAGAAAGGACAATTTACCATTGTGTTTTGAGGGGTTGTTTTGTTTTGTTTCCTGGAGAGGGAATTACACTGGGCAAAGTTCCTCAGGAATTGTACCTTTTCTGTATTAAGGCAAGAATTTAGACTGTTTTGCACAAAATGTTAGTGACTTCTTCAAAACAACAACAACAACAAAATGTGTCATTGTTGGACACTTCCCCACTTGCAGCTTTTAAAATATCGTCTCAATAGAGAGGATGGGATTCCTAATGCAGGCTAGATATTTTATTTATAGCCCTATCTGAAGTGCTGTAAATTCATCAATCTTTACAAGTAATGCATTTATTAATCTAAAATATGCCAAGGATTCATCTTTTTCTTATTTTAATTAGAAGTTTCTGATTAGCTATGTTATTATTTGGGGACGTTTTATCGGTATTTTAAATTTGATTGTCATTACACTTTAGCAATTTCTATTACTAGGTAGACTCCTGTGTGTTAGCAAAAAAATAATCAGAAGTTGGCCCTGCTCACGTTTCCTCCATTGCCTTCTGAAGTTCTCTCCTTCCGATCTTTATTTCCTTTGGAAGTAGCAAAAGTACATGTTTCTTTAATTTTACATCTATTTAGATGTTGGAACTATGTGGATTTGTCCCTGTTTTCAGTTGCTATTGTCATTAACAGTGATATCTCGTAGTACACACATGGCTCCCTCTCTCTCTCTCTCTCTCTCTCTCTCTCTCTCTCTCTCTCTCTCTCTGACTTCTGAGAACAGATTTCACCGAGGCAAAACCACGTCCTCTCTGGAACCTCCCTTCCCTTGGTCCGGAGACACCAGCATGCTCTGCTTCTTCCTGCTTTCCAGAGTCCACATTTGCTGATTTCCTTCCCATGGTCTGTGCCTTTGAAGCTCTGCAGCAGCCTACCTTTATTTTTGCTACTTACTTTGTTGCCATATTCTTCTACATAATCTCCTTGGCTCCAAAAATTGTAGTATGAGTGTATTAATTCTTATTGCATTTAATACCTGTTTAGGCACTGGGTGCCTATGAAAATATTGTATGAAACATTTTATTACAAAATTATTGTCTTCCAAATAAAACTTACAAATATAAGTCATATACAGACATGCTGGAGAAAATGGCAAAACAGCAATTGAACTCAAAAAGAAGAAAAGGAAATAAATTAAGTCATAATTAAATAACCTAATTTAACATGTAATGGCTTATGAGTGTTTTGATTTTAAAAAATATGTAGTTACTTTATGTACCTGTTTATCATAAACACTTTTGGGATTTAAGAAATGGTGGTTAAAAAAATCAGAAGCTATCTTATATAAGGAACAAAGGAAAATTCATTATGGGAATAAAAATTTAGAGGGATACTGTCTAATGAACGCAACTCATTTGAACATGTTGAGAAAAAGAGGAAAATAGCCAGAGTGGAAATTGTCCAAGAGAACTTGAGATGGCTGTAGTGGAAACAATCACAATACTGTTCTATAAAAGGATGGAGGCTTTTTTTCTAAGTATAGACTCCAAATCTATGCTGTTGCATTGTGTGATAGAGTAATAAAGTATCTAAGAGTCCTAAATGCATTTCCTGCCTTAAAAGTTAACCTCAAATGGAGACATATGGGCACTGGCACTTAAAGCTCTCCAGTTCTCTGCTTCAGTGGGCAACAGTGACTGAAGTGCAGGTCTGGAAGGAGGAGCTGTGATTTAGGAAGATGCAGGAAGCTGGGATGCTAGGCCCTTGGGGACAGAATGGGAAGATGCTGGGAAATAATAGGCGCCTTCTACCCGCATATGTTTCTATATAAGTTTTCACCAGCATAGATTTCTTACCTTGGCAATGATGTACCTTTTGTGCTATTAATGATATTCTTTACTCAGCTCTGAGTTCATTGCAAGACATTCTCTATTTCACATGGATGCAACAATATAATTGGGTCTCATTTTTATTGTTATTTTAAATACCGAAGGACAGGGGCCCTCTGGAGCTATTAAATTCTTTGGACATGGTGTCACTAGAGAGTTAGGAAGTTGACCCCCGTTTACACAAGCTAGGGGGTCAAGTCTGCTAATGCTTCAGTATAGCTCAGCAAATCTGTGCAGTTCCAGCATTGCGATAGCCAGTAGCCATGCTAGATGCTGGGCTGAGGCACTCCTTAGCATGAACAAGTTGTCAGCTTTGTCTTTACACTTATTTCAGGCTGTTGATGCTCTTTGCCTGGAGTGGAATGAACACTTGGCTCTAGGCAACTTGATCCTCACTATGTTGATGAGCGTGTATGGCAGGAAGGCCCCTAGCCTGTTCCTCTGTCATCTCAGCCTTCAGGATATGTGCATCTGCACCACTGTTGCCACGCCGAGGGGGCTGTCTGTTCGGACTTGATACCTTGAGAACTGACAGCCAGTGTGTTCTTCTCTCTTCTTTGATGCCAAATGGCTCACAATAAAGAGGGAAAACCCAATGACTCCATTGGATGACAAGGAGCTTCACCTCTTCTCTTGGTTATTTTAGAATCTAATTGTGGAGAGGGATGTGAGGGGGTGGGGTGGTCAGAGGAGAAGGCTTGAGATGAATCCAAGAAACTGTAAGACCAGGTTCTGTGTTCTGATAAATCAGTCAGGGTCAACAGACTCAGCAAACTAAATGCTATATATGAGATTCTGTCTTTTAAAGTATTAATCATTTAAAGAGATTTCTACTTTAGTACCACCAACATACACTCACATTTCTATCTTTCTCCTGGGAACAGTGGAAAGAAAGGAAGACTATTGGTTCATTGATAAAGACTTCACCAACTGTTGTGTTGAATTTTGGAAACTTTTCCTTCATTTCAGTGAACCTGGTTACAAGAAGCCACCTTTCCTATGGCAGTGGTTCTCAGCCCTCCCAGTGCTGTGACTCTTTTGACTCTTTTTTTTTTTAATTTTTCTAATTAAACTGTCATTTAATCCAAATGAAACCAAAATTAGAAGAAGATATGTTGTTATATATATGATACAATACAACACTAGATATTACCATGACTGCAAGAAACATAATTATGTGAGATTTCTTACAATTTTTTTTAATGATACTATTTTTTTGGGGGGCATGTCTCATGAAAGTCTTCACTTACCAGTAAAGTAGGATAGAGGTTAGGACATCCTAAGGTGAGAGAAATGTAGGAGATAGGGAAATAGATGGATTTCCAGAGGGTCCTAGAAACCTACAAGAAGAACACTATGATGGGCGGATCTGGGCCCAGGGGTCCTGCTCCATCTATGGCACCAACCAAGGACAATAAGTGTAGTCATCATCAAACCCCTACCAAGATCTAGCCACTGGACAGCACATTCTCCACAGTTAGGTGGAGACTGTGGACTGACTTTCACTGGCCATATCCCCTTGATGGGGAGGCCCAATGGCACTCGGAGGAAGGATAGCCGACTACTAAGAAGAGACTTGATACCCTAGCATCATATTCAAGGGGAGGAGGCCCCACTCAGTCACAGTCATAAGGGAGGGGAATAGGGTGAAAGCGGGAAGGAGAGAGGAATGGGAGGATGCACGGGATGGGTTAGCAATTGAGATGTAATATGAATGACTTTATTTTTTAAGAGCTGCGACTCTTTAGCACAGTCCTCCATGTTGTGCCAACCCTCAGCCATACAATTATTTTTGTTGCTCCTTGATAACTGTAATTTTGCTACTCTTATGAACTGTAACGTAAATTTTTCGTGATAGAAGTTTGCCAAAGGGGTCATGACCCACAGGGTGAAAACTGCTGTCCTAGGGAATCTCTGAAATTAGCAAACTATTTCAAACATTACCAGGATCTCAGCTCTAAAGAAGAAAACCTTGGTGATCTCTGAATTGGGAAAATATCCACTTCAGGAAAAACAAGGTCCCTTTTATAGATGTATCAAACTATTTCAAGTTCTAATGTGTCTTACTGGTCAGAATGTTAACTGTCCTTAAATGTAAAACTATAAGAAATAACTTGTAATTTTATGACTATGGAATTTCTAATGATAAAATATATGCTATGAAAACAAAATCATTTACTTATTTATTTAATCATCCATTCATTTATTTGTTAGCTTATTTATTGATTTACTGCTTGTATGCCTGTATGGATGTGTCATCTATGGATGGCTATTTTTGTGTGTCCATATGTTCATGCACATGTGCATGTGGCGGCAAGAGATCAATATTGTCTTCTGCAGCCCCTCTCCACCTTAATTTTAGGCACAGGCCTCTCCCTGTACCTGGAGCTCACTGATTTTAGTAGGCTTCCTGGCTAGCTAGCAAGCTTCAAGGATCCACTTGTCTCAACTTCCCCTGCACTAGGATTATAGGCACACTTGCTGCCATGGCTGCCTCATTAACATGGGTTCCTGGGATCCATGCTGATGCCTTCATGTTAGCATGATAAGCACTTTCCCAGTTCAGCCTGATAGAAAAAAAAAAAGTTAGTTACATAAAAGTCCATTCTACTCTTATGTAAACGAATAAATAGTGAGCTACTTAAAATCCCACAATGATTAAATCTCCTATTCCCCATGACTTTCAAGGCTTCTTGATCACTTTATTACATCCTATACGTCCAACCACAGGAATGCTTTACTATAAAAACATATGTTCAGTAATACAAGAACACAGCGAGTTCACAAATGAACAGAATAACCTTATCCCCCGATTTTTCAGATGATATATTTAGTTGTTTCCATCTCTTTGCTTTTCATAAATTATTGCCTTTTTATGTAATTTGATGAAAAATGAGATCACCAAATACTTATTTAGCATCTGTTCGTCTTTATAGAGTGTTCAGATGAAGGAAACTGAAAAGCTGAGTAAGTCCTGAGACGGTAATTTATTTTTCCAAACTGTCATGTACCATGCAGGCCACCCCGCTCTCCCAGCCACTGGCACGCAGATGTTGGTCACATTGCACAGTCACTGTGAGATCCAACTCAAGCTCAGGCCACATTTCCAAGCTTGTAGGATGGTGATCCGATGTTGGTTATGAACATACTCACATCAGTAGTGTGACAGTCTTGGGCCTGAACCAGACACTCACTTTCAAGTGCTCACTAGACCAGTGCCGGCCTGCTACCACAGTTCCTTCCCCAGTCCCATGCAACTGTTCTGTGGCAAAGCACATTTGCTTCACTTCCAGGAAACATGTGCTGTATTTTCAATCCCTTCTGTTTTTACCATCAACACTCTAGTCTCAGCGTCATATTAGTTTTCTTTCCATCCATGCAATGGCTTTCTGATTGTTTTCTAGTATCTAACCTTGCCATCGTTTTATTTGTAACTGCCAGGAAGAACTTACAGAGGCATGAATCATTTCATTCCACTCCTTCGCTTCAGAGCCTTCCATGACTTCTCTGTACTCTGATTAGTTTTCAGGTTTCCAGTGGTTTGCAGAGCTTTGGATGACCCGCCTGCCTCCTATGTGTCCAACCGTCACAGCCATGCATGCCCTGCTCAATCACTTTCCAGTGCTGTGGTTATTTGATTTTTCATGCAAATGTTTTCTGTTCCAGGATGCCTCTATCTAATTTTTGAAGAATGTCGTTTCCCACAGCTTTCTGCTTGGCGTGTTCGTTTTTAACACATAGGTCTCCTTTTAAATGTTGCTTCCTCTGTCAGGCTTTCCCTAATCATACCCGTGGAGGGTAAAACAATCTATGATTTAATTTGTTTTCAAAATGGCTTTTCTGTAGTTATTTTGTTCAAATTTGGGTTTATTTCTTGGGGGAGCATGGTTATTTTTTTCCTACTAGAAGGCATGTGTCGAAAGGTCTCTCCACTGTATCTCCAGCTATTAGCTCAGGGTAGAAGGCCGGGAAAAGATTGTTGAATTAAAAGAAAACTTAAAACTCATTCTGTATTAAGAAGAACTCTAAATTCTCTGAAATAACAATCCTTTACATCTGTACAGTTAAAACACTGGATCGAACCATTTTTCTTTGTTCTTAGTTAACAGTACAATAGAAAGTCTTCCTGAATGCTTTTTCTTTGTTCTTAGTTAGCGGTACAATAGAAAGCCCTCCTGTGTGTGTTTTCTGAGCTTTTTATCAAGGGCAACAAGAAGAGTAACAGTGCTAATTGAGCTGACATTATGATCTCTGGGTGGCACGTAGCTCAGGCTAAAAATGTGTCAGACGCAAGCTAGGGATCATGCTCTTGCGCTGTCTCTTGCTAATACCATTTCCTTTTTATCTTAACAAGGATTATATTTGTACAAGAGAAAGATCCATAATTTAAATCAACACGTGGAGTTTCCAAATAACATCTTGAAGTGTAGGAAGTCAGAAGCATTTTCTTATGAAATCCAGCACCTTATCCTGCTTGACTCACACCACAGGACTTCTCTAAAGCGTGTCACCTGTAATGTGAGGTGCAGGGTGGGAGTGTGAGCATTGGAGAGCGAGGGATGAGGAGCAAAGGAGAAAGACAGCACTACACTTGCCTGGATTTATGCATGGAGCTGATGTGAGGAAAAAGATTTAAAATTCACCAATAAATTAAAGCACTGCCAAACTACCTTAAGCATTTACTGGAGCTTTTGGTTCACTTTTCCTCTTATCATTGTTGCTATTTTCATTATAATTAGTGTTTTACACGAGTTGTATGCAGGGGTCATGGTCTATAGAGTGTGGTGTGCCTGGGAGGCCAGAGAACGGTAGTGGGGCAATTTCTTCCCTTCTACCATGGTCTGGTGGTCAAGCTCAGGTTGCCCAGCTTTGAGGCAAGCACTTTGACCTACTGAGTCATCTCACAGGCCCACAGACTAAGGCATTTTAATGTCACTTATTTTAATTTTAAAGATTCTTTCATTTATGGGGAAATGTTTCAGACTTACAAGTTGAGCAACTGTTTCTACCTCCACCTCTTGAACTCCAAGGTGTGTGTGTGTGTGTGTGTGTGTGTGTGTGT
>OU015747.1:94262449-94341073 GCA_907169655.1 Acomys percivali
GCTTTATGGCTAGTGTCTTTACCAGCTGGACTACTTTCTTTTTCTTGTATTTGCTAATTCTTTTTAATTGGTTGTTCATTTTCCTGAGCTTTGAGACTACAAATATTTTGAATAAGAGCTTTTTAATGGGGAATTATATATATATACATATATATATATGTATGTATATATATACATATATATATTTTAGACTATATTTTATTTTTGCAACATTTCCTCATTTTTTGACATGTATTTCTATTCTCTGGACAGTATGTTCAGAAAAACACAGATATAAATTTTTATTGATATCTAGTCTCTCAGTTCTTTCCTTCATTGATTATGTTTACACTTCCATGTTTATCTAAACATTTATGCTCTCAAATTTTGCATTGAGATATATAATCCACTTTGAGTCGTTTTTATGAAAATGTGTGTCTCAACTTGTTCTGAATGTGGATATCTAATTGCCTCAGCACCATTGTTGGAAAATGCACTTTCTTCATTGTGTTGAAGATCAACTGAGTGTGTTTATATGATAACAGTTCTGGACTCTGTAGTCTATGGAGCTATTTGCCCCTCTTTTATTGAGAATATCTTTATTGTAATTCTAGAACTAAATACTAGCAGCTCCCTATTCTGAATCTTAGCTTTCTCCATGAAAACTTCAAAAAATAGTCCTATTTTAACTTTAAATGGTATTTTAGGGATTAAAGTAATTCCATTAAAATCAGGGACAAGACAAGGCTGTGAACTCTCTCCTTATATATTCAATATAGTACTTGAAGTTTTAGCTAGAGCAATAAGAAAACTAAAGGAGATCAAGGAGATACAAATGAAAAAGGGAGAAGTCAGAGTATCATTTCTCACAGATGATATGATATTATACATAAGTGACCACAAAAAATCCACTAGAAAACTTTTACAACTGATAAACACCTTCATCTAAGTGACTAGATACAAAATTAACAACAACAACAACAACAACAACAACAACAACAACAAATAAAACCAGTAGGTAGTCTATATCCAAACAATAAATGGAGTGAGAAAAAAAACTATGGAAGCAACACCATAGCTACAAATAATATAAAATATGTTGGCATAACTTGAGCTAAACAAGTGAAAGACCTACATGACAAAAACTTCAAACCTTTGAAGAAAATACCATAAAATGTAAGATCTATGCTCATGGATCAGTAGGAACAACATAGTAAAAATATCTATCCTACAAATTTCAATGCAATTCTCATCAAAATTCCAACACAATTCTTTACAGTCATTGAAAAAACAATATTCAACTTCATATGAAAACAAGAACAAAAACCCAGGATAGCTAAAACAATTCTTTTCAGAAAAGAATTTCTGGATGTATCACCATACCTGATTTCAAGATGTACTGCAAAGCAAGAGTGATAGAAACATGGTACTGGCATAAAAATAGACAGGTTGGTCAATGGAACTGAAGTGAAGAACCAGATGTAAATCCACACACCTATAGACATTTGATTTTTGACAAAGGAGCAAAAACCACACAATGGAAAAAAGATAGCATCTTGAACAAATCTAACTGGATGTCTGCATGTAGAAGAATGCAAATAAAGCCATATTTATCACCCTGCACAAAACTCAAGCCCATAAAACTGGATACGCTAAATCTCATAGAAGAGAAAGTGAGGAAGAGCCTTGAATGAATTGACACTGGAGACAACTTCCTGAACGGAACACTAACAGCTTAGGCTCTAAGATCAACAATTAATACCCAGGATCTTATGAAATAAAGAGTTTTTGTAAGACAAAGGACACTGTTGAAAGGACAAAATGACAGCCTTCAGACTGGGAAAAGGTTTTCACCAACTCCACATCTAACAAAGGGATAGTACCCAAAATATAAAAAGAACCCCAGAAACTATATATCAACAAACCAAATAACCCAATTAAAAATGGGGTAAAGATCTAGGCAGAGAATTCTCAACAGAAGATTATCTAATGCCAAGAAATACTTCAAGAAATGTTCACATTCTTAGGCATCAGGGAAATGCAAATCAAAATGACTCTGAGATTCCATCTTACACCTATCAGAATGGCTAAGATAAAAAATCTCAAGTGACAACTCATGCTTATGAGCATGTGGAGCAAGGGAGAACACTCTTTCATTGCTGGTGGGAGTGCAAACTTGTACAACCAGTTTGAAAATTAATTTGGGTGTTTCTCAGAAAATTGAGAACAGATCTACCTCAAGGCTCAGCTATACCACTCCTGGGCATATGCTCAAAAGATGCCCATCATACAAGAAGGACACATGTTCAACTATGTTCATAGCAGCTTTATTAGTAATAGCCAGAGACTGTAAACAACCTAAATATCCCTCAACCAAAGAATAGATAAAGAAAATGTGATATATTTACATAATGGAGTATTACTCAGCCATTAAAAACAATGAAATAATGAAACTTGCTGGCAAATGTATGGAACTAAGTAACTAGAAGGTCCTAAGGGGAGATTCTTGAATCTCACTGAGAAGGAGAAATAGTTTAGACATTAGGGGTGAGGACAGACAGAGAGAATACTGGGAGAGGTAACTAGATTATGAGATGTATCTCTGCGATGAGCTAGAAACTTAGGACAATGGAAACTCCCACGAATCTATGAGGGTGACCCTAGCTAAGACTCCTAGCAATCAGGAATATGGCCTGAACTAGCCATTTCCTGTAACCAGGCAAGACTTCTAACAGAAGGATTAGGACACCAAGCTAGCCATAAAACCTTTGGCCCACAATTTGCCCTGCCTACAAGATGTGCAGGGATAAAAAATGGAGCAGAATTTGAGGGAAGCACCAGTCAATGACTGGCCCAGCTTGAGACCCATGACATGACAAAGAGTTTACCCCTCACACTATTAATGATATTCTGCTATACTTCTAGATAGTTGCCTAGCATAACTGTCATTCAAGAGACTTCATCCAGCAACTTATGGAAACAGATGCAGAAATTCACAACTAAACATTAACTGGAACTTGGAGAATCCTGTGGAAGAGGAGCAGGAAGGACTGAAGGAGCCAGAGGTGACAAGGATACCAAAAGAAAACTTACAGAATCAACTAATCTAGGTCCATCGAGACTGAAGTGCTGACCAGAGAGCACAGACCAATGCTCTGTGCACATATGTAACAGCTGAATCATCCTATGGGACTCGTAAATTGGGAGCAGGGGCTGTCTTTGACTATATTGCCTACCTCTGGATCCCTTTCCCCTAACTGGGCTGCCTTGTCTAGCCTCGGCAGATGTGCCTTGTCTGGCTGCAACTTGCTGATGCCAACGTTGGTTGATACTCATGGGAGGGCTCCCCTTTTCTGAGAAGGAGGGGAGGAGGGGTGAATGGGGGAGAGGTGAGGTTAGAGGGAGAGACTGAGAGGAGAGGAGGAAGGGGAAGCTGCAACTGGTGTATAAAGTAAATAAATGGCTTAATTAATAAAATAATATTTTTGGGAAGGTGGGAGAACCTGGGAGACGTAGAGGAGGAAAAACCCATAACCAGGCTATAGTGTATGAGAAAAGAATCATGGCAATAAAAAAGGAAAAATATTTTATGTATATTTTATATGTATGAGTGTTCTGCACATATGTATATATGTACACACATATATATGTATATTTGCACTGTGTGTGTACACTGCATTCAGAGGGCATCAGATCACTGAATCTTAAGTTATAGATGGTTGTGAGATACTATGTGGATGATAGGAATTGAAACTGGGTCCCCTGGAAGAGCAACCAGTGATCTTAACAGTGGAGCCATCTCTCCAGCCCCCAGTACTGTGCTTTAACTATAATATAACTTTAAAAATAGCAGGAGCGATAAACACTACAGTACAATTAGCATCATCACCGTTATCAAAAGTAACAAACTCTTCCACAGAGGGATAACTACTGGTTAAATGACTCGCCAAATGTCCCTGCTGGTGTGTACAAAAAGATACAGATTGGAGCTGCCCAATTCCAGGCTTCATAATAAACACCTGAAAGAACCATCCTCTCTTTTTCCACTTAATAAAACATCTTTGCGATACTATGTAGTACTCATTGGAAACTTATCTTTGAAATTAACTTAAATAAGACTCCTAACAGTGCTGTCATTTAGCTTTTTCTTTCCTCATGCACACTATATCTATTTTGTAGACAAAGGGAAACAAAATCTAAATAATAATATCAACCCAAGACATCATTTATATGATAGGTTCTAGAAGTTTGGGGATTTTCACAGGAACAACAGCATAGATTATTAGAGAAAAGAAACACAGATTTTAGATGTAGAGTTATTAGTTAGGGATTAATCTAGTTGTTATGGGACTGTATACTGTGTGCAGAGATTCTCTGCACACTTTACAGTATACTGATGCAGGACAGTGCTGCTCTGTAGTGTCTTCCGGATATGTGATAGCTGTTGCACTCACAAATGCCCAGCAGCTGCTGCTACCCTCAGCTAAAACTGTACAAGACCGAGCCCTCCAACATTCCCACATGGGTGAGGTGTAGGTTCCTGAGGCCGCACCCAGGCCTGAGTTGTTAGCAGTTAATGGCTGCTAGAAAATGGGAAAGTCATTTTTCTTTAGTGGAGCTGCCACTAATGAATCATCTTACAGCCATGCTTATCATGCAAGCAACCCCAATTAAACTTAGCATTTTTTTCAAAAGTTAAAAATAAGAGGATAAGAATGGCAAGAGAAGTGATGAATGTGTGTGTGTTTGTGTGTGTGTGTATAGTGATCAAAATATATTAAATAGATGTATAAAGTTATCAAAGAATAAATAAAAAATAATGAAAACTAAAAATAAAATAACATGAACCATGCCACCTCATAATTATCAGCATGTCATGTTCTAATTTACAACTATAATATTTGTAACACAGCCTATTAGTAAGGTTACTAAATGTGATACAATTATAATAGCCTTTAACAGTTGAGTTTAATGTTACAGAAATAAAGGAGGCATTCTATCTACAAAAAAATACAAAGTGACCAAGGGGTTTGTATGGGAAATTTAATAACTAATCTACAAGTATTTTAAATTAAATGAATTGTATTTTCACTATATTATGGAACACACACACATATCAGGTATTATTTTTATATTGTTACTTACAATATGATTAATGTTTATATATTGCATTACATTTATAGTAATATGGGTTTAGGTCAGCCAAGTGACAATGTAATAGTATTGAT
This sequence comes from Acomys percivali, assembly GCA_907169655.1. Lineage (NCBI taxonomy): Eukaryota > Metazoa > Chordata > Mammalia > Rodentia > Muridae > Acomys > Acomys percivali. Next base: position 94,267,657 of record OU015747.1, read on the forward strand.
CTAAGAGAGCTTTCCTGTCCTGTTAGGCATTGATAGCTTCTCTTCACGTCATCTCAATGAAAATACTTCCATATTTGAAGCCTTATTAGTAGAACTCTTTTGTCTTGCATTATGCTTGAGTCACAGCCTCAAACTTGGTGTTTGAAGGGAAGAAATAGGACAAATACATTTTATGTCAATTCAAATGTTTATTTACACTATATCAGATGTTGAAATACCTTACGATTTTTACAGGCCACCTTGTAATACATGCAAGCTTGAGGAATCTGCTAGGAAAGTGTATCCATATCCAACAGCAAGTAGATGGCAGACTTTGTGAAAGCAAACGATTCCACTTTAGAAGAAGCTGTTCCATTCATTAGGTGACCTGGCAGCGGACGGTGCTGTGTACAGTAGACGACTGTTGAGTTGATTTACTTGCAGATGACAGTCTCTCCAACTCTATCTAGCTGTCCAGATGTCTGGGAAACTTTCAATGCTACCGGTTCCTTTGAAGCCCTTGTAGTCGCCACCGCCTGGGTGAGGCAAAGACAAGACATGAACCCTAAAACCACAAAACATCTTTATTGCCTCTGCTTGCCTCTCAGATTCCAACCACCCACGAGTCCCGCTGAGAACCTCTGGCTGTTATTTTAACCCTGTGAGAATGCCTTCTGGGGACACAGTTTTTCTTCCACAGACTAAAAGGAAGAAAGAACTCAAGGAGAAATATTAGACTTGGGGGCGCCAGAGTGGAGGGGTTTCTGAGTGGGAGTTGAAGCTCATTTCAATGCTGCTTTGTCATCCAGAGAACACCACCCTGCTTTTGTGAAGAGAAGATGGATACAAGCCCCGGGAAGATGCACAAACTCACACGCGGCTGCTTGTATACACGATTACTTATGGATACATTTATAAAGTTCGTCTTTCCATAGCCACCAAGCCTTTTCCTAATGACTTAGCACCAAAGTTTATTTTGTTGTGAAAGAGAACAATAGCTATTATATCTGCCACTGGTCAGTTTGTACATGTCCTCTCTACTCTTTCATTTTTCTTTTCTTTTTGAGGCTTGAGAGTGGCACACAAATTTGAACACAACTCAGCCCAGCGGTGGCGCACGCCTCTAATCCCAGCACCCTGGGAGGCAGAGGCAGGTGGAGCTCTGTGAGTTCGAGGCCAGCCTGGTCTACAGGATGAGCAGAGGTGAGTCCAGGACTGCAAAGGCTACACAGAGAAATATATCTATATCTATATCTATATCTATATCTATATCTATATCTATATCTAGTGTGTGTGTGTGTGTGTGTGTGTGTGTGTGTGTGTAAGATTTGGCTAGTTTGACTGAAAGCATGGTTCTATATGGAAATATTACGAGCTGTGAATGAGAATTACTGTGCTCACTACCAGAGTGCTTTCCCTTTTCCCAGACACAGTGACAGGTTCATATCAGAGTCCTTTTCCTGAGCACATAGGACCTGTGGGCCTATGGAATGTGAAGGAATCTGTGTAGCTAGTTCCAGATCTGAACTCTCAACACCTATGTCTTATGTTGAGCCCTTCTCTTGCACATTCCTAACCAGATGCTGATGACTCCAGGAAGGATAGTGAGGAAAAAGATCTGGAAATCTGGGTCCTTAAAGATATATCACCGTAGTGACCTGTGGTGCGCTCTCAGAAGAGCAAGAAATGAATGTCTTCAGTGTTAGGCCAATGCGCCCAAATAATACAGTGCTTCAGCAAGTACCAGTGCTTGCCAAGGTCACTGAAGTTTGAGCCTCTGCTATAGTCTGGGGAAATAAAATTCAGATAAATAAGAAGTTAAGATTTGCACACAGTGTGCAGCTGTTCTCCCCACTCCATTCAGACAAGGGCTGTGAGAGACTTGCACAGCTCTGCTGGGGGTCTTTCACATCCCAGTCATTTATTACCAGGCATGGTACAACATGGCTTTCCAAATTTAGAAACTGGGACACCTAATTACAAAATTCATTGAAAGACCACACCAGTTTCTGCTAATCTTCCTTTTCTTCATGTGTCCATTTGTGATCCTATAACTATTTTGAGTCCTACCATCTTCCTGGACATCCTAGAAAGTGGTAGAAAGTGCAATTACAGTCAGACCCTGACACGTAGCATCCCACAAACAGTAGGGACTCTACAAACAACATCATGGTGTACCGGAGATAAAGGAGGAGATGGAGGATGCGGGGATACGCACCGACAGAGCTTTCCATTGCTCTAGACCAGCAGTTCTCAACCTGTGGGTCGCTACCACTCAGGGGAAGGGGTTGATATCAGATATCCTGCATAGCACATATTTACACTATGATTCATTTCATACTGTTATGAGTCATAACAGTAGCAAAATTATGGTTATGAAATAACAAGGAAATAATTTTATGGTTGAGGGTCACCACAATATGAGGATCTGTATTAAAGGGTTGCAGCACTAGGAAGCTTGAGAACCATTTCTCTAGACACAGAAACCCCATCCTGAAAGGATAAATGCAGGAAAAGCTCCCATGGCCAGCACTCTGAGCATATTTCATCTCTTCCAATACCTGCCGATTTCACGAAAGAGGCACCATATGAACTTTGAATTTAGACTAATACTTTCTCTGGTGTAGGACATTTTCTGAGACTGAGCAGCTTTGAAAATAATTTACCAGTATACATCTGGCCTTGTCTTCTGCCTCTGATCGACCACTTTACATTCATATGCATATGTGTACATCTACTAGCGTATATGATTAACTGAAAAGCAATTATTTGAAGTTTCTCTGGAGCAGCTTGCATCCTGACAGTGAAAGCACAGCCAACTTCTCTGTTTTGCTTATTCTAGCTTTAAAAATATTGACAGAACAGGCTGAAATTGGTAAATGTGGCACATTGTAATCTCCAATTTTATTATAAAATGTTTTATGACAAGTGTTTTTATTTTTACTGAACAGATATATAAACCATAATTGGTTACTTTTAAGTGACAAAGAGGAGGCAAGGAGGAAGGTGGCAAAAAGACCAGAGATTTTTTTTCCAATCAAAATGCACAGTAACAAAGTACTTTTTTTAAGAGGGGAATTTCAATTCCTAATCTTAACTCTTAAGAAAATGGAATCTTAGCCAGATGTGGTGGTGCATGCCTGTATTCCCAGCACACATGGAGGCAGATGCAGGCAGATCTCTGTGAGTTCGAGGCCAGCCTGGTCTACAAAGCAAGTTCAGGATAGCCAAGGCTACACAAAGAAACCTTGTCTTTAAAAACCAAACCAAACAAAAACAACAACAAAAAAGAAAGAAAGAAAGGAAGAAATGAATCTTCATTTGTGTTCATATTTTGTATAACATAATGCCATCATTCTTTTTTAAAGTCTGGAGGAATCTGTAGCTAAGTGATACAGGAATTTGACACTTCCCATTGGTTCACAGACATTTACTGAAGTCCGTTTCACAAAAGAGGCACCATGTGAACTTTGAATTTAGACTAATTCTAAACCAAGTCTGGCTAATAATTTTATTTATGTTTCATTTCTGCTAGCAAAATAATTAGACATATTTCACATTTTATACTTATCACACATAGTACTTGATGTTTTTTTTAAATCTATGATTAGGAATAATCAGGACAAATACTGACTCGAGTCAGAGTGCACCAAAGCCAGCTTTCCACGCCATCTCATCATGGCCCATGGACTCAAATGGTCCATCCTGTTTCTAGGTTACCTCCACTGAAGCTTTTGTGCACTTAAGAGGGACTTTAGGCTGTATCTTCAAGGAGACTTTGCCAAAAATGGTGCCACCAATAGTGGGGAATTAAAAGCGAATGTCAAGAAGCTTTTAGAAGTGTGCAGGCTTTCTGGAGAAGCTTTGTAGGAAAGAGATGGACAATTCACCATAGAGCTGCGTAATTTAAGTGTGGTGAGCTCAATCTCTCTTTACACTGCAGTTCTCACTGCACATTCATTAAACTGGCATTAGAAATGCCTAAAGCTGATTGTTGCTCCAATTATTTAGTTCAATGTCTATTTATCTTAAAAGAGCAAATAGTTTTCATGTAGTTGACATCATAGAAAACTCAGTTCCTCTTGTTTACTATCTTGTCTGTGCCTGCTGTGCTAGTTCAAGGCACTCTCACCAGAATCCAGGGGCATCTGGAGACATGGTTGGTGAGTCAGCAGCAAGCCACATGAAGAGAGCAGGGCACATCCATCGTCCATACCCTGTATGGTGAGTCACAGTCTTATCCCAAGTATGATATAATCTATTTAATTATTGACAAGTTGACTTCAGTGTTAAAGAAATAATTTGGTATTGTGAAAAGAAAATCATGTTCCAATCTTTGTGTGATTTATCTTTAAATAATTTGACAAGAAAAATTTGAATTTTTCTATTTCATCCAATTAAAAAAATATTCCATACTAAAAAAAATGAATGATTTGTCTCACGTATAGAATTATGTGCTTCCCTTTACTTACAGGGCCATGTCAGTATGCACCTCAGCCACATAGATGGTTCAAAATTAATATTTTATAGAGATGCATATTCAATGGAAATCTTTATTAGGTGCTTCTAAATTCAGAATTCCTCCCAGTTCCACATTCCCATCTTGTGTTATTTAAAAACTAACATTGGAAAAATTTGACCAGTGAATTAAAATTCAGCTCAGTGTGTACCTATCTTTAAAAGCCTTTCATTAGTTACTTCTTGACTGAGTAATTTAACCAACTGGAATATTAAATGTAACCTCTTAGTCACCATTGCCACCCTGAGAAGCAACAGTGACACCACAGCCACATTCTACACAAAAATGCATAGAATGCATGCACTTTATCATGGACCGTGTGAGCTAGTAAGCTGATAAAGATCTATTCATGTGCATCCCGTTGCATAATCTGATATACGACACATGCAAATCAGTTACTATGATCTCGAGGCCCGTGGTTCACTTCCTCCAGAACGAACCTTCAAGTTTCCTGTCTCTTCTAGTAAAGATGAAAGATTCATTTACACCTCAATGGAAACTAAAATTCATGTCATAGTAAGTGGAAACATTATGAACAGATGCAGTTCAAGCCTTAAAATAGAAAATGTCTCTTTTAGAACACTATTAATAGCACATATTGACAGATCTTAAAATTTTATACCATTTTTAAGCGGTATGAATACTTGGCATCATCCTAAACCTAACCCCATTTATGGAGTAGTTTAATCATTCTAACTAAATATGAAAAGAACAGATTTGGGACTTAAATTTTTTTTTTATAAAAACAGTGTTTAGTGTCATTCCTGTATGTGATTAAATAACTCTTCCAGAGGGAGGGAGTTAGAAAAGAAATGAGGTTTCTCCATCTTATATTCCAGGTTACAGTCCGTCACTGTGTGGAATTCAAAGCAAGAATTTTACACCGCTTGTCACAACATACCCACAGTCAAGAGCAGAGAAATGAATGCTTGCTTGCCTGCTCAGAATGGCTGGCTTGCTCGTGCTTAGCTTAATTTCTCTGCCACACTTACTCAGTTCAGCAACCCCTGCCTAGGGAATGACATCTGCATCCCACATCAATTAACTTAAATAAGATAGTCCCTCTAGACATGGCCACAGGCCAACCCAATGTAGTCAACCCCTCGCTGAAATTGTCATCCCAGGTGGTTGATTCTAAATTGTGACAAGTTGACAATTAAAGGTAATCATCACACTCCATCCTTTGTCAACTTGACACAAAAACACATTATCTTAAATCCATGATCTTAAAACTCCTTGTCCCACAAGTTTCACCTTTAATTTTCATATTATAGAGCACAGTTCAATTGTATTTATTTATGTATTTATTTATTCACTTTACATCCTGATCACAGCCCCCTCAATCCTGCCCTCACACCCATATACCCATTCTTCCCATTCCTCACCCCTTCTTTTCAAAGAAAGTCTGCCCCACCCAATGGGTACCAATGTGCACTGGGAATATTAAGTTGCAGCAGGACTAAGTAAGCACATCCTCTCCCACTGAGGCCAACCAAGGCAGCCCAGCTAGGGGAAAAGGATCCAAAGTCAGACAAGAGTCAGAGAGAGCCCATGCCCCAATTGTTAGGGGACCCACACGATGACCAATATTCTAAATTCAGAATTCCTTCCAGTTCCACACTCTCATCTTGTGTTATTAAAAACTAATATTGGGAAATTGTGACTAAGTTGGACTATACATCTGCTACATATGTGTAGGGGACCTAGGTCCAGCCCATGCATGTTCTTTGGTTGGTGGCTCAATCTCTGTGAGCTCCCATGGGCCCAGATTACTTGACCCTGTACGTGTTCTTATGGTGTCCTTGACCCCTCCGGCTCCCTCAGTCATTCTACCCAATCTTCCATAAGACTCCCCAAGTGACACCTATTGTTTAGCTGTGGGTCTTTGTATCTCATTGTATTAGCTGTTGGGTGAAGCCTCTCAGAAGACAATTACGCTAGGTTCCGGCCTGCAAGCATAGCAAAGTATCATTAATAGTGTGAAGGTTTGGCTCTCTCTCATAGGGTGAGCATCATGCATATCAGCTTCTGCATCCTACCTAAGAGAAATACTTCCCTGTTATTCCAGTGAAGCACATGGGGTCTCAGTTCAGTTCCTAAACAACCGTAGCTGCTTTCCAGTGTCAACCTTATCAGCACAGACTCTTAGCCAAAATATCACATGAATAGAATGGCCCCCAACCCTTTTCCTTGCATCTTTGTATATCTCCAAAAGAATCATGGTTAGGTCTCAGCTGTCCACTGCTCCCTCAGCATCCCTATCTTCCAAACTCCTACTAAAACATCCGTTAATTAAACTTTGCTTTTAACATTCAATGGCTTATCCAGATTAATGTACCCAAATGCTTCGGTGTTCATCCCATAAAAACAGTCCAAAGCATAAAAGCCACATGGTCAGGTCTATCACAGACTCTATACCAATTTCTATTCTAGTTAGTGATAAAAATACCCTGAAAAAAAAAAGGCTACTTAGGATGGAAATAGGTTTATTTCAGATTACAGTTCTATGTTACAATCCATTGTTGTTGATGATGAAGCTTGGCAGGAACCCCAACCAGTGGTCCCATCACAGAGAAAGGAATGCATACATACATAGCCTCTTACCTCTTTGCTCTTAGCTGGATTTCTCCACTTACACAGTTCAGGATGCATTGTCTAGTGAAGATAGGGAAGAATGCTGCCCACAATGGGCTTCCCATAAAAATTAACTAACTAATACAGTTCCCCTGTACTGCCTAGTCTTATGTTAACTTGCTGCAAGCTAGCGTCATCTGAAGGGAGGCAACTTTAATTGAGAAAATGCCTCCATAAGATGCAGTTTTATTAGTGATTGATGCGGGGGTTGGGATAGCCTATTGTGGGGGGCACAGTCCTTGGCCTGGGGTACTGGGATCTGTAAGAAAGCAGGCTGAGCAAGCAGGAACCCTCCATGGCCCCACACCAGCTCCCTCCTGCCTCCAGATTTTTGTCTAGTTTTTGAGTGCCTGTCCTGACTTCCTTCAGTGATATGGAAGCCTAAGCTGAGTAAACCCTTTCCTCTTCAACTTGCTTTTTGGTCATGTTATTTCATCATGGCAATAGAAACCCTAATTAAAAACAACACCATAAATACGCACGCACACAGGCCAACCCAATATAGGCAATCTATAGAGATTCTATACCAAGGTGATCCTATATTGTCTCAGATTGGCAATTAAAGCTACCAATCACAGATAATTTTAACAAAAGTCTGTAATGTCAAGACAAAATCAGTTCATGTTTATATGGTAGTGATTACTCTTTTTTTTTTTTAAGGATTTCTTATATCCATAATTTAATTGAAATTTCTAACATATCTTAAAGCTGGGTTATTATATCTTCCCTTTTAGAAATGGTCTTGTTCATAAACCTTTTTTTAAATCTAGAGAGATACATGACTGAATTTGGATTCTTGCTATAATTTTAAAATGAGTGAAGTCAACAACTAAAATAAAAAAATCTCATATAGCAGTATTTGTGTTGCACATTTGAGGCTCAACTTTTAAAGACTGTCGAAGTAACCAAAGTTTGTAAAGAACACAGACCAAAATTTTCTTTTAATGTGAGCAAATTTGACTGAGCTATTTATAGAAAAAAGACTCATTGCATTTGTGAAATGTTATATTACATTGCATCATAATAAATAATGGTTAAAAATGAAAATCCACTTATGGCACATCTCATACTTTTTATATCAGTGGGGAGTATAGCAAGACTTAGCCCTAGATTTTATTTTAAAATCTTTGTTTTTATGTGTCCCTTTGTAGCTACTGTTTTCCCTTAAGACCATGAGAAGCCAAGCAGTTTGTCAAATAATTTCTGTAATTTTAAATCAATACTAGATATTTAAAATACATTCCTTTTCATAGAGAATGTGTTGCATTGTGTGCCCAAATTTTTGATATTTATGTTATTAGAGTTAGCCATTTTTAGATATACTTTGCACTGTTCTATAGCTGTGATGTGTACTTAGGCCTACCAGTCATTACATAGCAATGCAGTCCTCAACATGAAAGGATGTTTAAATGATAGTATAGCTGCACTACAGAGCAGCACATACAATAAACAGACTTAGCAGTAATCCAATGCAAATTGTTAGATGGAAGCCATATGTAATACATATATGTGTGTATGTAAAATATATGGCTGTATGTGTTAATTACTTTGATTTTAAAAATGATAGATTCAATATGTAAGAAAGTATTTTGATCACATTTTATTTGATGAAAGGTAAATGAACAGCAAACAGTTTGATTCCTTTCTCTTCATGTACTGATGGTTCATTCATTCTTGTGGTCTCTTTTCTTTTTATACATGTGATTATGTATATACATATAGATATTTCAATATATGCTAGCAAAAGAGTCAATCTACTTAACTTACTTTTTTCTCAATATTCTTACATGGGAAAACAGATTTGCATATTCTTATATTGGGCTAACAGATTTGTATATCTTTAGGTTTGCATCCCCATTCACCTTTTTACTGCTTCCACAGTTGGTTCTATTTTCTAACATACTCAAATTCCATTGTTTTTATAAAACTAAGTAAAATTCTTTTTCCTCCACTATTGTGGCCTATTCTGAATTCAACAACTTCCCATTTCTATCACATTTTGAGCTCTCTGGTGGCCCTGGTGTCAGACACAGAGTTTAAAAAACTAACATACAGTAGAAACTCAAAACACACATTTAAAACACAATTGGCTTCACAGAATGCATGATTAGAATGGACTAGCATGTAGAGGAGTGGTAGATGACTGCCTAGCATGTGTGAGGCTGTGGACTGGGCAGTTAACACCACAAAAAGGATGTCTAAATTATTTATCTGTATATACTAGTAAATTCATAATGAAATCCACCCTTAATCATATTTTGTGCTTGTCGTATGAAGGCATTTCTTTCATAAGAAGTAAATTACTGTTGATGAGACAAGAGAAGTTCTTTGCTCAGATAGATAGAGCACTCTCCAAAAGTAACAGTAGCTATGGGTGGCACAGGGACACAGAGAGAAAGCATGGAAACGCAAATAGCTACACTAACTTGCTTTACAAACATCTCAGCCCATACTGCTTGCGTGTTATAATGAAAAGTCAGGAGAAAACTGCAGGACACATGGAGGGCAGGGCACTAAGACCATGAACTATTACCTTTTTGAAAGAAGTTAAGGACTCCGGTTGAAGAAATTTAAACCCCAGGGGTTGGGGGCGGTGTTATAAAAGAATTTGAAATTCATAGGGTCTTGGCCAGATCTTTTAAAGCTGCCCTAAACTAGACAAAGAAGCAACTGTAAAATACAGCATGAGAAATATTTCTGACAAAAGGAATTGATCCATTCCTACAGCAGGCAAGTACCAGCTCTTCAAAGTCACTAGAGAAAGTCATGGCCGGTGTCCCCTCTAGCCGCAGCATATTCACTCTTCATGGCTTGTATAGGTCACTGAAAAAGATCGCTGTGAGGATCCAGTTGCTTCAAACACAAACCTCCACAATCGGACTCAAAGTTTTCAACATGAGAAAAAAATTTAATTAAATAAATGTGAGAGTAGATACAGGAAAATTTGTGGTTTCTTTGGGGGCATTTTAGTTTAGTATTTGCTTTTTCTTTTAATTTTTCAAGTTTTTTATTTTCCTTTGGCAAATTTTTTAACAGTTGTGAAAATTCTATGATTCTTTTGTTGTTCATTTTATTTATTATTTATTTATACATGGTTGAATGACTTCCCTTTAGACTTGGAGAATAGAAATCACGTCTAATCCAAAATGACCATTCAAAAATGAAGGGATGTGTACTTTTTTTATTTGCTTCACATCATACTACAAAGTAGGTAAATTATAAGCAATTAGAGTGCTTTCACCAAAACAAAACAAAACCAAAAAATTTTTTTTGCAGCCTTGGAAGTTTTTAAAGTACTTACAAGAAGGATGAAGAGCTTTATTTATTTGTTTGTTTGTTTGTTTGTTTATTTATTAGTTTTTGAAGAGCTTTATTTTCTTATGTTCAAGAAGTAATTGGAATAGTGACAGGAGCTGAAAGAGACCTCAGTGGTGAAGTGGACCAGGCTTTGGGAACATACGAGCTGATACAATGAACAAGGCAGGTGTACAGATGGATAGTCATCTTCCTGAAGGCCTTAGCCCCACCAATGAGAAGGAAAAGGGAGTGAGAAAAGTTTCACTTAGGTTTTAGATTCAAGCTGAAATGCCCACTTGACAAAGTTTCTGCTGGACAATAACACGAAGAAAAGGGGCATCACGGAGCAGCCAAGAAGGGGGAAAGAACCATGTGTTGTTTGTGTCCAAGTTCTCAGGCGGGGAGCTAAGCTGTTATTCAGATGTGAAGATTTGCCCCAGTAGTAACACCTGCATGGCTTAAAGGAATTTACCAGAACACTAAACATCTTATAAATGCTTTAGGTGGGTAGAAAATAATGAATGACAAATGTATCCCATTGTTAAGGACTTTGCTTTAATATTTAGTCATTTTTCTACTTCACTATTCTTTTTTCCCCCACATTCATTTCAAAGCAAAAGACCAAACGATTTTAAACGTGGGGAAATTTTTGAGTTGCAGCCACAGCACTATTGCTGAAGTAGAATTAGTTTCAGTGTTTAGCGTGGACTGATTTTAAGGACATGTCAAAATACTGTAAAATAATATTAATAACAATAACAGGCAGTTACAGAGTAATGAGCAAAACCAGGCCTATGAGTGAGAGCAATTCCAAAGAATAGAATTGCAGAGGTCTATGGAATACCAGAAGAAGAAAACGAAAACAGAAATGAGGGTGAGGGGCATGCAGAGATAGCTGAGCCATTGGAGTCTAGCCTCAAAATCAACCCCCCTCCCCTCCAAAAAGAGAGACAGAAAAAAGCAGAAATAAGAACTAAACAAATCCTATTTTCAAATGCTTTGACTGAAAGAGCAAGAGACTTTCTACGCAGGACGTCTGGGTCCAACCCTGAGCCCTGTCATCTTCCTCAAGGGGTTCTGCTTTCTGGGCTGTGTTGCTCCTTTGGAATCTGTGAATGGAATTCCTGTGATGGCAGAAGTCACCAACCTACAATCATAGAAGTGTGTTAGTTCACTACAAATGAAAGTGTCGTCACATTGGCACTGTTATCATTGTAAAGCTCTATTGTATGTTTTCGTACTTACGTTCAATGTTGCTGCATAGTTAACATCAACATACGCATTTCCATTCTAAGGTATCCGATTAAAGTTACGTTCTTTAGTTTTGATTGAAACACTTTTACGTTTGAAGGAATGTCTTTTAAACACATTCCACTGGGAGACATGAAAACAAGTGGTCAATAGAATGCGGAGTGCCAAGAGGTCAACCTTGTCTTCTCAGTCGCCCCTGCAGCACCTCCCCCGCCACCCACCACCCGCCCCCTGCATTTTGCCTGTTCTTGGTCACCAATTTAGTACACGCTCTGGCTTTAAAATGTTATCTGTGTAAATTCTTCTTCCACAGCTGGACACTTTGAAGAGCTTTTGTTTCCTGTGCGGTGAAGCAGCTTTCCCCTAACGACTGTTTCCCATCAGTGCCCACAAAGACCTACCTTCTTAACCACTGTTTCAACGGTTTCTTACCACTTCCACTTCTCCATAGACGCTGCATTCAGGACGAGTGAGCCTCACAAATATTTCCTCACTGGGCTGTGCAGACTGATAACGTCTCATGGGACTTGACCTTTGATGAACAAGTTTCATCTGACCCTAAAAGCACAACTGTCAAGCACCAGCAGATAATACTCTGAATGAAAACAAACCCCATTCTGTTTCAGATTCACTGCAAGGTAGTATGCTGCTGCTCCGGGAAAATCGTCTTTGCATTTTTCTAAAATCTAAGAAAAAAATGCTTTATTTCTTACCTATTTTCTTAACCTTCACAAAGTTTTCACACCAGAATGTCAATTATACATCTTATTGGTAATTTTATTGTTTTAGTAGGGACTGCATCCCTAAATAGAGAAAAATCAAATTAATCTGATTATATACATATAATATATATAATATATTATACATGTATAATAATGTATGAAAAGCAGTGAGAGAGTTCTGTTTCCTTTATTCTAGGAAAATAAACAAAATGAAACATTACTCACATACTGAAGTTTTTTATTAAAATAAAAATGTTCTTTGTCAATTATTATTCCAGAAACAAATTATGAACATTATATTTATGTTCCTTAATGAAGACATTTTACTACAGTCTTTAGAAACTATTTCTAGCCACTCATTTTAAAGCACTAAATTAACTTTAACTATTTTTATAAATCAGGTAATTACTAAAGTTCAATATCAATTCTTATTGTCTTTGGCAATAGTTTTTTTTTTTTTTTTTGTAATTCTTTGCCCTTTATGCTATCAGTTTCTAGGTTATTTTGAGATAGTTTCAACTTAATAATATTAGAGTAGAACTATTTCTAGGTAAAAAATTACATCCTGGTTTCAAAATCTGCTATGAAGAGAATGATTGACCCTCTCTGTAAAATACCTACATATTGTTGTCGATGACAGGTGCAAAAGGAAAACGTCAGCGAAGAATGGCTGTCACAGTAATAGGCGGGAACATGAGTTGGTGTTTATTACCGCCATAACTGTAAGATCATGCACACGCCACAGCGTACCTTCTAGTCAATAGAGTCTTCTCATGTAGCTGCCAATATGTCAGCTGTGTTTCCTCCCACATTTCGGGGTTTCTTTCACGATTCTTCATTCCAAGCCCTCTCTTAGACTTTGATTTGATAATACTGTGAACTTCCCCCAGAGTGACATCCAGTGTGGGCCTGTTGGAGCTCCTCAAATGCCATAAACAGTTTTGGGATCTATTAATATAGAAAATAGAGCAATAATCATGGTCCAGATAGGATTGTTTATATGGAGTGATCTAACCACTGAATTATCTCTGTGGATCTGTGTTCACCACCCCTCTGAAGGGTGCCTTGATCTCTCTCCGACCATTTCTAGTTTCTCTTTCTCTTCTGTCCCATAAAGTTCATGATAGACTTTCCAGTTCAGCCCTAAAAAAGTCATAATTTCTCTGAATATTAAGCATTGCTGCTCCCTAGCAGTAAAAGGCTTTACAGTGTAGTCAGATATGTGGAGGCATCTATAAAGAAGTCCTAACATTAAAAAATGATTGTTATTTCACAATCCATATCTAATCTTAGATAACATTATCCCCTGTGTATGGAGTATACTAAATCAATTTGTTCCTTGTAAAGTCCAGTGTATTCTTTGGATCTCATCTAAACACAGTCTCCACACCGAAACACCCACTTCTTTCCCACAGGATGGGATTGCTCATCTAAAAATTACTAAAGGCCCTTGACAAATATTTTGAAGTATCTTTTGCATTAGTGTCCAGTTGCCTCAGCTAATAGAAAGAGTGGGGAACATGTTACTGTGAGGGCTATAGAGAGTTCACAGATGAAGTTTAGATGATGATTAAGTACATGAAAATGGGTGCTAGTGCATTCATCTGGGAAGGGCTGTTAATATAATGTGATGGTAATATTAACACGTAATGAATTACTGATTTCAGGAAAGAACTTACAAGATATACATACTATACTTAGTAAGAAATATTTCTACCTAAATACACTAAATTTTAGAGCTTATATTTTAAAATATATTGTATGTGCCCACATACTTTTTAAAAAATCTTCGTGCATGTATGTGAGTGTGTGTGTTTGTGTGTGTATATGTGTGTGTGTGTGTGTGCGCGTGCACACACATGCATGTGTTTTCTTGTGTGTGAAGGTAAGTGTGAACATGCCTTAGTGCACATACAGAAGTTAGAGGATACCCTTGTTTGAGACAGCCTCCTGTGGTCTGTTGCTGTGTAAAGCATAGTAGCTGACCAACAGGCAACTGGTGATTCTCCTTATCTCTGCCTTCCTTTGAGAGATGCTGAAGCATCAGAGATGGGCTGACATGCCCAGCTTCTATGTTGGTTCTAGGCATCTGAACATAGATCATCACGTTCACTCCACAAACTCTTTACCTACCAAGTTATCTCCCCAGCCTAGTACCTGCTTTTAATTAGCTTAATGGAAAACAGAATAAATAATTCTGTGTTCAAAAGGGGTACACGTTCAGTTCCTCCTCTTTTTACTGTTATTGTGCTCTTTCAAGAACCTAAAACAAGCTGGCTCCATTAGGTGCCTTCATCCTAAAAGCGGTCCCCAAGAGAACCCTGAGTGTATTACATCTAAGTCTCTGTGACCATTATACAGTTCCTCATTCAAACCAACGTAAGTATAAGCCACAGCAGAAACGGGAGCCACTGTCCTTCCAGGTCATTTGTTCATTAGAAATGGAGATGCAAATTAGCATTGCTAACATGAGATACTTCACGCTCTTGTCTAAATCTTCAACACAATTCATGTTCGGGGAAGATGATGAATAGAAACAGAGACATGTCTGGGAATATCCACAAGTTATTCTGAAGAACCTAGAAATTCAGGTTTCCATAATAGAGAAGACCTCAGTTTTTATCCCTCCTGCCAGACTTTACCATAGGGTCAGGGGAATTTGGTTTCAATGGAATTAACACACCTATTTCAGAGGGTTATCTCTGGTCCTTAAGTCTAAGTAACATAACAATAAAAGTGAGCTGGCAATATGGAATTTGCGTCAGATAAGATTTGTTCAGGGCTCGAAGTTATATTTAGTTAAACTAGATTAATTTCTGATTTTCATGCCACTGGCAGGTAGCAGGTCAGTATATGTACACCAAATGTGGATACAGGATAGGTATGTAGGCAGATAGAGTGATACAAACAGACACATTCCATGTGCCTCCTGCTAGTTTTTATGCAGTTTAGTTGAAGATCTGGAATCAGCCTTGCAACCTTATAATCTTTACAGAGTCATTATCTGACTGGCTGTCTTCAGCGGTTATGGGTATCAGGCTTGTCAGCCAACCTGGTGTAGTAAATTTAGATTAAGGATATGCCTTCATTTTGGCTTTTTTTTTTTTTTTTTTAACGTCAGAAAGAAGTTTCAATCAAAGAAGAAAATAACATGTCAAACTTGTGGTCAGAATTCAATAATGGTAAATGGTAGCCTATGGGAAATCAAAGGATAATTGATTTCATTTAACTAATGAAAAGGCTCATTTTACTGTTAACTCTTTCTATATCTACTGTTCAGACAAACAGTTTTGAATGAATGTAATCATTTATCATTTTTAAAAGCATCACTGGCTGCTCTGTGAGAAGGACATGGCTAAGATGCACTTCTGAGTAAAGCCTACAAGGTCTAAAAATACATTTGTGTTATCTGACCAAAAGCGCATAAAGATACATTGCCTCTTTGCCTGTTGTAGCCTGGACAGATTGTAGTAGATGGTATTTAGACACAATTATGCCATCTAATATGTGTGCTTTTTAAGATAAACAAAAAAAGGAGAATAAGAATAACATAAACTGGTGTAAAATTCAAGTACCATATTGTTCTAAATAATAATAATAATTTAAAAACCCACTAACTTCAAACTTCAGAAAGGTGAACTAAGTTGAGGGCAAAGGATCAAAATGAATCTCAACAATGAAATTTTATTATGCCACTGAGGAAAACTAGAGACTGAAAGTTGTAGATACTGGTAGGATTTTGCAAGAATTTTGAGCATGCACATCCGTTGAATACTTATTTGACTATTCTACTTAGATTGTGTAAACAATATCTTTGTATCATGGAATTTGTTCATTGTAATTTGACTATATAAACAACCCTTGAGTAACTAATGACTTGCTTAAGGATGAATACAACACCAACTAAAGACCTCTAGATAGCTATACTGTTTAGATATTATCACTGAATACCTCTTTTCATGCCTAATTGTTTCCCTAATTAATTCTTTAGAAATATTCTCTCAACATTAAATCCTAATATTTTTATTCCATGTTCCAAAGTAGAAACAGAAATTACAGCTCTTAGTATCATCTTATCATCTAATAGTGCCTTCCAGTCATCAAACTGTGTTCTTCAAAATCATTATTAATTTCTTGCTAATAGTTTGTTGCCAAGCACAGTGTCAAACTTAGAAAACATAAAACAATTCACAGTCAAATTCCAAATAAATATTATGAAACATATTCCCTTGGAACTTACTTTTTAATTTTCCAACTTATTTGCTATGGCTATTTAATTAGGTGGAATGGGTTAAAAGATTATAAAGTCAAATATTCATCTTTACATAACAGCATAGTTCTGTTAAGATTCTAGACCATAACTTTTAGAAGCTGGTATAATGATATATATATATATATATATATATATATATATAATATTACTGACTGGCACCTATATGGCTGCCAATATATATGTTCCATCCATAATTTGTATACTTAGTAATTTCAAATTAGAGAAAACTAGTCTCAAGTAGCATAAATAACTTTAATAAAGGCAAGACTGCCTGTTAGACACAGCCCTATCTTCTTCATATGTTTGGATGGAAGCAAAGAGTTACATATATCCTTCAAATGGAGATGGGAAGTCAGGGGTCCTGCCACCTGGACTGCTGAGGAGATAGCACATGGCATTCATGGACCCATTCATAGTCACAACTGTGGCCTGTAGGACGCTGTCACATTGTAGATATTTCTCAAAGAGCTCAGTCATTAGATGACCTGAGTGAGATCATAAACATTTAAGGTTACCTTCTGCAGCTCCCCCCAAGACAGGGTTTTTCTGGGTATCCCTGCCTATCCTGGAACTTGTTTTGTAGACCAGGCTGGCTTCAAACTCACTGAGATCTGCCTGCCTCTGCTCCACCATTCCACCATCCTACCACCCAACCCTGATGTCCTGGGATTAAAGGTGTGGACCACCACTGCCCAGATACAGTTACTTTTTCAAAACAAAGATGTATTCATTGCTTTGATCAAAGCTTTAGCCCTGTTTTCAGCTGGAGTTTTCACTCCTTTACCCTCCTTCCAGGCCCACTTTGAACCAAGGACCATTTTCAAGCCAGGAAGGGATGAGGTGCCTCCCTTCAGTCATGAAAGCATGAAAGCAGAGCTCATCTGTTGCACACCTGCTGTGTTGGGCCCTCTCTAGAGCTTTGGAAGTAAACAAAGTGAGACCTTCCTTTGGAGCTGGGTTCTCCAGATAGACACCTGTCTCTGCCTTCACACTGGCACCTGCTTCGCCTAACATGCCAACCAGAACTAAGAAGCCTGCATAGCAAACCCAAATTGTGGAGCATTAGCCAGACTTTTCTATCTAACCTTTCTTGCTCCCCTCACATGTTTCCTTCAACCCAGCTCTTCTCCTGGTTCCTTTTCTCCAACGGAAAAGTATCACAGCAAAAGCCAGAGAATCCTATAAGTACGTTTTTGGATCTATGAAATAATTAGTTGCCTAGGCCTAGGAGACAAAGGACTGAAAATGCACAAAGCATTGTTGCTCTGAAGAAAAATAAGATTAAAACAAAAGTTAGAAACAAATGAACAATCAAATTAACAAACATAGAAACATTCAAGGACATGGAGAAAAGAGACTAGGAGATCAAACAAACAAGGAAATCAGACTCATGTGGGAGACTCTCCAAACAACAGAGCCACTCTTCCTAGGGAATAAATGGCCAACATAATAAGCAGCTAAACATTTTTACTATGAGAAGAGACTGGCCTCCCCTAGTGTGAATAGTTATGGGAAATCAAAATATATAGTAAATGATATGACATAGCAGCATGCTAGGCCAGAGACAGAACCTAATCTTCTCCCATGGTCTTTCACTGCTCAGTATACCTTGGGAAAGCCCCTCAAATCCCAACACTGATCAGTAAGGTAAGAAATGTATGGAGAAAGACCTCAGACTAAGAACAAAGGATGTGTTTTTCAGAACAACTTGGCCTCAACTCAGTGGGTACAGGAGAGCCAACTGACATGGAAGATGAGCAGAGAGCGGACACATACCCTGGATACAATAGATATAGCGACAGAGGAGGGCACTGTGCTCTACCTCCCATGGCTTAGGAGCCTCCCTTTATACTTGGGAACCTATTTTTTTTCTAAATCAAATGTGTACTGGGAAGGAGCATCCGGAAGGATCTAAAACGGCAGCTTTTTGATCATAAACATATGATCAAGTCTATTCTATGTGGACTGTTGCTGCATCTTTTGGCATGAATTAAGTGAGGTCTCCATGGTTAGTGCAATAGTTTGAGCAGACCCCCGGGCCCCGATCCACACCCATCACAATGTTCTTCTTGTAGGTTTCTACATAGAACCCCTACTCTGATCTACCCAATGGACAGAACACTCTCCACAGTTATGTGGAGAGCAGGGACTGACTCTGACATGAACTCTGGTGCTCCATATTTGACAACCTCCCCTTGGTGGGGTGGCCTGATGACACTCAAAGAAAGACTAAGCAGGCTACCAAGATGAGACTTGATAGCCTATGACCATATAGTGGGGGAGGAGGTCCGCCTCGGTCATAGACCTAGGGGAGGGGAATAGAGTGAAAGCGGGAGGGAGGGAGGAATGGGAGAGTACAAGTGATGGGATAACAATTGAGTTGTAATCTGAATAAGTTAATAAAAATTAGAATTAAATTTTAAAAAATGAGGTCTCCAAACAGGTCTTTGACTGACCTACATAAAAACGAAGAAATTCACATTTTATGCTTCAGCATTTTGTTAGGTGTATTTCAAGTGTAATCCACTGGGCATAGTCTCTACACATATTATCATCAGTAAAGCTCGGTAGATGATGAGAAAAGGCATTCAGAAATGTGTTTTGTTTTGCTTTTCAGAACTTGAAAATGCTTGTCTACCATCTGTTATATCACTGACAAAGATCACTGTGAATGATTATTTCTCGTGTCGATACAGAACAATTAGAAGGATAGCCTTCCTTTAGCCTTCATATTCAATTTCATCCTTAGAGAAATGTAGATAATGGCTTTTTAGTCACATATAGAGTCTTTGACTATATTTAGTAATAAGACATTTTCCAATTTGACTTTATTTTTTAAAAATCTAAACTGATTCTCATTGTGGAAAATACATCAACAGAATAAAAATAAGAATTCATGATGTTTCCAGTTTCTTTTTGAGCTACTTGTGAACATCACATAGAAATAATACAGCCTTGTTAATAAAATAAATTATGCTTTGAAATTAAATTCTTTCACAGGTTTAAAACAAGCTTATGACAATAATAGGGCACCTCATAAATCTACAGACTTCCAGGCAGAGCTCACTGAGTGCATTCAAATACATGTGGATCAACAGCCAAAGGCATTTAAATGCTTCTGGGGCTTGGACTGTTTGGCACAGTGGGTAACATATTCAGGTACTAAACAAAGAAATGCAATATTTTGTGGCTGGGGTTGAAAGGGCACTGGGTCACTTTAAATTAATAAAAGTGATGGGGATTAATGGTGTTTTTAATCAGGGGGAAAGTTCAGCTTTGTCACAACTTCTTCACTATAGAGACTTTAGATCTTTCAGGTTGAACAAATATGACAAAAACCAAATCATCCTTCCTTTACATGGTGATTGAGAGACATCTTGTTGAATCCAGCAAATGGATAGACAAGCAAATAACGAACGTCAATATGAGTTTTAACAAATATTTGGTTTTTGTCATCATCTTCAGGTTTTCCCTGAGATGGTCCTGTGATGAATGTCCCTGAGTTTGTTTTAAGTCTCTGACCAACATTGAGTTGTATAGGATAGTGTGTGTGTGTGTGTGTGTGTGTGTGTGTGTGTGTGTGTGTGTGTGTAAGGATGTCAAGATGAATTTAAACAAAAATTACAAAAAAAAGTCAATCTCATTCTTAACTATGTGTCTGTTGTTTCAGTCCTAGACTGAGTTAGCCTCTTCGGAAGTCAAATCATGTGAGAGAGCGACTGTTGCAAAAATGCTGTGTCTTTCCATATGTTTCCCTGTGCACTCTGTTCTAATGGAAATCTTCTTCTGGTTTGCTTCATACTGAGGTGGGGGTGGGAGGCTCCTCCTGGAAACAACTGAACAAACATATAATTACCACATATAGGGAACTGATGACAAACCAAAGTAATAATTTTATTAAAACACAACACAACACACACACACATACACACACGCACACATGCACACAATCTTTTTATGACTGATGTTGGGGTGGAGAAATTGCCCTATTAGCTACGTCGTAAAGACATGACACAGGAAATAACTGTGTGTTACATGCGGGAACTACTCATGAGGCCCTAGCAAAGTGGAATGACATCACACTGATACGTACACTAGAAGTAGAAAAGCTCTGTATGGCAATGCCTGATGAAAGCTCTCTGGAGATCAGAAGAAACCAGGGCAGCACAGCTACTCATGAGTTTTATTTCCAGGTGGCCAAACTCTTTACCACTTAGCATATGATCTCAGGTTCCACATATGTCACTCACAGCTGTGACAGCCACCTGATACATAGCTTAGCTTTATCAGTATAGGCCACAGAAATCAGAGAATGCTAGTGAGAGAGACAGCACAACCGACTAAGCAAGGAGAGTTACTGCATCCTGTCTGTGTCTAACTGAATTGGGAAACTGCTTGGAGTGGGGGGCAGACCACTGCACTACCATGACAAATGTACAAAGTACAATACTTTGTTTCCCACAAACAGCCTGTAGACATCTATCTATTGTTGCAATTGATCACCCAGACAAGGCAATACAAAACATTCAAGGACAGATGGGCCTGGGATGTGACAGATAAACAAGGGCTGGAAGCAATGTCATGGTCCCATATTAGAGTCAGGACAAATAGAGGCTGGCTACTAAATATAGGGTGTGGCACAGATCCAGTTCACAGCGAGATACTAAGACAGGAATGTCCATTTCCATGTTACATATGTGTCATGTCTGGAAAAAACAATCCCATATGGTCTTTGGCCTTTAAAGTAGAAATAATTGCAGTGGAAAAATACAAAATGCATACCTATAAAATGGTTGCAATACTCTCTAGTCAAGAGAACAGATCCAAACAATACCTCATGCTGGAAAGTAGCCATCACTGGTGCTATTGCTTAGGAGCTAAAGAAGCATCAGATGTGGTCCCTGTGACTCTTCATTGGCATAGCAGCCTATAAAAGTCCTACGGAACTTTCAGCATGAGCTACCCAGACCTAAGCAGATGAGTGTGCAGGTTGTAGACTCTGTAACAACATTGCTGGGACAAATTTGTAACCTTACATACAAGGAATGTGTGGCTATTGATTTGGTGAATGCATGTTGTTTCATTCCTCCAGCCTGCATCCTCATGACAATGAAAACTATCACTTATATCATGCTAATTTTTATGCTTTAATTTAATCTAGAGGGCCACATCATCTAGATAATCTTCAGATATTCATAGTTGCCCTCCGTGTTACCAGTATCATGTCAACTTGCCCATGTGGTCAAGTTGATGCATATTGAAGAATAAATATGCAATTATTCTTTGGATGAAAATAGTCAAATATAAAAATTTCATAAGATTAAGACAACTAAAAGTTTAAAAATACGTGATGTGTATGAATATTATTGTGGGTGAAGAAATGTCCCCTCTAGTATCCACTCTGATAACCAGGGATGGCAGAAGCCTTTGCTCTTAGGGAAAAATTCATTAGAGGCTTCAGGTAGAGCAAGCGGGAAAGCAAGAACAGAAAGTGCAGCTTCCAGAGTGGAGAATGGACCAAGCTGAGCAGCAATCTGATGGAGAGTGGACTGAGCTGAGCAGAAATTGGATGCTCCTGCTAATATCTAAACTAACAATACTAGTACAGAGTCTTGAACTAACATTTCTCCCCTTGTCCTCACCCATCCTAGGGCAGATGTGACTTAATAATGTATCTTGTATTGTAATGGCCTTTTTTAGTCATAAATCCAAATAATTTTGAGGTCACAAATGTCACCATTCTAACACTATTAGAATAGTTTGCTCTATCTATAGATAGGAAATGCACAAATTTCTGAGAATATATGAGTTAGTTTTTAGAGAGCTTATTGTATAAAAGGAAAGCAAGTATTTTATTTTATAAACTTCATTACTGAAAAATGTAGAACAGCACACACCAAGCTTAGTGAGATCCAAAGCTTGAGGCTCAATAAACTTCTATACAGTTAAAGATTTGGAGAAGAAGTTATGGAGTTTAGCATTAAATTTACACTTGCAGTAATGGATATATTGTATGCACTTATCCATCACAAAACCAAGAATTTCATGACAGAATTAGAACAAGAAAAAGAATCAGCTTCATATCATCACTCATGATTCATCACCACTGCATTCATTCAGTCCTTTCTCATCCCCTTATATTTTGCTTTTCTTATTCTCTTTTCTTTATGTCATTTTGTGCCCACATAAACTTTTGTTCATATATATGCATATGTAATTGTGTAGAGTCTACACACGAACATGTGGCTTTTTTCTTTCCAAGAGTGTATGATCCTAATTAATGTACAACCATTTTCCTGCAATCTTTTTTTTGTTTGTTTGTTTGCTTTTTGTTTAGTGTTGTGTGGTAATTCCTTTTATATCTGTACTATTATTTTCATTATCCATTATCTGTTGACTGACAACAACTATGTTGGTTCCAGTTATTTGCTGTAATGAGTAACGCACCAAGGAATGTGGGAGTACAAACATCTCTATGGTAGGATCTAGAGTTCTTTGGGTATATGCCCAGGAGTACAATAACTGAGTCATATGATAGTTACACTTTTAATTGTCAAGAAGTCTCCAAACTGACTTCTGAAACGTCTCTATTAATTTGCACTGCTCACCAAGAGCAAATAAGGGCTCCTTTCTCTCACGTGCCCTCCAACATTTGTCATCAGATTACAGTCATTATGTCTTGGGTGAGATGCTATCTCAAAGTAGTTTTAATTCACATTCCTCTGATGGCTAGGGATGCCGAACATTTTTTTCAATAGCTATTAGCCATTTGTGTATCTTTTTCTTTTTCTTTTTTTCCTTTGAAAAAATGTCCATTCATTCATTTGCCCATTTTGTGATTGGCAGTTTTAGTTCTTTGGTATTTAATTTCAAAATTCTTTGTAAATTCTGGATATTAGTCCCTTGTCTGAAGCATGGTTGGCTAAGAGTTTCTGCAGTGCTGTCTGTGTGCTCTGCCTACCTTTTGGTTGCTATGCAGAGCATTTTTCTTTCCATGTAGTTGCAGGTCTAGATGGTTCAGGCTGGTTCCTGCATTCTGCTCTTGGTGATGTATTGCAGAAGTTCTTGACTACCTCCATATCTTGAAGGGCAACCCTTGTGCTTTCTTCCAAGGTTTCTGTTTCTGGCTTTAAATTAAGTTCTCTGTTTCATTTTGAAATGATTTCTGTATAAAGTAAAAGAATCTAATTTTATTTTAATGGGTAGAAATTCAAATTTTCCAGTGCAGCTTGTTGAGTAAGCTATCTTTTTTCCAGTGTACGTCTTTATCTACCTTGTCAAAAATTATTTTCTTTAATTTCTGGGACCTCTATTCTGCTTCTTTGATCCACCTGTCAATTTTTAATGCAAATGCCATGCTTTTTTAATCACTGTAGCTGTGTAGTGTAATTTGAAGTTGGGTATTATAACACTTACAGCATTAATCATATTCCTTAAGATTGTTTTGGCTTTCTGTGATATTTTGTGGCTTCATTTAATTCTGACAATAGGAATTTTGATGGGTATTGCATTAACTCTGTATATAGTTTTAGTAATATGACCATTTCCACAATATTAGTTCTGCCTATCCAGGACCACAAAATGCCTTCTCTGTTTCCCTTTTTTAATATATTGAAATTACTGTTCTAAAGATCTTTCACTATTTTTGTTAGACATATTCCTAAATATTTAATTTGGGGGTATTTCAGAATGGAATATTTTTACTAATTTTTCTCAGATAGTAAACTGTTAGTGTAAATAAAGGCTACTTTTAAAATATAGATTCCATATCGTGAAATTTTACTGTAGATTTTATTAGGTACATACGTTTTCTAGTGGACTCCATATGGTTTTTTAAGTAAAGAATCATATCATAAGAAAATAAGGATTTGAATTCTTCCCTTCTTATTGTTAACTCTTTTATGTCATTCTCTTGTCTAATTGCTATAGCTAAGTCTTCTGGAACTATATAGAATACGAAACAAGAGTCACCATCTTATGTTGTTCCTGGTTCTAGGGGAAATGTTCTGTGTTCATTTATTACAATGTTGGCTATGGGCTTGCTGTACATTATATTTATTATTCTGAAGCATGTTCGATGTATTCCAGAATTCTTAAGAACTTTTCTTTATATACAGGTGAAGAGAACTGAGATTTTTTTTTTTTTTTTTTTTTTTTGTATCTAAAACACGGCTTGTTTGTTCTGCCTTGGGAATAGTCTGAGAAAATCTGATCTTTCATTTAATAGACACTCACACCAAGGCATGGCTCATTGTCCAAGCATTTCCCATCTGTTTCTATGTGTGTATTCCTACAATTGTAGTAGAAAGTTTACGAATATGCCTCTTTTGATATGTCACCCACTACGAGTAGATGTTTTTCTTCATCCTTGCAGCCTAATGCTAAGCTAGAGTAGCATAGAAAGAATCTCGTGTCTGGAAGCATCACCTGTCAATAAACAGCTAATGGCCTGTTAGATGAGGCAGGAAATAAGGAGGTGGGACTTCCGGAGAGAAAGAGAAGTTTACTCTGGGAGATGGAGGAGGTGGGAGGATTCACACTGGGACACTGAGGAGCACTGATGCGTGAAATCTAGCAGAGGTTGTAACGGCCATGTGGCAGAAGTTAGAATAGAATAAACAGGATATTATTTATGAGCAGGTCAAGGAACATGCATAGCTATATTTGCCTAGGCTTTTGTAAATATATTTAAATATATTTAAGTTGTTATTTCTGGGAACAAGGGTATGGGTGAAAAGCGCTGGTTATAAAAAACCCCCATCAACAGAGTAGTTACTTTGTTGTCTTGCTCACTGGAAGCCAGTGACCTTGCTTATTTGTTTTGAATTCTCTGTATTTAAATTACTTTCCACCAGCACCTCCCACTACACAAAAAGATTTTGTTTCAAAGCCACATGAACTTTGACTCAACAAGCTATTTGCTAACTCAGGGCTGAAAATTATGACCAGAACAGACAGGAAAATAAAGCCACACATCATTTTATGTGAGATCGCCCTGTGCAGTATCAAAAGCTTCTGCCCAACTGTGCGGTAATGGGAAACCATAGTGTTTAAGAATGTTTAATTTCAGGAAACTGAAAAATCACAAATTTGATTACAGCAATTCTGTGCTTATCAATTGCAGTGGGATACTAATAATAAGTTGATTTGTTTAAAGTGTAAAGTCCGATGTTTCTTAACTGTGGTAGATGAAGGGTAGAAATAGAATTCTGGACACAGGTCTTAATTTCAGCACCTTAGGAGGCAGACGTAGGAGTGTTTCAAGTTGGAGGGTTGTGTGAGTTCAACTTCTGCCTGGGCAACTTGTAAGACTTTGTTTCAAAATACAAATTAAAAACTGGCCTGGGTATATAGTGCAGGGGTAGATCACTTGCCTAGCAGTCACAAATATCCAAATAAAATCACCAATACCACAAAATAATTTTAAAATATATATCCCATATCATGATCTTATACTGTGAAAAGATGTATAAATCTCAAACAATGCATTTTGCAGTCATAAGATCTCATTAGGCAATGTACGTAATCTACATTGTGTGAGAGTGAATGAGAGTCTTCATGTTGATTTGGGTGAAGCAAAAAATAAACCTTTCCCACTAGCACAGCTAAGTTCTTTTTGTGAGTCACTGAACTATTAAATCCTATTTTTAT
This sequence comes from Acomys percivali, assembly GCA_907169655.1. Taxonomy (NCBI): domain Eukaryota; kingdom Metazoa; phylum Chordata; class Mammalia; order Rodentia; family Muridae; genus Acomys; species Acomys percivali. The sequence continues at coordinate 94,293,983 of OU015747.1, forward strand.
TTTTCTGGACTTCACTGTAAATGTGTTCTCAATATGTAAATATAATCAGAGCCTTTCTTGAAGAAACTCAACTTCTTGGAATTTGCAATTCATCACTCACAGAAGGATCACTTCCCAAGAGAAAGAAAGGCAGAGTGAGGCATCTTCCCAAACTTACCAGATGGTATCACTTTCTGGCATCTGATAGGTAGATAACTGTTTCTTGGGAAAGTCAACATAGTCTTTAATTAGTTCATTGTGCATGTTATTGAAAGCAAATGCCACAAATAGGGACTGTGACAGTAAAGATAACTGTTGTATTTCTAATTGATTTCTACTTTTATAATATTTGACTCTGTTGACCAAAAAGACTTTAGAACGCAAAGTAAGTGTTTGGTGGGTTCTGGTATCAGGTTCTAAACTGGAAGTATTGTGTCATAATAAGCCCATGTAGAAAAATATTTTTACTTGGATTAACAATATTTTAAAAGTATATTTTAGGATGGTTTTACTTGTGGGAGACTTGTGGACTCGGTGGCAAGATGTTACCATTTTGTATGGTCTAGGCAAGTTGTATAAATACTTTATCATATTTCTTATCATTGACATACTTAAATATTACTGGAGACCAGAACAAGGTTGTCATCATGGTTAAGTATACAAGGTTCTTGTCTCCTGGAAAATGAATATAGAGATAACTAGCTATGGTCTGTTGAGATTGGTCATAAGCTCAGCAAACCAGATAAAGAGGATAGCTCCAGGTGCCTTTAAAAGGAAGAGCCAATACTCGACCTTTATGAGAAACTGACATATTTCTTAGCAATTAGAATTTAGTCAGTCAGATGCCTCCAGTGTCTATACACAAGCACCATGAGAAAATAAGGGTAAATATTAGCTGATGTAAATTTTCTCCCAATCAGAGATAATAGGGCCTGGCATCATAATTAAAGCACATTTGCAGGGCAATAAAACTTCTATGGGGATAGAAGAAATCTGAGATGAAATAATATTGAAATTGGGATTACTGAACAGTAAGTAATATGTTAGCTATATAGATGGCCAATAGAAATTACAAAAGGTGACCTTGCTGACCAAGTGTAAGCAGCACTCCTCATAACAAAGGGGATGTATTCAGAAATGGCAAGCATGAGGGAGACTACAGAGGGGTGGAGGCCTCATTCTAGAGGAGTAACAGAAATGACAGCTTCCAGGAGAGAAAACAATAAAGAAGAAGGGAAATTATGGTATAAATCATCTTAGAAAATTCTGAAATGAAAAGGAGTAAAGTCTGTGGATTGTATGTGTGTTGAGGATGGTTTAGACCTCTAAAGCAGGCTGACAAATAAAAAATACATTTAATATACCATAAATATTTCTAAAACTAAAGGATTTAACAGTATGTGTGTATTTGTTAAGATACTGAACACAAATGCGTGTTACCCAAAAAGAGATGGGGCCGTGTTTGCATCATCATTTCTCACAAAGAAAGGGGTGTTTGTTTGTACCATTAGTACATAGTGGCATGGTTTGAATAAGCATGACACACATAGGTTCATGTATTTGAATGTGTAGGCACCAGGGAATGGAATTGTTTGAAAATATTAGAAGGATTAGGAGGTTTGGTCTTTTTGGATCACTAGATGTAGGCGTTGAGGTTTCAAAAGCCAATGGCAAGCCCAGTCTCACTCTGTCTCCTGCCTAGAAATAAGGATGCAGCTCTCAGCTACTTCTCTAGTACCAGTGCATGCCTGCCAGTGTGGCATCCCGCTCCCCACCATACTAATAATTAATTGCTGTCTCTTGAAAGGATTGCTTTGTTCATGGTGTCATTTCACAGCAGTAGAACACTGACTAAGAAGACATGTAGCTTTTACTACATTTTATTATAAATAATTTTTATTACACATAGCTTAGGAATTTTCTGGTCAGCTAAGAAGCAACTTATTTTGAAATGCTTAAGACTTGTAGCCAGACATGGTAGCACATGCTTTTAGTCCTACCACTCAGGAATCAGAGACAGGAGGATCTCTGTGAGTTCAAGGCCATCCTTATCTACAAAGCGAGTCCAGTCCAACCAGAGCTGGTACACAGAAAAAGCCTGACTTGAAAAAAAAACATAAACAAAAACAAAAAACAAAAACCACCCCCCCTCCAAAAAAAAGAATTGTAAAAACTCAAACTTACCATACATCATATAAATATCTGGGGAAAAAAATGTCTGGAAAAAAGTAGTTGAAAAAAAAAACCCTAATCAAATAACGTTGACCCCAAAAGCTATTATAAGACAATGTAATGAAGGTGGCAACACATGGTCATTGTTCAACTGTTGAGCTCATGATCTCACCAATCATTCTCTATGGGTAAAAGTTTCTTACTATGGTATTTAATGCTAGACTTCAAACTCTTATAATTGAAGTATGCCAATGCGATGAGTGTAAAGACATAATAAATTCTTTTAAACTTTTCATCCCCTTCGTTGTCATTAATATGAAAAATAGGGGCACTAAAACCAGTTGAATGTTGTCATGGTTAGACAGTGCACCAACTAATAGTTACTCTTCCTAAAAGAGTACTAGAATTGATGTGTCTGGTCAGAAGAACAGCAAAGGGGATAAACATTAACAAGACACAAAGCTGTGCTTGAAACAAAACAAACAAAAGGAAACAAGTTTGATCAAATGGAAACTTAGAATGAAGTGCAAGAGGAATGCATGCTAGATACGGAACAGTGGACAGTAATTAACTAATGGACACTGAGGTCAGCAGCATGAGCAGAGTAGCGGAAATCATGCAGAAGTATTACGTAGTGGGTCTTGGGCACAGGCAGAGCAAAACCCCAGGCCCAGGAAATAGAATGCGCAGTTGATTCGATGAAATATTAAAGGCAGCAGAGTAAGTTATTTTAACTAGTGTTCTCGATGGCTGCATACAACCATGGAATGAAAACATGTTAAAAAAATTGTGTTATGCATGTCTGGTTGAAACATACGGCCCAGAAAATGGGCCGTAAAATCTGAAGAAGGAAAGCCATTCACTCACTCATACTTGGGGACAGGTTGAGGCAAAATAGAACTGGAACCTCTATGCATAGTTGCGTAAGTATACATTTACCACTGACTCAAAGGCCATCGTAGAGATGCTCTGAAAGTAACCCCATTGGTATCCGACTTTCCAGACACAATGGTGGGAATCATAGCTTACAGTTCTAACTGAGTCATGGTTTATAGGACTAACATAGATGTTGCAAGTCATCCCACCATGTAACTGCCTGTTGATCTACATGGAATGCTAAGCTCCTCAAACTCAAGGAGAGAAATGATTCCATTTTAGAGTTAGCACAGCTAAAAGAGAACTCTTTTTATCCATTCAGCTCTTCCCTTGTATGTGACATGCAAGCTGTTTAGTGACTTTTATCTGTGTGAAATGTTTAACATGAGGAAGAAAAGCAATTTATTAAAAAGAAATATTGAACCAACTTAATGATAAAGATAACGATGAGAGAAAGAGAGAGAGGTTTCCTTCTTATTATGGTTTACCTGTGAATGTGTTTATTTAAAGTGAATGCATTCAATTTATATTAACTAAGAAATAATGGCCCCTGAAGATGTCCTAGAATACCAAGAAGGAAGACTGCTCACTCATTCATAATCACGAGGCATATGACAATAGAAACGAGAGTCTCGATACGGGAGGAGAGTAGTGAAATGGGGGGGGAGCATGTTTACACACATCAAAATGCAAAGCACAAAAGCAGAAAGCTTATACAGATTATATAACCTGGCTTTATCCATAACTCCCGGTTGTTATGTTTCTAGAGGAAAAGGAAGGAGAAGTAAGCAACACTGAGCTTTGCCAAAGGCATGCCATTGTCAGTCTCCCGAGAGGGCGAATAGCATGAGAGGGCATTGTTCCCAGGGGCAGGGACGTAGGCTCTAGTCCCCGCTGCTGCCACCTTGACAAGCAGCCATGTAAGCAAGTTCACCTAACTGGGTCTTAGTTTCTTTAACTGGTAAATGATAGGGTGGCACCAGAGAAAGTCATACTTCTTCTTAATCCTGAAGTAATTATGGTCACAATGCCAAAGCTAAGTAGAGACATTGTGGCTGCCTTTAATTACTGGTAGTGTCACTCTTGCGTGGCCCATATGGCACCTGCTTACTTCTGCCAATAGCCTATCATGTCATGAAAAAACTCACTGAACATCTCTGGTACTTGCTACTGAGTATAGTATCGACTATTTTCAATCACTCTGTCGTTGACAAGAATTTCCTCTTCTGATGAATGTTTACAGGGTGCTGTACATTGAGAAAGATGTTCTGAAATGCAGTATCTCCACCCCCAAAGCATTTCCTGAATGGCAGTTTATTGTAGACTATGGAGGGGTTAGTAAAGTTCTACGTTTATAGTTTCTGTCTCTTTAGAAGCTTAAGTTCTGACAAAGCACTTTGGTTTCATTTGTTTAAAAAATGTACCCTTTCCAGGAGACACGCGAGCCCCACTGACTAAAATCACTCAGGCATGTTAGAAGTCCAAGTTCTCTCATTCGTTTTTCTTCCTTTCCTTTTTAATAAAACCACACTATAAACAAAAAATGAGTAATTTCTTAAGGCACAGCTCAAATGGGATACCTATGGGAGTAAAGTTCAATCTAGTGCTGGCTGCTTTTTGTTTTGTTTTGTTTGTTTGTTTGTTTGAATTTGATACATACTGAGGTCATCTGGGAAGAGGCAACCTCAAGTGAGAAAACGGGTCCTCTAGGCAGGCCTGTGGGGCCATGTTCTTGATGGGCTGATGACCAGTGTAGACAGGCTCAGCCCACTGTAGGAGATGACATCACTGGACAGGTAGTCTAAGGGCACGTAAGAAAGCAGACTGAGCAACTGAAGGATGGCAGTCCAGTAAGCAGTGGTTCTCCCCGGTCTTGGTTTCAGTTGTTGCCCGTTGTTCAGGTTCTTGCCTTGATCTCATGCCTTAGATTCCCTTGATGATGGACTCTAAGCTGTAAATTGAAATAAGTCATTTTTCTCCTAAGTTTACTTTGGTCATGGTATTTTATCAAAGCAATAAGAAGCATTCTAAGACACAAGTTATTATCCAGACATATAAAATGATAACAGTGAGCATTTACTGAGGCTGGTGGAAATTGTATGCCGAGTATCATATATATATATATAGTAACCTAGTAGTTACCTAATAGTACCTAATAGTAACCTAGAAAGTAGATATCATGGTAGCACCCCACCCCTTTGCAGACAAAGAAAGCAAGAGCCAGAAAGAGCTCAGTGTTTCCCAGATGGCAGCAGGAAGTTTCCTCCAGATCCTAGAGCTCAGTGGAAGCAAGGCAGGGTGAAGGGTGGCTAAATTTATCCTTACGAGTTCCTCTGAATCATATAGGTGATTATTCCTAAGTTCTAGGCACAGTTCTGTCAGCCAGCTTCCTTTAACACCTATGAGCCAAGAGATCTACAGGGAGGGTTTTCCCACAGCGTGTGTGAAGCAGAGATTAGATTCTTCAGCTTCTGTCCTAACACCTGGAAAGGCATCTCATGTGGTTTGGTCAGAACTTTCAATACAGTTATCCTATAAAGTAATATTTTGATTGCACGGATGGGACGTAGACTTCAACCCAAAGACTCCGTGCTTTAGAACTAGACATTCTAGAAACAACTAGCTGATGGTTTTGAAATTTCCTGCCGTGAACCAAATGCCAGGAGCTGAACTGGCACTGCCCTTTAAGGTTGGTGAGAATAAAAAGAATTACTATATTATTAACACAGATTTCAACAAATCTGGTTTGCTTGCCATTTGATCTATTTCTCACTAAAACCTTTTTTATGTTTCATTTGAGGGGGAGAGTCCAAGCCAGAAGCCGCATGGGTTCCCCTTTCAGCCTAACATGTACTTTTCTAAAATAACAAGAGTAACTAAGAAGTTTGTGTGAGCGGCATAAAAAAAGGTCCACTAATTGGCAGGGAGAGTTTCTGGTTATAGCAGGCTGTGCATAGAAATGTTGACTCAGGAGCCCACCAGCTACACTAAAGAAAGCTGAAGACGTTATATTAAAAGTTTGATGACTTTGATTTTCTAAAATATTTTAAAAGCACACCCATGCCCTCCTAAAAGGACAGCCTTCCATCCGGCTTCGGGGCAAAATGGTTGCTTTCTGACTGTACTTTTCTCTTGGGTCAGACCTCAGTGGACACCAATCAAAGCAGACAAGCGCAGCCTGAGCTGAGGTGGAGTAGCCTCTCACCTTTGCATCACAATCAAATAAACACATTCAATCCTATAATTATTTTTTTCTTGACTCCCTCGCAGTTCTTTTTGCTAATCCCATTAGGATTTATAATTTATAGTAAAAATAATAATCTTTCAAATGAAGATTTATAAAAAAATATTTTTCTGTAACATTTTTGAAACAGAAGGCTCTTATAGAAGCGTAGGTTTTACAAATGGGAGGTAATTTGTTTTTCTGTAAAAAAACAGTCTATAATAATCTAAATATGCACATATTAGTCATATGTCAAACATTTATAAACTTCTATATTTCATTAATAACATTTACTGTCTACCTGTTATTTTTAATATATACTAAGTTTTGATAATTCATCGAGTAATGAAAGCATGTGAGTGTTTTAATTGTGTGTTTTGCACTAAAACATGGAAGATGTTAGATTCAGCCAACAGTCATGAAAATGGGGCTACAACAGGGTGCTTATGAGACCTTAATTTAGACACTTACATATTTGTGACTTTTTTGCTTGGACAATAGGTTGCATCTTGTTATGACATGTCTAGTTGATATCCCTGGGAGGCCTGCTCTTTTCTGAAGAGAAACGGAGGAGCAGTAGGTATGGGAGAGAGGGGAGATGTAGAGCAAACTGGGAAAAGTGGAAAAAGGGAAGGAATTAGGGTGTATTATAAAAGAGAAGAATAAACAAAAAGAAAAAGGATAAACAATGAAAAGTTATTTGGAATACAATGGAGATGAAGTTAAGAGGAAACTTCTTGGAAAAATACATTAATAAATTATTTGAAAACATATATCTAGTTCTTTAGGTTTATCTTATTTTAAAGTACCATTACTCATAAATTGGTGTATAAAATATTCATAAAGTAATATAAAATACTAGCTAAAGAGATACATTGGCTTGGGCTAAGACCCTCATTGCCTCTGACGTGTCCTCCAATGTGGTTGAATAATCTTACAAGTTTACATCGCCAACGAAAGAGAAAGCCAAAGTTTAAAAGTTGTTTGAGCCGAGCTCAGTCCTTTCCCTAGGTACCACTCACTTTCCTGAGTACCTGCCAAAAGCCTGCCTGTGCTGCTTGTTTCTGAGGATGCATGGCAGAGAGAAAGCGTTCCTTGCTGATACTCAAGTGGTGGGAGCTTAGACAAATGCCACAGGGTGATGTCATGGCTTGATGTCGCAGCTTCCTGGGTGAGGCTGTGATATTTAAGCTGATGTTGCAGATCAAGAGGAAACTGCACAGAAAGGTAAACGGTGTGCTGTTATGACCTAAGACAGAGGCACACCTGTGGTGGTCCAGGATACTTCAGGACCAGAATATCGACCAGTGTCACCAAACCAACCTGAAAGGATAGGCGGTAACAGAAAAAGCAAGCTCCAGTGAGCCTGAGCCGAAGCTCAGCAGTCCGCCTCCCAGATGTCAGCTGGTTATCTCTAATTTATCATAGCCAATTCAAAAGGAAGTAAGATGAAATGGGAGAAAACCATTGCTTCTTGAAAATGAGAGGTTGTGGGCAACATGTAAATGGCAGAGGTAGATACCAAAGTAGATGAACTCAGAATGAGGTGGGATGGGGAAGGCTGATTTTAGCCAGCATTGCACAACTTTGGGAAGTACCTCAAGCAGTGGCAAGGGTTCTCAGGAAGGTTGTAAATGTTTACCCACAGCAGGGGACAGCAAGGACCAGTACTGAATGTCTCTGTTAGAGACTCCAAAGAGCCTGCAGTAAATGCCCCCTTTGTCATTTTAACTCAGAAACTTAGATAAGGGATCCAAAGCACTCTCCAAGGGAGAAGTTGGGACACACTGCTGGTCCTTAGGTGACTTCGGCATTACCATCCACCCTACCCTGCTAGTCATCTGACAGGCATGGAGTAGTATACGTATTTCACTGAATACCTCAGTTCCGCAAGTGAAGTGAAGTTGGTTAAGGGCCAGTGGCTCCATCGGCTAGTCAATGGCTGGGAGGCTGCGTTTGTGTTTGTAGAAGGCATGAGCTATGAACAGTGGTGAGCTGAGGGGCGGCATCCCTGAGGAATCCTATCACAGATACAAAAGGATGCTTGACTCAACTGCACCCTAGAGATGATGATAGACACAGCGTCTGGGTCGGAGACTGAACATGCTCCTTAAGTTTGTGGGGAAAGAGGAGACATTTGTACAAAGCTAAGGATCCACCTAAAATGGGGCAAAGGTGTATGGGGTGGGCAGCTACTGTAGAGGTACCAGCCTTGTCAGGAACAGCACAGTCTGCAAGCCCAGGGAAGGCCGACTCCCTTTGCGTGCCCCATTGGGGTTTCGATTTTATCCTAATGAAAAATGTGTGGTTTTTCATGCTGCCAACAAACAGTGACTCAGGCTTCACAGTTGGCATGACTGACTTTATGTTCTTTGCTTGAGTTCAGTCACTCAACAAATATTTATGGAGGTCCTACAATATACCATATGGTATATTTTTCTGTTTTGTTAAACATTCTCTGACAAGAAAAATAATATTTACTCTTTGGAAAAACCCTATATGAAAGAAAAGTAAAATATTAAATTATTAAGTATTTCTTGAGTATGTTCCACATAACCAGGCTCTGTAGTCACAAGGAAAAGAGACATTGCTCTATAAAATTTAAATGCAGTAAAAGAAACTCTGCCTTCCTCTTAACACCCCTCTACCAGGTAAACACTGGGCAGCTTTGTGCGTATTCTGCCAATTCCTTTCCACATTTAATAACTAGGGGTAGTTTTCCTTTTATTTTGACTGTTATAGTTTTCCTTTTTGGAAGTGCTGGGGATCAGACATAGAGGCATGTGCATGCTAGGCCAGCTCTGTGGCTGAGCTGCTCTTGCATGGTAAATAACTGCAGCACACTGTGTGCAGTGTGCAGAAATGAATTCTGACATTGTATACAAGATGTCTGCTCCCCACAAAGAGAACGAGCAAGGAGGTATGACAAATTTTAAATATCCCCTTTGTTATGATATCTCTTCATTCTTTGTATTCAAAAATGTGTAACCGCATAGTGGTATTTACATGGAGTAAAATGCATTCATTAGTTTTTCCAGGTAGTGGAGACTGAGTGTCTTCTTTTAGCACATGCAATCTCAATTCTGGCTTACTCAGCAAAGCAGATTCCTACAGAAACATCATTTTTGAGGAGCCTATAGATAATAGCTAACAAAACACAGCTTTGCAAGACTGAAGGGTTCCATGGTTTAGAAAAGGACATTTAAACTCCAAAAGGGAAAGAGAAGAGATGGTTTCAGCTGGTTTGGAGGGGGCTGGCCGACTTCCTGTTCCTCTTGGTATCATAACGGGAATGGTGGGTTTCTGTGGCATATAAGCATTTACCTATTGCTGTCATTTTTTTCTAATGTGTATGTGATACATGGGAATAAATTAGATGTAAGATCTAGGATGACAGTGTCAGGCACACATGTTAATATTTTCATCATAACCCTACCGCCCTTTATTTTTAGCCACACTTTTTTTTTTTTAAAGCCTTTGCCTGCAGGACTCTGTGCACGGAGTACGCGTTTGCTGATTTGCCTTAAGAAGTGTCTGTAGTGTTAGCTCTTACAATGTATGATAGAGAATTGACTTAAAGATGGAACTGAACCTTCTTTTATGTGAAGTAGGACGTGAGCTTGGAGTGCAGCATTATATTGGTAGTTCTCTCTCTGGCTCTTAAACCGTTACCCTGAAACTTTGTACACTTTCCGCTTCCCTCAAATGCCATGGATAATCCAACATAGAATGGAGGTAAAGCTATACATTTCTTTTTCACTGCTCTAAGATGCTCTTCCTAGGCACATTAGCTACTTTTCTCTTTCTATGATACAACACATACCATGACCAAGGCGGCTTACAAACGAAGGTTCATTTGGGCCTTTGGGTCCAGAGAGATAAGAGTTCGTCACATGGGGAGGCTGAGTAGCATAGTACAAGGATGGTGTCCAAAGGAAAGCTGGGAGCTCACATCTTGAGCAGGCACAGCCAAAGCAGAGAAAGGCAAAATGAAATTGCTCGTGTTTTGAGTCTTTGAACTCTCAAACCCTAACCGCTGGAGTGATAGTCATCCTCCAGCAGGACCAAACCACTCACAGCTCCCAAACTCTGCCACTGCCTGTGGACCGAGCGTTCAAATACATGAGCCTACAGGTGACATCCCTTTCGAACCATCACACAAAGGCATAAAGGAAATATTAACCCACGTCTACCAGGCACTCACTGAATATGCACAGTTGTGTTTGTAGTACAGGATGGCCTGGCACGTATTAAAAGAGGTTAGCAACTATGAAAATATTGGAAGTAGGCTTGGGGGTTACCTCAGTCCTCAATAAGCCACTTTGCCTTAGATGTGGTTCTCAGGGTGGCCATGGTGTCACACACTTGTAATTCCTGCACTGAGCAGGCAGAGACAGGAATCTCCCCAAGTCAATGAGAGACTCTGTCCCCAAAATCAAGGATCTTGGGGTAAACCTCATTAAAGGCTACCCTGGCTTTCCCATGGCACAGCTGCACATATATGAGCATACACACACACACACACACACACACACACACACACACCACAGATAACACTGGTGATAAATAGCTGTGTCTTTTCAACGCAGAGCTGGCTAATGTCAAGCAGTTTCTTTTATAAGGCTCACAAAACTCTCAGGTCTCCATACTTTTCATGAAAGGGACATAATAATAAAAGCTCATACTGAATCGATGGGAAGAAGAGAGATAGAGAAGCAGCCCTGGTGTGCTTCCCAGCTTTGAGAGTGCTTCCCAGAGTGCATGTTGTGTGCGTAATCATGTTTGTGCATGTGTGTGTGAGTGTGTGTAATCATGTTTGTGCATGTGTGTGTGTGTGTGTGTGTGTGTGTGTGTGTTCTCAAGGACAGAGTTTGAGAACATAATCTGAAGTTTCACAGAAGAGCAGGATCCATTGGAACAATTCCCTGAGAATAAACACAGCCCTATGTTCCATCAGCCTTGGAGTATTAGGTGTGTGCAATTTACCTAGGTTTTCAGCAGAGCAGCCTGAAGAGCACAAGAATACACGCGCAAGTTGGGAAAGCAGTCTTTGCTACATAAACACAGCAAACTTGCTTCAGGGTTGCGGACTGGCCGAAGCCTGGATCCATAGTGCACATTTAAAGTTTAATTCAGCCTTTAAGACATACCACTCACGAGGAGTAACCAGGGCAAACTCTAGTGACTGATAGACAGATGTGACCCTGAGCCTAGTCCTCCCGTATATGTGGAACTTGGAAAGTTGGGTCACCACTTAGAAATTCAGTCTCCTCACCCATTTTCAAGCATTGTTGCTAAATAGATATGTAGATTATGGCAGGCCTGACATGTAAAAGTAATTCTTTCATTATCCTTTCACAGGAACTGTATAGCTAGTCTATATAGCTATCTGGCTTTACAAGAATTCCTTGATTTCCTCTCATTGTGCGGAGACTAATTTATCCATAAAAATGTGTTAGACTAGCTCCTTCTAATAACATTAAACCACTGACAACAAAGCGGATCAATCTTGCATTAATTTCCTGGGCCAAGTTAAGTAAGGGTATATTATAAATTAGCTAAAATGAACCTTTTTCTTTTCTTTCCCATCCCCTTTTCTTAAGAACACCATTTACAACCCCAAAATTCTTCCTGAGAACTTTTTAAACAATGACCCATTTTTTTAAAGTTTTATATTTTACTATTTATCCTCTTGGAGCCCCCAACTTTCAAATAAAAGCGAATGTATTTCTCTTAACTAGGAGGTGGGCTCTGCTGTGCACACATCTAGACTGATTCTGCCAAGGGAGTTTTCTTCAAAGCACTGCTTCATGCTGAGCCAGCGCCAAGCGGAACTTGAAGCTCTAAGAGTCTGACTAAATTTAGAAACCACAATGCTCAAGTGGTTCTAAATTTGACGGAAAGAACCGGGAGCTAACCAAACCTGTATATCAAATGGTCGTTTCTATTATCACAACAGATCAGATGAGATGTTATTTTCCTAAACATAGAAAAATTCCAGCCAACAACCAAAGACACATGAATTAAGAGTGATGAAGTCTAGAACTGGGTGCAACGGTGCACGCCTGTAATGCCAGAACTTTGGGAGGAAGAGTCAGGTGGATTTCCATGAGTTTAAGGCCAGCATGGTCTACAAAATGAGGCCAGAACAGCCAAGGCTACAAAGAGAAACCCTGTCTCAAAACACCAAAACCAATCAAACAAACAAACAAAATAACCAAAACCAAAGCCAAGAGTGAAGTCTAAAAGAAATGTGTTGGTGTCAGAGAGAGAGAGAGAGAGAGAGAGAGAGAGAGAGAGAGAGAGAAAGAGAGAGAGAGAGAACCAACAAAAATCCCTAATGTTGTCCTCATTTTTCTGATAATTTGTGAAATGTAATGAATCAAAACTATTAATAAAAATGTGGAAAAATGAAAACTAATCCTATCAAGGACATCATCTCTCTCCATGGCAGAAAATCCACTGTGAAATGTAATGGTGAGCTGGTGTTTGGAGCAATTCATCTCACAGAACGGAATCACTACCCTACCTCCTCACATCACATCTATATATTTCACAAAATGACTTTGTCCAAATTGATGGTGATGTTTGCTAATTTCAGATCATTTTGATTGCCTGAAATTTTCTGTTTTAATGATTACTATATGGCTAGATGGGTGTGGCGTGTGTGCCTTTGCTTATGGTATGTGTTGTTTATGTGGAAAGGAAGTGGTCTTCTAGTGCTATGATGTGTGTGTGTGTGTGTGTGTGTGTGTGTGTGTGTGTGTGTGTGGTCTCTAGGGATATGCCGTTGTTTGTGTTATTAAATGCCTTGGAAAAACCTTACTAATTTTTTTCTAGGACAAAATTTTAGGAAAAATCAGGTTCATTCCTAATATTCTAGTTCCATTAAAAAATATCGTGATACAGTTACTTCCAAGAAATAATGACACACAGGTGCATATAATCTTCAACCTGATTGCAGTGGAAAATACAGACACAGGTTTTTGAAGAGTAGAACTCCTAAGGCTTGCAAGTTGAGAGAGACAAGTGATTTTATTAATATAGAAGGAGTCTGGGCACATTGTTTCCGAGGGAAGGAACGTGTTTTGTGGGAAAAAGAAAACTTCCATTTATAAAATCACTTAACGTCTTCAGAAACTACGAGAGCTATTTTCATTTCCCTGTGTAGTCCCCAGCCCTTACACTGTCACTCAGTGCCACAGCCCAGCCATCCAAAAATACTGTTGAAGGAAAGATTTTCACTCCTGATTTCTGCAATTGGATGCACTGAGGCAAACATCCACAACAAACAAACTTTAAAACCGTAGCTCTGTTTTCCAGATTATAGCATCAATGAAGTGTTTTCTGAAATTTAGATGTCGTAAAGTTAACTCCTCTCCAAAGCACACTAAATAGATATTGTGTGTAGAAACCAATGAAGGTTTAGACCAACAAGCTTAGCTGTGGCGTGTGATGGACAGTTTGAAGTTCTGCGATTTCTATTGTGTATCTTCTTTCCTTTTGAAATAATTGGCTGCAAGTTTTCCATGAATACTAATATGCCAGTGAATTAATTTTAGATCACGGCTTTGCAGGAGAGCAGCATTACATCTCTGTTTTCCAAATGCTGACTTAGGGCTAAGTTTCATGTACTGCTTTTGTGTAACTGCTGAGTGATTGGAAGTAATTGTAGGACATTCTCTATCGCCTACAGTAGTGTTCATTTTTGTTTTAAGCTCAAGTACACTGATGTTTTTCCAATCTCATACTATGTTTGTATTGTATTTTTTTTTTTGAACAGTTCAGATAGGAGGGATAACAACACTACGTCCTGAGACAAATCACATTAGTAGAATCTGAATTGTGCAATTTTATAAATGCTTATAATCTGATTTTATTCATCCAATCAGTGTTACTAATTATACCCCAAGTCTCAGTCAGCACTTAGCATGTTGACAGCATCCAATAATATCTGTAGAATAATAAGGAGACGTGAACACCGGAGAGCCAACAAAAAATGGAAAAAGAAAAAGAAAAAAGAAAAGAAGAACACATCTTTCTTAATTGGGTTTTGCCAACGTGAAATAAGCTACAATTATCCTGGAAGAGGAACCCCAGATGAGGGAATGCCTCCATCAGATTATTTAAAGCAAGTCTGTAGGCCATTTTCTTGTTCAGTGATGTGAGTGAGCTAGCCCATTGGGGACAGTGACACCCCTGAGCACATGGTCCTGGGTTGTCCAAGAAAGCAGGCTGAGCAAGCCATGGAAAGCAAGTTAGAAAGCAGTGTTCCTCTATGGCTTCGGCTTCAGTTGCTGCCTCTCGGTTCCTGCCCTGTGTTCCTGTCCAGGCTTGTCTCACTGATGGACTTATAAGTAAGGTGAGATAAACCCTTTCCTGCCCCCACTTGCTTTGCTTGTGGTATTTTTATCATAGGCACTAGAAGACAAACAAGAGTGGCTTCTAGCATCTGTCACTGTGCAGTTTGGGGACACTGCTTTGCCCATTGGGGAGAAAAATATCCATACCTCTAGATACAACAGTAGATGTAGGTATGGAAGCTATCATGGAACAGCCACAATTCTGAAATCGCTCCATTTTATAAGATCAGAGGAGAAAACTTGAAGTCAATTTCAGGTTCACAATTTGTATTTGTACAATGAATATGACAGTGACTCCTGAAATCCCAGCATGTGACAGATGGAGAAGCCAAAGATTGCTGTGAATTCAAGGCCAGTCTGTTGAAAACAGTGAGATCTTGTCACAGCAAACAACAACAATCTATATTTGTAATATACTTTTCCATGAGAAGTTACGTAGTGTCTGAAGAACGATTCAGCAGTTAAAAACACATGCTGGGCTGCCTGCCTACAACTACCTATCGTTGCCGTCCAGGGGACCCTATGCCCTCTTCTGGCCACCTAGAGCACCAGCACACAACTGTGCATAAAACTCACACACATCAATAACAGTAAAACTGTTTCTCAAATAAAGTGAACAAAGAAACCTCGACGTTGAAAGAAAATGGCTCCAACATAAAGAACTAACAAGAATTTCTGGAAGAGTGGTGAAGGGAATTCCTCAGACAGCCGGTGGCAGGTCTAGAAAGTCCAAAGTTAGGCCAAAGCATGAAGGACAAGAAATAAATATCTCCATGAGGAAGACAAAATGAGATAATAATGATACATTCCCTGAGGATATTGATCAAAAATTTTTATAGATGCTTCAATGGTCCTGGTGTAGAATTTCAGGAAACAAGAAGTATAAGTATATGTTAAGAACGAAAGTTAGTTATGTGAGGATGTGTATCTTAATAAACATCTGTTTTAGGTGTGAAGTATACACTGCAATTTTCAAAAAGGGGGGAGCACAAAAATAAACTATGCTATGATTTTGTTGAGAGGAAGAAAGGCAATGTGTTAAACATTTGACCTTGTGGTCTAGAATTGCTCATTTTAGGAATCCATAACAGAAAGTCAATAATATTGATGATGTGTGTTATTCAGTATTAAAGAAAAAAAAACAGAGAAAATTCTTATTACAATAAAATAGAAAAAAATTACTAAGGTCTTTCTTCAGCCCTGCTTTACTCAATCACAAATGTATTAAAGTTATTCATGAGGTCCTACTAAATAACAATAAAATAAACACTTTCATCAAAAGCAAACAAACAAACAAAAAACAAGCTAGGAATTAGTGGTTTAGCACACCTTTAATCCTAACACTCAGGAGGCAGAGGCAGGCAGATCTCTGAGATTGAGGCCAGCCAGGTCTACAGAGCGAGTTCCAGGACAGCTAGAGCTGCATTGAGAAAACTTGCCTCATAAAACCAAAACACAAAACAAAAATGTCCTTCTCTGTTTTGCCCTCTCTTCATATCACAATTTATATTTAAGTTACGTATTTCTCTCTTTTGCCTCTAATATCCGTTGGTTTGTTACAATTTAATAGTTAATTTTAATGAGCACATAATAGAAATTTTTCTAAGAATTAAGGAAGTTGATGTGTGTGTGTGTGCATGCATGAAGAGGGAAAGGAAAGGAGAGAGAAAAGAGATCAACAGAGTGTAGAGATGGAGGGAGAGAGAGAGAGGGAGGGAGGGAGAGAGGGAGGGAGAGAAAGACAGACAGACAGACAAAGACAGAGACAGAAAGACAGAGAAAGCACAAACAGTCAGGCAGCCAGGATAAAAGAGGGTTCTCTGTACGGAAAGTGGTCCTGAGCAAACAAGCAGGGCTGAAGTTTCCAGGCATAGTTTCTAGCACTCTGGCATTATTCACTCCACTGAGTTATTACAATAAAGTCACTGTTGATTTCTCTGTCACTGATCTTTCCCTTTAATCCCATCTTTCACGCTTTCAAAATTATGTCCTAACCACAGATCTGGTATTCACTTCCCTGTTCAAAAGTCAAATAAACGATAGTAATAATAATCACACTCTACCCTTTCTGTTGTACTTGACTACTAAGGCCCAAACAGTTCTTGATTGACTTTGTGTGACCGAGAAGGTCCTGCCTTACCCAACTCCCCAGGGTTCTTGGTCATCACCATACCTGTCCATCCTAACTACAGGAGAGACATCCTTTCCCCTTGCCATCTATTCCCATGCTATTTTCAGTGGCTAAGGTGCCTCATTGTGCTATCCTCAGCCTACCCATCTGCTTCATCTAAAACACCACTAGGCTGGAGAAGCTGCTGCAGTCACCAGTCATGCAGCTGTATTGTTAGCTTGCTTCCATGTTCCCACTGAACACTATTCTATGTTAGATCATGTCTGTGCATCCATATCTATTTCCCATAGGGCCTGTGCAGAGCAAGTATGTAAGCACTGCTTGTCAAGTTTTTTTTTTTTTTGAGGGGCGTGGGTAGCACTAATACAATGACTGGCTTTACCACGCCTTTAATCCCAGCACTCTGGGGCGGGGGCAGAGGCAGGCGGATCGCTGTGAGTTCGAGGCCAGCCTGGTCTACAAAGTGAGTCCAGGACAGCCAAGGCTAAACAGAGAAACTCTGTCTCAAAAAAACAAAAAAAACAAAAAACAAAAAACAATGAAAGGCTTTAATATGAAGAAGTGCACATGATGACTAAACATGAAAAATTGCTTGAAATCAGTAGCTATCAGAGAAATGTCTATCAAAATTGCTTGAGGTTATATCTTACCCATGTCTGAAGATGGCAAACATTAAGAAAACAAATAACAACAAATGTTGATAGAGATGTGAAGAAAAAGCAACCCTTCCTTATATACTGAAGATAGGAATGTAAATCAGTTTAGTTAACGTGGAAATCATAAAAACAGAGGTTCCTCAAAAGCCTAAAACTGTATTTGCACTATGACCCAGCCATACAGTGCCCAGGTATTTGGTGGCACACGCCTTTAATCCCAGCACTCAGGACTGAGTTTGTGGCCAGCCTGGTCTATAAAGAGAGTCCAGGACCCTGTCTTGAAAAACCAAAAAAAAAAAAATTTTATTTTTAAATAATTTATTCAGATTATATCCCAATTGCTATCCCCTCACTTGTATCTTCCCGTTTCCCTCGCCCCTCCCTCTTCCACCCTCTTCCCCTCCCTTAGACCTGTGACAGAAGGGGACCTCCTCCCCCACCATATGACCACAGCCTATCAGGTCTCATCAGGATAGCCTGCTTCCCCTTCCTCTGCGTGCCATCAGGCCTCCCCACCAAGGGGAAGTGCTCAAATAGGTGACACCAGAGTTCATATCAGAGGTGGGACAGCTCACCTGGCCTCTCCTGCCACCTGCATCAAATGCTGTCATTGACTAGATCTGAGTAGGGAGTAGGAGGGTCTAGGTTTCCTGCATGCATTGTCCTTGGTTGGTACAGCAGTTTGTGCAGGCCCCCTAGGTCCAGATCTGCCAGCCATGACGGTCCTCTTGTAGGGTTCCTGGACCCTCTGGGTGCTTGTTGATTTTTAAGTGAAATATTTCCTATTTGACTAAACAGTTTGCATACCTGATTAAGTGTTGTTCTTGGTGAGTCTGTCAACGACAGCAATTGTGATGTTCTAAAACTAGGGAGGTATTTCAGTTCAAGAATCAGCAAGCATTTACTTAATGATTTACTTATTTTTGATGACATCACCGGCCAGCCACTTGTTAAATGAACCAGTTCCAGTTTGAGTGAGAGGTTGTGCCTCAAAACAGAACGTGCAAAGTAGCTGAGAAAGGCACCCAACTTCTGGCATCACATGGAGGCACACACACATACACACATGACCACATGCCTGCAACCACACCCCATCACCAAATGTTCAAGTGTATATATAGTCAGTCTTTTATTAGCAAGATAATCTATTGGTTTCTGTAAAGTACTCAAAGTGAGGAACCTTAAAATTTTTAAACTGTGGATCTTTTGATATTAATGTTTTTCCTTATTCTCATTCTTTCACTCCTAGCTCTCCATGTAGCACAGGTGTATGAATGGTCTCCTCCTGGCCACTCATTTTCATTGTCCTCCACAACTCAATTTTGGTTTCATTAAGGCAATGTTAACAGTCAGCTGTAAGTGAGACAGCTCACCTGGCCTCCTCCTGCCACCTGCGTCAATAAATGAAAACTGAGCACGTCCCATGTGCTCAGAACAGACACGGCTAATTCATTCAGCGCGGCTGTTTCCTGGGCTTCCGTCTGCAAATCAAAAATGCTTATGGTGGGGAAAGGGAGAATTTGTCTTGTATTCATTAAAAAAAAAAAAAAAAAAAAGGAAAACTCAAGGAAGCAAAGCCAACTCTGACAGGCCAGTGTTGAGAGGGGAAATTAAACGTGTGATGAGGGTAAAAGAATAGGAGCTTCCAATGTGCATGTAGCTCAGCATTTCCCAAATGCTCTCCTTCTTGCTGCTAAGATGAGCAATTGAAACAGTACTTCATGAGTACCAGATTGAGAACTCTTTGTGATTTAATAGCATTTGAACTGCATAAATTAAACAATGAGAAACAAATATATAATACCCATACAGATTATTTATCAGTAGTCATTTTAAAAAATATTTCTGTGACCTATATTGTATCCTATCTGCTGATGCTTATTTTAATTCATAAAAAAACTGTGTTTAAATCAATGTGTAAGTGACAGAATCAGAACAAAAGGGAAAGGGCAAGTGAATACACTGAATAAATTCCAAATATGACTTCTAAAGGCAGACAATATAAAAGCTATAATCTTAGTGTAAGCCTCGCGTTCTTTAAACATAGTGATTATGAGACAGCTGCTGGGAACACGGCCTTGCTATTGGGTAACCTTAATTGCCCTGGAATATTTCCTGACACTCCCCAAAATATGCCCCATTGCTAATAATTCATTCACATTTCAACACCATTATTAGCTACTAATTCAACCAATCAAGATAAAGACAACGAATGGATGACCTTGAGCAATTACTCACTCGGGTGAATGGGATTTATTTTGTGCTTTTCAAAGACGTAACTGCTTTCCAGCTATTGTGAATAGCACTCTGAAATCAGGCAAATGCAGACAAGAGAAAAAAAAAACTGTAGCATAAATTTAAAGTTCCTTTTCTGATATTCTTAAAAGAATAGTAGTAAAATCTACCGAGACAGTATAATTTCTAAAGGAAAAAAGCAGAGTCTTAAACTCAAGCAAAATAACCCCACATTTTCTTTGTAATTAACAGAGAAAATTCAGTCACGGCTACTCAGTATACATTTGAACCCCTTCTTTTTCTTTCTTTCTTTCTTTCTTTCTTTCTTTCTTTCTTTCTTTCTTTCTTTTTCTTTCTTTTATTTTTCTTCTTTCAACCTGTGAGAATATTTAAGAATCACACAAATTCAGAGCCAGAGAAAACATTCAGTTCTCACAGCAAAATGGGGAGTTTAATGGACAGCTCCTTAGGGGGCTTCTTCGGCTAAATATTTCAAACAAGATCTGCCAGGTTAACACTCCTTCCCCCTCACCACTTCCCTGTTTCTTAAGAATTGTTAAAGAAATGTTGTACTTTGGGCCTTTTCTAACATGGAGTGCCTTAAAAGGAACCCTACAAATAGATGTTTTACATCTGCTTTTGTGAAAGAACACAGACACCTCCAATTGATCTATTTGCCAACATGAGGGAGTGGGATAAAGCCCAACTGCAAACTAAGGGAAAGAAAGTCATAAGTGACATCGTAGGCCAGCCCATGTTGTCACTGTTCACCCGGTCTCTTGGATGTGCAGTCCAGTGTAGTCTGGTTTGGTGTGATCCCTTTCCAAATGTAGGAGGAAATTGTGGGAAAATGGATTCAGTTGCACCATTCCTGATGAGAAATTTTTAGCATTTTCCCCATTGTCTGGAAAACCCTAGCAACAAAACGGTAACACACCCTAAATGAATATAAAATCCAAAACAGAAAAAATAAGTTTGAATTCCTTTGAGGAAAAGGAGCACACACAATATGTGTCCATGTAATACCACCCCCATATATTGGGGTCTTAAACCTGGCTTCATTTCTTCCAGGTCATTTGTCTTCTTTATGTTTTTCCTCTTTGTATGAATTAATTAATGTTAAATTATGAATGCTTTGCTTCTCCCAGTGTTACAGAAAAAGTGGGATGACAGTTATTTCCCGTGTCTCGAAACCCTCTGCCGCTCCATGATGAATTTGCCAGAGCAGTTCAAGATGAGAACCTCGGCCAACAAAACATTAGTTATGGAAACATCCCCTTTCACAGCCCGATAAAATACTTAAAAAATTAAATAGAGTTTGTACTTCTAAACTTCAGCCCTTGCTTGTTTGCTGGTAAGCCTTCGTTGCTTTGGGACAAGCACCTATTGCATTGGGGAAGGTTGTTAGAACACATATTGTGTCCTAGAGAAGAAAAGGGAAAGAAAAGGGTCAATGCTAAAGAAACTCTACCCACCTTTAAAGGATAAAGTTACAGAAAATCCAGAAGGCAGAATGTAGGGATGTGAGGGGGAACCCGGGAAACACTCAGACAACAACTTAGATCAGATGTAATCAAAATAAACAGTGCAAGGTAACTCAATAAGAAATTAAGAAATTTAATGGTTCAGAATCAACACTCACAGAGCTCAGGATGATCATGTACCATGAGGGAATTGCTTTAAGTACTAGTGTGGCTTCAGGGTCATTTTCTGCAGTGCAGGGTGGAGGGACAATGGCCGACTCTGCCTGTGTGCCCGTGTGCAGCTGGGAATGCCTTTTCATGCTTACCTTCCCTCTGGCCTCATTACTCTTTGGCATTTTCACTCCCTGGCAGGTGGGATCTTCCATTACCTACTGTCTCTGAACTCTGTAGTTGGAATGAATTTCAGGCCCAAACTGTATATTGTTATTTTAGAATACACTGAGTCTCCTACCAAAACAACGTATGTTTGTTGGTTCTTTGGTGTCCTCTTGCTTTTGGCAAAACTATAATTCTATCAATAAAGACTGAGCAGATAAATCACTGTCAGATATCCAACTCCTGCAAAATTACATTCTGATGAGAGGAAGGTAAATTAATAGGACTCGTGTTGATTACATATCCTTGAAAATACTTTAAAAGAATGACTGGCAAGCCTGAGCAAAGGCTTTATAGAAACCAGCTTTGAGTCAAATCCTAACCATCACTCCACAAGCTCTAAAATGTCCTGGACCTGTTAAAAATAAGTACATTGTTGTTGTTTTTTACTTTAAGATAGTTCCAAATACATTTATATAAAATATGCTGTCATGATCTTATTAAAAGGAATAACCCCAACACAGTTCTATTTATATTTGCATAATAAAAGTATTAATATTCAAATAAAGGTCAATTCTGGGTATGAATTTGCCAACTTTAAATAGCACCCATATGAAGCACTTACTATTTCCAGTATGATTTATCCTATAAGAATCAGAGAAGTTTCTGGATTAAATTATTCAGACTACAGCCATTGTTTACCAATCCTATCAAGTTCAGTTTTCAGATTTTAGCTGGTTTTAGTAAATACATTCATGCAGTTTTCTTCATTCACATCCTATTTTATCTGGAAAATAATATAGCACAGGTAATTAGGTATGTTCTTAAGTAATAATTCTACAGTGTTGCATCATTAGCCACCTGGATAGAAAAACAAGGCTCTATGCCATCCGGAAGAGTCTCTAGAAGGATACTTGACATTTCTGGCTGCTGCTGCTGCCTCCTCCCTCCTCCTCCTCCTCCTCCTCCTCCTCTTCCTCTTTTTCTTTCTCCTCCTCCTCCTTCTCCTCTGCTTTCTCCTCCTCTTTTTCTGCTTTCTCCTCCTCCTCATTTTCTTCTGCTTGTTAATCTGCAGTTTTCTATACATTTTAAGACAAAACGTCTTAGATTAAATTGCATCTGCTCACTTGTAATTTTTCAATATATATATATATGTGAGTCACCTCCCTGGTCCACCTCCTTGAGTCACCTGCCTGGCCCCCATGCCAACTAACTTGTAATTTTGCTATTTCCTTTAAGAATCTCCAAATTTTGTCAGCAAAAGTTTAGGTTCTAACTTAATCTGTACAGTCAAGGTGTTCCCACATTTTCTTTTAGATGTTATGTCAGCCTTAATCTGGTTGCACGTTTCCCAACCTTTTCTCAAAAACAGAATCCCACAAACTCCATATGGTTTCAGGTTATGTACATTTTGAGAAAAAGTAGAGACTTAAAATATGCTACGCAATAGCATACTCATAGTTAGATTACAGAATTCTCTTTATTGCCATTTTAAAATATGAATAAGGATAACTAGTATTGGGATACGAGAACTGAAGAACTCCAAAGACAACATGCCTGCTAGCACAATTACAATTTAAATGAAAGATCCCACTATCACCAAATACTCACCAGGAGTGACCAACCTTCACAACACAAAGTGCAAAGAAAAAGTGGGCGATTATCTCATGAAATAATTTATTTTGAAATAAAAAGCCTAAATCCATTTGTTAATTTCATTCTTTGAGTAAATCATCTGGAACTATTTAGCCTTTGTTATCTCATTCATTCAGTTCTGCCCTTCTCTGACCTCACAACTTTGACTACATCCTGTGGCTTATAGAATGTTCAAGATGCTTCAACCTCATCAAGTTTACTATCATATGTGATCTGTGAACAACTGGAGATATCAGAGTTATATGTTTCTTTCTCTGAGACCCAGTATTGCCAGATATTTAATGAATAAACCGAGGATATATCAGCTCTACCAATTTTTACGCATACCCATATCAAATATTATCAGTTGTTACCCAAAATGCCTATACTGGAATAAAATTTGTTTTGGAGCCTTTGCCCAGGGGCTGGAGAGATGCCCAGTAGTTAACAGCACTTGCTGCTCAATCATGAGGACTGAAGTAGAGCTCCCAGCAACCACATAGGGCTCCTCAAAAATGCTGCATCTCCAGCTCCAAAGGATGGAACACTGCTTTTTTTGGCCTCCTGCACGCACACGCGCGCGTGCGCACACACACACACACACACACACACACACACACACACGTGCACACAAACATAAATCCTTTAAGAAAAGCAATTAAAAATTTAAACCAATAGTAAATCTATAATTGCCTCTGTGAGAGAAAGTAAAGTCAATCTATGCAACAGAATATGTAGATGAAGCATAAGAGCTTGCTGGTTCAAGCCCATGCATAAATAGAGGCATGATTCCAACTGTGGCAAAGGGAGAAGGAGAGGGAGAAGTGGGAGAGGGACAGGGACAGGGAGAGTGAACCAGAACTCACTCAAGTTTTGATGTCTGCACAGGCGTTATCTAAGCATCCTTATGAGCTAGAACCCACTCACTGCACAGAAGTTACCTAAGCATCCTTGTGCCTATGAAAACACCCCAGAGAGAGAATACTTGGCTGTAGCTTGTACAACAAATGAACATTATGAGTAAGTCATTGAATTGGATCTAATTTAATGCAATGTTAGTGGAAACAAGTTTCATAAGTCATTATACATACATATAACTAAGATATAGATTATAAAACAAAATGTTCCCAGTACGTAAGAAAAGGCATGGTCATCCACAACCATTAGAATTTGAAAACAAAACAGAAATGAGCCAAAACAATCAAATATGTTGTGTAGTTTTTCTTATTTGTCTAAAGTTACTATAGTTTTACTGTTTCAGATGCTGTGCCTATTTTTATGTAATATAATGAATATCTCAGAGTAGGCAGAGGCGCATACTGAACACCATATTCATTAGTAGATAGACCAAATGTTAATGTCAGCACTTGAGAAGCTCAGGATATGTTTAACAGAGACAGAGCATAAGCACGAATACATTTATACTATAATTTAATGAGTACTGTAATATGTTTATATTTAAAGTGCTGTAGAAATACGTTTGCTGACTGGGCAAGATGGAGAGTCCTCTTAAAAATATACAAAGAACATCATTGGTCTGGGGCATTGAGAAATGGAGAGTACTCTGTGTGTTATAGAATCATAAAAGACTAGCAATTTTAGTTCGAATGCTTCATTTAGACATAAAGAAAATGAGGCTTGGAGCTATCAAGTTATTTGCTACAAACCACCAAAATAAAAGGCAAAATGAAAAAAAAAAAAAAAAACCAAGCAATCCCAATTTCCTTGTCATTAGCCTTTCTATTTCACTCAGGCATCCTGTTCTCAAATCAATGGCTTGGCACCTAGTCCTTGGCCTAAGTACGATCCAGACTGGTTAATATAAATCCAATTTAGCTCAATGATTTAAGCCCACCACTGCACATGAGATACTTAAAATTCTATTTAAAGGAGGCAATGATTCCAGCAAAACCTATTAGATAATGCTTCAAGTTATTTCCAATTATTTACTTCAATTCATACAAAAAATGATCATGACCTCTGTAGTACTTAGTTTGACATAAGATGTATGATATAATACTAAATCATTTTACTGGTGTGCCAGCTATTCTTAAGTGACAAATGCTGTTCATTATTTGGAATACTCTTGGAAACCCATAACCATCTGAAAACTCCTCTCTAGGATCTAGCATCTTTTAATTGGGCCCTTTGCCATTGTGACAGATGGTCAGAAATATATAAGCAGCCAGAATGTCATGTATGTGCACTGCTCATGAACAATTTGAGGGCAATTCTCAGCAGTTCACCCACACAGATTTCAATGCTTATTTACCTGATCATGATTAAAGAACTGAGCAAGACAAAAGTGGTTCAGCGTTAGATGAATAGGTATGCTTCATGCTTAAGAGCTTCTGCTGTCTTCTGTTTTTTCTTTTTTTGTTTTCTTGTTTTTGTTTTTTGATGGGAGGACCACACTCATTTTCAGAAGAATTTGCTTGTAACCCACTATCTACTCTTGGCAATGGCGTTCACTGGCATATGCCTTCATCCAAGAATAGCCAGACAACAAACATGTCACTCAATATGAAATGGTGCCTTATTCTGCTCTTGGGTCTCATGAGCTAAACATTTGAATCATTTAGATTTGATATTTTTAAAATAAGAAATGGGCTTCTTGAACGTCTGAATATGTGAAGGGTAGGATCCAACCAATTGCATTATGCAGCTAATTTGTACTTAAGTTTTTAAGAGAATAAGAAAACAAACATAGGTTCTGGAGAGATGGTTCAGGGGTTAAGACTTCTCTGGCTTAAGAGGATCTGGGTTTGCTTCCCAGCACCCATACAGCTGCCTACAGCCATCTGTAGCTCCTATCATAGGGAGTCTGACAACCTCTCTAGCTTTCATGGGCACCAGGCATACAGATGGTGCACACACATACATGTAGGCAAAACATCCATATATATAAAGCAAATCTATATGTGATACATAGATGATAAATAGATTGTAGGTAGATAGATGGATAGATGATAGATAGATAGATAGATAGATAGATGATAGATAGATAAATGATAGATAGATAGATAGATAGATAGATAGATAGATAGATAGATGATAGATGATAGATAGGTACATGTTTTTAAAAAAGATGCTGGAGTTGTTTTTCTTCACAATATTTTGGCCATTTAAAATAACTAAGTTCGTAATAGGATGATCAATTGCGATTAACTATCTACTTTGGTGCCTGTATAACAACATAAATAGAATGACTTGGGGGATCATTCTGGTTAAGTCTATGCCTATGCTATATACCACCTGAACATATGTGCTCTACCCATGTAATATGTGTCTGTTTATGTGTGTGCAGGTACACATGTATACAAATTCACATGGGTGCAGTTGCACGTATGTGCTAGTTAACATGTATGTAGGTACATGTAAAGATAGAGGACAGTATTAGTGTTATTCCTCAGTATCTTTGTTGCTTATTTTCACATTTCTGTGTTTCTCTGTGTGTGACAGAGTCTTTCACTGGCTTAGGGACCATTGATTAGACTGAAATTGTTGACTACAAACCTTAGGATCTAGTCACTGCCTCTCCAGTGTTGCAATCACAAGCATACCGCCATGTCCATATTTTAACATGGAGTCTGCAGATTGAACTCATGTGCATTTTACTGACTAAACTATCCCCCTCCCAGCCCTGTACAATGTGTTTAAGGAAGTCTGTGATTGGTGTCAACCTTATTCTCTCTTCAATATAACTAGTATAAAGACAACTGTTATTTTGTTAATAAAATGCTATTATGGTTTTACTGTCAGGTGGATATAAATTATATAATGTATATTCATATGCCTTCTGTGCATAGCAAAATGTATTTATAAAACCCAGTTGTCCATCTTTATAATTTTTTCTCTTATTTTCCATTGCATTCAGTCTTCGTTATCAATCACCAAATTTAAAGGGACTTAACATCTTTTTTTTTAATTTGTTTTTTTTAATTAATTTTTTAATTTATTTTATTAATTTATTCTTGTTACATCTCTATGGTTATCCCATCCCTTGTATCCTCCCATTCACCCCTCCCTCCCATTTTCCCCTTATTCCCCTCCCCTATGACTGTTCCTGAGAGGGATTACCTCCCCCTGTATATGCTCATAGGGTATCAAGTCTCTTCTTGGTGACCTGCTGGGACTTAACATCTTAACATTCAATCTGATAGAAAGTACAATGAGGTATCTATAATTTACCTATAAGTTTTGCATATTATGATTAAATATTAACCTTACTGTCAATATTTGAAATATTAAAGAATTAACAGGAAAATATTTACCATTATATTTTTATATTAAATAGTAAGCATATTATGTGGTTTCATAGTCTGTTATGCCAATACTGTAGTGATATACAATGCCAAAAATCACTAAAATTTTCTGCAGAATGACCATACACCCTTGAAAATTGTTGTATGCAAGAGGGTCTGATAAGTCTTGTGAGAATATAAATTACATTTACTAATCTTTTTTCCCACCCACCTGCCCTTCAAACTGAGACACCTTTTGATTGGTTATTTGAGTATAAGGGTAATTCAAATGCAAATACATATTTTTTCCTTTGCACTTGAACTCTAAATGACCCACTTCAGAACTCTTAATAAGTGGTCATAATGTAAATGCTTTAGAGCCAAACAAAGCAAAGCACAATGGACATTTTTGTACAGGACTTACATCCTTCTAAGCATATGATTGCTCAATGTCAAGTGGGAGAAGAGGTTAAAGGAACACAGTTTACATTCAGCCAGGTTTTGTCTTTGGCTCTGTAGTGAGTAAGGAGAAAGAAGAAATGTAATAAAACCAATTCTTACATTTCTTTATAGATCTGCCTTTTTCACCCCACTCTCCACTATACTGTGTCATAACGCTGTGTAATTAACTGAATGGATGCCAATGACTGACAAGACTACACCGAAATAGCGGTGCTTTCTCACAGAAGATATTCACATAGTGTGGGTTTTAGTATATCTATTCATGTTAATTGTTATGCATGATAATTTATAAATATACGTTTTCTATATTTATATGATTCTACTTTGGGGTATAAATGTATTAATGTTAACACCATTGTAACAGTATTGATAAGGTTGTAAATATAAGTAAGTAGGGATGGAGACCTGGCACAGTGGTTAAGGAAAGTGGCTGCTCATCCAGAGCACCTAGTCTGGATTCCCAGGACCCTCATGGTGGATCACAACCATCTGTAACTCCAATCTTAGGGAATTATGTACTGTCTTCAAGCCTGTGCAGATAACATGCATGCATATGGTGCACAGACATACATGCAAACAAAACATGTCTACATATAAAATAAATATTATATTATATATCTACATACATTAATGATATTTATAAGATTTTCTTTAATAAATTTGGGGCAAGTTTGGTAATTTATCTTTATGGAAATGTAATATTTCAACTCATGTACACAGAGTAAAGCAAACAAGTCATGTAATTAGAATTTTTATTTCCTTACAATGTCTTCATGTTCGGACATTTGCACACCATTCCACTAGTTCTTCATAAATCATAGCTTGTGAGCCATAGTTACTCCACTGTACATGGAACATCATAGTTCCTCTGTCTACATTTTGGGACCTGTTATCTAATGTCTCTTCATTTTTTCTTCCCTACTCTTTTCAACCACCATTCAATCAATGAGACATTCAGAATGATTGTGTTTTCACATTCAATATATGAGAAAGAACATGTGATACCTGTGGTTTTGAGTGTGGCTTATTTCACTTAACAGAATGTTCTCTTGTTCCAACCATTCTCTTGCTGAGGACAGAAGTGCACTTTCTTTGTGTTTTACTAATATTCTATAATGTATATATACATTTTAAAAAATATTCATGTGTTTCTAGATATTTTGGATTGACTCTGTATGTAAGATATTATGAATAATGTCTTGACAAATATTTTTCTTTGCATATTCTCCCAGGAGAGATAGATAGGTAGTTTGTATCATAGATTGTCCTCCTTTAATTTTTGTTGCTATTATGAAACATCTAGATAGGAAGCAACTTAAAGGAAAAGGGCTGATTTTAGTCCACAGTTCTAAATTGCAGAGCATCACAGAGAGAAGTGGAGGTGAAGGAATTTAGAACAACTAATTACAGCACATTAACATGCAAGAGCAGAAGCAAATGAAAGAAAGCACACCTGCTACTTAGCTCACTTTCTTTAAGATATTACAGGACCAAAGCCTGGGGAATGGTGTTACCCACAGTGGTCTGGGTCTTTCCATACCAGTCAATGTAATCAAGACAATCCCTCTCACAGACATGCCCATAGGCCATTCTGATCTATAGAGTCTTCATTGAGACTCTCATCCAATGTAATTTTAGATTGTTTCAAATTAAAACAAACAAATAAACAAAAAACTAAGTGTCAAGTAGATCTGTTTTTAACCTTTTGAGGAACTTCCATATTGTTCTGCATAATGGTTTACTAACTTCCATTTCTATGAACAGAGCATTAGAGCTTCATTCTTCCCACATCTTTGCTAGCACTTTTAATTTGTGTTTTTGAAAACAGCTATTCTAAAGAATGGGACAGTACTGTATAGAGGTTTAGGTTTTGGTTTACTTGGAGAGCTCAGCATCCCACTCTGCAGATATCACAGAGAGAGAGAGAGAGAGAGAGAGAGAGAGAGAGAGAGAGAGACAGAGACAGAGACAGAGACAGAGACAGAGACAGAGACAGAGAGACAGACAGAGACAGACAGACACAGAGACAGAGACAGAGAGACAGAGACAGAGACACAGAGACAGACGGACAGATGGACAGATGGACAGAGACAGAGACAAGACACAGAGACAGACGGACAGATGGACAGAGACAGAGACAGAGACAGAGAGTGCATCTGGGCCTGGATTGGGCTTTTGAAATCACAAAGACCACCCCCATCCCCACCCCACCCCCTGGTGACACAAAGCCATACCAACTCCAACAAGATCACCACACCTCCTAATTCTTTCAAATAGTTCACCCCCTGGTGCCTAAGCATTCAAAAATGAGCCTATGGAGGGCATTTGCAAAGCACCACAAACAGCTGTGAGCCACCACATGGGCCCTAGGAACTGAGTTCAGATATTCTGGAAGCAAAGTCAGTGCTCTTAACCACTGAATCATATGCCCTCTTGAGTAGCTTAACATTTGTGTTGATTTTTTAACCTTTCTTGATGGTTTTTTTATTTAAATTATCCACACACTGATAAGAGTAGAAGGCTCTACGCAGACTGTACCGGAGCCTCTTTCCTCATCATTTTATAGTGAAATATGCTGTAGTAATAAGTGCACACAGTTCTCTCATCTAGAGTCCCAATAGGATGTCCTCCCCTCTGTCCCAGTTTCCTGGTAAGGGAAGGCTTTCGTGGGACATGCCCATTGGGCTAGTATGCAGATATAAGTGAGTATATACCATTTGAGTCTTTCTGATTCTGGGTTAACTCACTCATTATGATCATCTCTAGCTCAATCAGAAACCTACAAGTAGAATATTATGATAGGCAGATTTGGGTCAAGGGGTCCCGCTCAAACTAAGGCACTAGCCAAGGACAATACAGGCGGTAAAATTTAAACCCCTACCCTGATCTAGCCCATGGACAGGACAGTCTCCACACTTGAGTGGAGAGAGGGATTTGACTTTCTCATGTACTCTGGTGCCTCACATTTGACTATGTCCCCTGGTGGGGGAGACCTAGTGGCACTCAAAGGAAGGACAGCAGGTCACTGAGAAGAGACTTGATACCCTATGAGCATATACAGAGGGAGGTAATCCCTCTGAGGAACAGTCATAGAGGAGGGGAATAAGGGGAAAATGGGAGGAAGGGGAGAATGGGAGGATACAAGGGATGAGATAACCATAGAGATGTAACAAGAATAAATTAATTAAAAAAAATAAAAAAAAATAAGTGCACACAGACATACAATCATTCTATCTTCTTGATAAATGGATTCCTGGAAGATTACATACCCTTCTTGTGTGTATTCAGAGTTTGTCTTAAAGTAGATTTTCTCTGCTAAAGTATAGTTAATCTTGTTCAATGCATGAAATATCTTTCCTCATTCTTTCATCTTTAGTTTTTATATGTAGCTAGAGGGGAAGTGAGTTTCTTAAAGGAATGAAGTAGTTGAACCTTTAAAAAAAAAACCTCACTTTAATATATACCTTTTCTTTGACATTCAGGATTATTAATGAAAAACCAAGACTTACTCTTGTAATTTTTGTCTGTTTGTTTTGAGTACACTTACTTCTTTCCTCCTCATGTTGTTCATCTTCACAGCTTAATAGTTTAATATATTGATAAGAACTACTCCCTTTCCACTTCCGCTTGTGTCTGTTCTTCTAGTGGAATTTACACTTCCTCATGGGTCCACAACTGTGCTTCTCTTTACTTCTACTGTGCCACTTCCTTCTTTTGTAGGGTAGCTCTTTTTATTACTTCATGTTTCATTTGTTTTCTGAAGTTCTATTTATTTCTGAAGGAAAACCATACAGGGTATGGTATTCTTAGTTGTTAACTGGATTTTTTTTCTCCCAAGAATTTGGAATACATAATACCATTGTCTTCTGATCTCCAAGATTTTGCTGAGAAACTTACTGCTGGATGGATGGATTTCCTCTTAAGTAAGATGTAGAAGTTTAATTATGCTGTTTTTAGAACTTCTTTGTCTTATATTTTTGGCAGTTTGATTTCAGTGTACAGTCACAGAATCTTTTCTGGTCATGTCTTATTTGGGGGAGGGGCGTAGACTTCCTAAACATATGTTTGTACTTTTTCTAAGATTGTAGAAATGTTAAAAAAAAAGAAATGTTCAGGTATTATTTTATTACATACATTTTATATGTCCATTGCCTTTTCTTTACCACTGTAACTCCTAAAATTGTAATATTTATTCATTTAAGGGTATATCATAAATAACTGTTCATTTTCATTTCCTTTTCAATCTGAGATACTTTAAAATTTTTCATATTTAATTTCTTGTATTTTTTCTTTTTCTTGCTTCAGCCTCTTGTTAAAGCTTTCAATTATGTTGTTTATCTGCTTTAACTAAGTTCTTACCTTCAGATCCAAATGATATTTTCATAATAGTGCTCTCTTTGCCAAATTTCTCATTAATATCATGAATTATTTTCCTGATTTTGTTGCATTTTCATTCTGAATTCCCTTGACTCTCACTGATTTATCTCATAATGGCATTTAAAGTCTTTCTCATGTATTGCATCAATATCTTTTTCTTTAGGGTCTGCTACTGCACTGTGTTTTTGTTTATTTGTATGTTTGTTTGGAATTTTTATATTGTCATCTTTACCCACACTTTTTGAGTCCCAATGTTGAGATTTGTGTATATGGTGCATTATTTATCTTTATAAATTCTATAAGGTTGATCTGGGGTAGCTAGAGAGATTGCTCAGTGAATAAGGGCACTTACTGCTTTTGCATAAAACACACATTTTGTTCCCAGTGCCCGTGTGGCAGCTCACAGACAGCCGTTGTTCCAGTTGCACAGAATGTGAAGCATTCTTACGACCTCTGCATCCTTGAGACACACATTCAGTGTCCTTACATATATACAGGCACTCACACATACACACAAACATAAATACAAGTTTTGTAAAAGGATGTGTATTGTAGAAAAAATCTGGCTTCTAAAGATATACTTTAGTGTTTTGATTTGGTATGCTACATTGACCGATTGTGATTCTAGTTGTTCCCCTCAGTAGCTGTATATATATATATTTGAACTACTGGGTTCAAAACACCTGAGAGAAACAAAGGAGAAGTCATATATTTGGACTCAAAGTTTTAGGGGACTTTTATCCAACATGGTAGGGACGAGAAGACAGATCAAGTCAGGCAATGTTGACAGAAATGTGTGGCAGGGTCGGCCAGTTCATCCTCATAGAGCTTAAAGCAGAGCATGGATCTGGAGCCAGGACAGGGATATTCCCCTCAAAGGGCCACCCCTAGTGACTTACCTTTGTCACCTAATCGCCATTTCCAAAACATTCTACCAACTAATAAATTATTCCCAAGAGATGGAAAAATGGACATGGAACCATGGGGGGCATCCCAGGTTGAATGTGAAGTGGGCACTTTAATGCATGTTGCTGTAGCATGTTCCACCATCATGGGTGGCTTTGGGTCTGCTGCATGGAGAAACGCGGTCAGCGAACCCTTCTGATTGCAGAGCCAAGTGCACAAAGGGTGAATATACTAGGCCAGGGTGTGCAGTACGTTCAATGGTGGAAAACTTACTGTGTGCTCATTTTAGTGACAAGACTAGTGAGGCTGGACACATTGAGCCACGTGGATATTTCTTCAGCAATATTGGTGACCAGGGATATGGCACATATGTACTTGGTTGAGTCACGTTGACTAAAGTAGAGTCAGTGAAAGGTCATGTAATTTAAAATGTGCATCAGTGGGCCGGGGACAGTGTGTTGCTCAATTTAGGACGGTAGTGTGTCTTTGCCCATAGATCCATCTGTTCTAGCAGTCTGTGCTCTGAGGACTGGGATATGGGAAGAAAATGCATGCTCTTTCTCAGAAAGCAAAGAAAAGATGTGGATCCAGGCAGCTCCTCTTGATGAACTACAAGGCTGTGAAACTGTGGAAGTCTTTTGTCACTAGGGTTGTTAATATTCACAGCAGTGAACTTCTGGGACTAACTTGCTCATGGTTTGTCGTGCAGTAAAGAATGAAGCTCAGAGTCGCCTGTTTGCTCTGTTTCCTGCTATCCCAGGTCTTCATGATTTAAAGTCCCTTCCTCTCCTTTACTTCATTGGTGGCCCTGACTTAAGT
Source organism: Acomys percivali (assembly GCA_907169655.1). NCBI lineage: Eukaryota > Metazoa > Chordata > Mammalia > Rodentia > Muridae > Acomys > Acomys percivali. The sequence goes on from OU015747.1 coordinate 94,327,860, forward strand.
GGCTATTTATTTGTTGTTGAAGTCCTTCTTTGTGCAGGAACAGGTGAATATGGGCACAGTAATAAAGGAAAAGGAAGTGTTAAATTTTGGCCCTTAAAAAAACGATTCCATTGTAGTTTGAAGTCTTCACAATCACTAGAACTGTAGAAATGTCTCTCTTAATACATGTTTTATTCACAAGAAAAAAAAAGCTGAGCTTCAAATAAATTGTCTTTCTTAACAGACAACTTTCTCTTGACTTCCCAATGAAAGAAAATATGAGTTTGAGGAGCTTAGAGTTTAGTAGATATTGTTCATATCGTTATTAGTTAAAAGATGACCCGGGGCAACTTAAGGAAGAGACAGTAATTGTGTCTTAAGAGTTCCAGCGGCATAAGAGCCCATCCTGGCTGCAAGCATGGTGACAAGTAAAAGCAATGGTGGCTGGAGCTGGAAGGTTCCGAGAGTTCACACCCTCAGATGAAAGCGTGAAGCACGGAGACAGAGCTGGGGATGCTGTGAGCCTTTTCATCCCAAAGCCCACCCCACTAGGACCTCCAAACACAGCAGCACTAACTGGGGACCAAGTGTTCCACTGTTCAAATACCCAATCCAGAAGGTGCATTGTTTTAAATTCAAACTACCACGACATCCAAATGTTTTGTTTATTTAAATGACTCATAATATATCCACAATTCAGGCATTTCTATCAAGTACAAAGAAACACGTTGGTGAGTTCTCTCTTAGTTTTACATATTACTTTGATTTGATTAGAATAAAAATACAGATGAAGAAGGATATTGTAAATCTTTGAAATAAAACCAATCCTGTTCCCCGTTTTCTTAAATGGGTCTTTCTTCTGTAGATACTCGTGTTTTATAATGGAATCTTGCAGATCTGACATGCTTGTCTCTGTAAGAAAAGAGCAGGCATGTTTTAAATGAATGAATGATTAACTTTTAAGACTTAAAACAAAGACAAAGCTATACTGATTGAATATCCTACTCTGTCCCTAAGTGAAGGGATGAGTCATTTCTCTGTCACATTTTTGTCTTATCTGATGATCAAATTATCACAAAGTAAGGACCATGTCACTTTAAATTAAGCATGTCCTATATGTAACTGGATATACCATATAAAACTTTGTGTCAAATCAGAGAGCGTCCACACCATCGAACAGCAGCTCCTCCTGAGTGGCAGGAGCTCACAGTTATGCTGAGGCACTGCTGATATTCTTAAAGGGAGAATCTCACTGGGGTTAACTGACGCCACACATTGACCCATTTTATGATTTTGGTACTTTGAAATGTACATTTTCATTAGTGCTTATTCTTATCAATTCTTTGCTTTTAGTTGAGTTTTCACAGAGTTCTAATCCCCATCTCATTCCCTGCCCCCTTAACATGCCATACTGGACAAGGTGTATTTATTGTGGGAGGTGGATGAAGTTTTTGCATTACTTCCATTTTCTTCAGGTCTTTACCAAAATATGACTCAGTGTGTTCCCTTATAGTTGCTAATTATCTGTTATACTGCCTAGTGAGGCCACCAATCCAAATGTCACTATATATTTACAGAGCAATAAAGCTCTTTATGGTCAACAAAAAGCCAGTAGCATACAGAATCAATTTAGCTTCTGAATTCACTTTTATTTTACAATTTGCTTATATATCAAGATCCTGTGTTGTAATAGTTTGTTGTTGCCTTTGGATAGTGCATTTAAAAGCCCACTTAGCATTGAGAGATTACCTTACCTTTAACTCACCAGGCCCTTTTTATTGTCCTTGATGAAAACCTAGATGTCAAACCCTTACCTCACAATCCACCAGCTTCTGTGAATGACATAAACGATGTAACTGCATATTGGCACATTTCATGTTTGTGTTCGCATGAATACCTATATAAAGATATTTATACCACGTCTTCATAAGTATAACACATATGTGATGAAAACACTTTTGAAAAATCTCATTGAAATAGAAATGTCTCATCCGTATTGATGTTTTGCTCTTCATCAGCAGGGGAGAAGAACTCTCATGCTGAAGAATTAAGGTGTGCAAAGGATTCTTAGAAATTAATCTTCTTTCAGAGGGGAAGCAGCAGAGATAGTGCCCCCATGAGCAGAGGGGAAGGCATGCAGAGCAAGCCTCACCTCAGGTATTCTGCATGCTTCCTGAAAGCACTCAGCATTGTTTCTCAAGAAGCAAAAAGATTGGTCATTAAATTTTCTGTGTTTGTTCTATCCAAAATATGATGACCAACAACAAGTGCAATAGCATCTTTTTGAACAGCAGTAGTGGTATGCTTTTACCTGTTACACAAGTAAACCTTTGCTTTGTCTAACTATGGACAAAAAAATGCAAGTTTTTTGTTTTGCTTTGTTTTTTCATGATTTGCAAATATGCTTTTCATACAGGGATCCTCAAGAACCTGACAGACCAGCTGATGGCACAGCAGCTCTTCATCACACTACTTGCTTAGCCACAATTGGTTTTAAATTTGGGACTGAGTTCATCCATGCTGAGTTTCTGAGTCGGTCATTTTATACTGCTTACACTGTCTTGTGCCGTTCACTTTTTCTCTGAGCATTTTGTAACTATCACCTGGTGAGTTTAAGCACCTCCTTGGATTGTCACTTCCAGTGCTTCTGCATCTGCATTCAGCTCTGGTGCGCAGACCAGAGTCTCATTGTCTCACTGTATCTTAAAGATAGTGGATACAAGCTGGGAACTCTGACTATTCATATAGTCTGAAAAGAATGCTTCCTGTATGGTTATCCTGTATTATGTAGCTAATATCCGCTTATAACTAAGTATATACCATGCATGTCCTTCTGGGTCTGGGTCACCTCACTCAGAATGGCCTTTTCCACATCCATTTGCCTGCAATTTTTGCGACATCTTTGTTTTTAATAGCTGAATAGTATTCCATTGTGTAGATGTGCCACAGTTTCTTTATCTGTTCTTCAGTTGAGGGACATCTGGGTTATTTCCAGTTTCTGGCTATTATGATTAACACCACTATGAAGCTGAGCAGATGTCCTTATTGTATTGTAGAGCATCTTTTGGATATATGCCTAGAGTGGTATAGCTCTTGAGGTAGAGCTGTTCCCAAGAGGAACGCCAGATTGATTTCCAAATTGGTTGTACAAGTTTGCATTCCCACCAGCAATAAAGGAGTGTTTCTCCTTTTACACATCTTTGCCAGCATGTGTTATCATTTGAGGTTTTGATCTCAGCCATTCTGACAGGTGTAAGATGGAATCTCAGAGTTGTTTTGATTTACATTTCTTTGATGACTAAGGACATTGAGCATTTCTTTAAGTGCTTCTTGGCCATTCAATATTTTTCTGTTGAGAATGCTGTTTAGCTTTGTACCCCATTTTTAATTGGATTATTTTATATGTTGGTGTTTAATTTCTTTAAGTCTTTATATATATTGGATATTAGCCTTCTGTCAGATGTAGCCTTGGTGAAAATCTTTTTCCAATCTATAGGCTGTCATTTTGTTCTACTGACAGTGTCCTTTGCTTTAAAGAAGCTTTTCCATTTTATAAGGCCCCATTTATTAATTGTTGATCTTAGAGCCTGAGTTGTTGATGTTCAGTTCAGGAAGTTGTCTCCTATGCCAATGAACTCAAAGCTTTCCCCCACTTTCTCTTCCAATAGATTTAGTGTTTCTATTTTCATGTTAAGGTTCTTGATGCACTTGGACTTTAGCTTTGTGCAGGGTGATAAATATGGGTTTGTCTACATTCTGTTAGACCAGCACCATTTGTTGAAGATGTGATCTTTTTTCCATTTTATGGTTTTGGCTTCTTTGTTAAAAATCAAGTGTCTTTAGGTATGTGGGTTTATTTCTAGGTCTTCAATTCAATTCCACTGATCCACTAGTCTATTTCTGTGCTAGTACTATGCAATTTTTATTACTGTTGCTCTATAGTATGAGTGCAGCTTGAGATCAGATATGAGATACCTCCAGAAGATCTTTTATTGTACAGGATTGTTTTAGCTATGCTGTATTTTTTTTTCCGTATGAAGTTGAGAATTGTTCTTTCGAGGTATGTAATGAACTGTGTTGGTGTTTTGATAAGAATTACATTGAATCTCTAGATTACTTTCAGGAAAATGGCCATTTTTACTATGTTAATCCTACCAATCCATGAGTGTGGAGGATCTTTCCATCTTCTGATATCTTCTTCAATTTCTTTTTTCAGAGACTTGAAATTTTTTTTCATACAAGTCTTTCACTTGACCCTAGGGAGCATACTTAATTCTCAATCAGAAGAGCAAAAAGAATGAGAGGGAACAGGACAGGAGGTTGCCATAGAGGACCTCTGGAAGGCTCCACCCAGCAGGGGATTGAAGCAGATGCTGAGAATCACAGCCAAACTTTGGGCAGAGAACACAGAGTGTTATGGAAGAGAAGGGGGATAGAAGAACCCAGAGGGGACAGGAGCTCTACAAGAAGACCAACAAAGCTAACAAATCTGGGACCAGGAGGGCCTACAGAGATTGATGCACAAAACAAGGACCATGCATGGAGAGGATCTAGGCCCTCCACTTAGATGTAGCATCTAGGCAGTTTAGTCTCCATACGGGTCCTGTAAGTAAAGGGGGCAGGAGCTGACCCTGCCATGGACTCTATTGCCTGTTCTTCAATTATTTTCCTCTAGTGGAACAGCCTTGCCAGGCCACAGAAGAAGAGGATGCAGGCAGTCTTGATGAAACTTGGTAGGCTGGGGTCAGTTGATAGGGGAGGAGGACTCCCTCTTTCTGAGAGCTGGGGGAGAGGGCTAGGTGGGAGAGAGGGAGGGAGGGTGGTAGCAAGAGGAGACAAAGCAAGGTGCTATGACCAGGATGTAAGGTGAATAAATAAAGGAATAAATTTTTAAATTAAAATTTGAAAAAAGAAGATCACATCCTATCCCCTTAGGTTGTTCACATGGCATGCCATAAATCATAATTGTATCAGATACTTTAGTTATTAAGATGGGCACCTCTATGTCTTTAAGAAAAGATCGTATGTCTTCTAATAGAATGCACTGACAATTTTATTATGAGTTTTGTTATAGAACTGAATCTTCTGTTCGTTTTCCTCCTAATAAAGTACTTTTGGAAATGAATTACTTCAATTTGTGGATAATGGATGAGGAGTTTGAGTTAGTACTATGAATCATGATGGCAAGTCACTTATTTTTACCCAGGAATTACCTCATAAATTTTGACATTGGGCCCTGGCCACTAAATTTGGAAATATTTCTCCCTGTAAATCCATAACAAATTGATATATTATGCTAAATTAAATGATAGATAGTGGTGACTCTGGGGCTCTTCTTAACCAATAGTTTTCACAGTGTTTAAGTCTCTACTTCCCCTTACAGCTCACTTAGAACATTGTTCCAATGAAGGAGCTAAAAGTGCTTCTAGGGATTTTTTATATTTCCAGAGACTTGGCAAACAGACAGTTCATGAAAAAGTTCTTACAGATCCATAGCTAATACCAGAGCAGTGACCTCCACTGTGGCCTTTCTGGAATGAAAATGGCAACACCGATTCACCAAGAGCTTGGAGGATTGTCAGCCCAGGCCTCAGCTATTCAATTTCAAATAGATGGATTTGGCTCTGATGCAAGGATCAGGGAGCTAGAATCAAGGATCAGGGAGCTAGAATCAAGGCTTCTGCACCACACACACAAGCCTACACCCTGAGAAAGAGGCTGCTTCCAGAGCTAAAAATGGCATCAACATCCAAAATAGTAACAACCAAACTCTGTCATGTCAAGACTTTATAATCACCATCCCAAGCAGTCAACGCCCACAAAGATACTTGCCACCAGGAGTTTGAATCAAACCCAATGTTGGCTTAAGCTCTTTGGTGATGCATCTAACTGGTAGGACCAAGTTTGTATTGCTATCCTTGGTTGCAAGGGAAACTGGGGAACACAGCTTTTTCATTGTGTTGTGTGTTTGCAGATGTGCTCAGCTATGTGTGGACCCTGTAGGTTTTCCTCTATTGCTTTCTGCATTTTTTTTTTTTTTGGAGACAAGATCTCTCACTGAATCTGAAGCTTGCTGTTCTGTAGGGAACAGAGAAAGCTAAGAGTGAGTAAAGTCCCTAGTGAATGTGTATTGTTGACAAGGGTACAGCCATGGCAAAAATGAAGGCCTTAGACCTCTTGGAAACTGCCAGAGCCATTCTCTATATAGGTCAGGCTTGAAGTTGGCAAAGATTCTTTTCCTATGGCCTGAGTACAAGTGTTTAGAGATAATAGATCAGCGTGTGTATAAAACAGCAACTTCAGTTTCCTCTTCGTAGATGTTTACAGCCCCGGATGGTTACCTACAGAGACCTCCACTTAAGACTAGCTCCCCTGTGCTGCACATTATAAACTCACTGAGGTCTGGTGGTTTGATAGTAGGTACAGCTCCATTAGAGCATACACAGCCCAATTGACTCCAGTTTTTCTTTGAATGTGTGTCTGTCCTTTCTTTATTCTCTCATGGCCCATAGTCAGGTCCAAAGCACTATACTTCACAGGTCCTAGCACTGTTTCAGCTAGACTGGCTGATGCCTACTCCTTCAGCCTCATGCTGTTCCTCCAGTACCCTCCACATCCACCCCATTACTCTACACTGGAGTGACAGCTGTGTACCATCACACTGATGCTGGCATCTGAACTTGGGGCCACACATTTGCATAGGGGGCACTTTCCTCACATAGCCATCTCTTAAGCCTACAGAGTTTCAACTTTATATGTTATGCAGAAGAGAGGCATACATAGAAGAAAAATTAGCAGAAGTCATCATCTGGAGTGAAAGAAATAAGATTTTAATAATGGTTTAATTATTAAATAAAATATGGTTGTTTAATAAAATATATTTGATGAAAAAGTAAGAAATATTGTCTCAAAGTAGCTGCCAAATTCAGGGACAGAGAACCTAAAAGAAAGTTTAAAGTCTTTGACCATGGATTTGATTTTAAGAATGTACACTTCCTTATATTATTAAGTTATTTCAACAAGCTACAGTTTATATAAAATCCTTATACTCATTTAAAGATTTTTTTCTATGAAACATTTCAATGAAATGCAATGAAAATCTTACTAGCATTTAAAATTTGCTGCTGTCTGTGACCCAGCTTCACTTCTCTCTTTGCTTTCTTTCCTTAGCTAACTTCCTTCATCCTCATCATCAATTACAATGATATCTTTTTAGTAAAAAAAAAAAAAAAAGGAAGGAAGAAAGAAAAGAAAAAAAGGAATATTTTCAGATCTGATATCTCATTTGTATACCAAATGTGCAAACCGAAGTTTGTATTTTTTCCTGTCTGATTACATGCTTTGTGAAGTTAGATCTTGTGGGTCCACCACCAACAGATCAGCACCAAGTGTTGATTATTACTCATTCCATTAAATCGTACCATCATCCATGCAATGGCAGAATCTAAATTTCTATTTTGATCACTACATTAAATCCATCTCTAACACACTACCCTAATACGGGCTACAATATATTCTTGATTTTCTCTCAAGCATACTTCTCCCCAGATTTTCCTCAGTCCAGCGAGCACGACTTCTTGGCCGCCTATTTGATGGTCCAGGATAAAATTGTTGCAGTCATGCTAGTTCCTCCTCTGACAGTGTGCTACTGATCCCATCCATTATGCACCCTGAATGGGATCTGGTCAGAATGCATGATGAAATAAGCTATTCTTGTCCATTCCCAATCATCTCTGTCCTACTCTGCAGACATGGACTCTAAACATCACACAGCATCTTTGTTCCACTCATGTGATCTATTCACCATGGAGACAATGCAAAAAATTGGTGTCTGTGTGAATATGAAATTCAAAATGCATTCTGGGAATTACAAACCATCTTACAATGCCTCTAAGCCTGTTTCTCTTATCCTTTCTCCTTCCACACTTTGTCTCTTCTGTTATACCACAGTGGCATTGGATCTAGAAGCTTCCTTACAATGTATCTTCTTTCCAATTCTAAGCTTTCACCCTCATTGCTGTTCCCCAACTCAGGTTTCCTAAAAACTTTAATACCACCTTCTCTGTGAGTTTAAACTTACGAATTGCTTCTTTCTTAAGGTAGTATTTCCAAGTAAAACTCATGCAACTGAAACTATGAAGATTTTCTGTTGAGGGTTTTTTTTTTGTTTTTGTTTTGTTTTTGTTTTTTGTTTTTTGTTCTTTTGAGACAGAGTTTCTCTGTGTAACAGCTCTGGCTGTCCTGGAACTTGCTTTGTAGACTGGGCTGGCCTCAAACTCACAGACATTCATCTGCCTCTGCCTCCCAAGTGCTGGGATTAAAGGTGTGAGTTCTAATAATAAAAAAAAATATTGTACAAAACTGGACATATACTTTATATACATACCAACTTTTAAAGATACAAAGTCATTAAACATTATTACCATTAATATTGACCTGGCTTATTATATTGTATTAGGTGGCCGCATGCCTTCCGGTCAATGATATATTTGAAGACAACTTGCATAACCCTTTCACAATGGAAAATGAGCAGAACAGTTTTCTTACATGGACATTCTTTTAAGCAAGTTGTAACATGGTTTGAGTATGTGTGATTGCACAGATTTCAGATTAAAAATATACAAGTGCTCAAAAATGGGCAAACAACCAAAGCATGCTTTTGTAGTTAACATACACTGATGACATTGGAAAAGCAAAAACAAAACAAGCAATGAGATAAAGGTATCGCTAACGCATTCTTGCCTAACAGTTCGCAGTGATCATTTTAGTAAGTAGAATTAAAGGAATCTAGCATTATTAAAATCTAATAGGCAAACACTTAAAGTTATAAGAGCACTGTTTACACTATGTATTGTTTTCCTTAGGACATGTTGAAATTATGGGGCATTTTAATATGCTTCTATTAAACTACCTACAGATGTCTTAAATACAGTTTATGCAGATGATATGACTTAAAATTAGTTAATATATGTTCATGAAAGCCTTGTGGATTTCTTAAAAAAAAAAAAGGAAAACAAAATTCCAAGAGCTAAAAACACACGCTATTTTCATAGGCAACATTTATGAGACTGGAGTCCCGTAACTGCTTACTATAAGCAGAGTGAACATTTTCCCACTTAAGTTTAATAGTTAACTCACAAAGCATACACAGTTGTTTCTGTTTCATGGGTGAGGAAACCAAGGCTTCCGGTCCCAGGGAACCTTGCGCTCATTGGCAGGTAGGCGCCACATGCCAATTTTCCTCTGAAGTGAAACTTTTCACTGTTCTCAACACAGATGTGACATGAATGTGAGTCACAATACCAGTTTAAAAAATGACAGATTTCGCTCATCAGATGTCTCAGATTCTAGGCCCTCTCATATTTTCTTTCGAAGTTTAATCTACATTTTTTAGCCTTCTGTGTCTCAGTCCTTTCAAGTGTAAAATAGGATAGTATTTCTTACACATATTGTTGTGATGATGGCATGACAAAGTGTGTGTGAGAACACCTATTTACGAATATAAGAAGTGCAAAATGCATGGTAGTGGTGTTAAGAGCAGAAGGGAAAGCAGGTGGAACTCACTGTGGATTTTGTTAGGCAGCCACGCACATGCGCACACAGTACGAGCTGACCTATGTGAATTTTCATTAGTCTTATTTAATGTTCTTATTTTTTGTAGTACATGGTACAAGTGAAGAAACTAAGCTGTATAAAAGGAAATGGTACATATTCAAATGCTAAAAAAATAATAATTAAGCAGCAAAGCAGAACCAAGACTCAACACAGCCCGGCTGACTCCAAGCCCCAGGCACGCCTCGAGCTGATTTGTTGATTAAACTTCAAATAGTTTATTTCTACCAAAAGAATGTTAAAACATTTTCTTTTAGAGATAGCATGATGACAAACCCTAAAAAAATGAATTATAATTAGAATCCTTACTTATAAACATGCACATATTAGTATAATCCATACATATGTATTCATGCACACCACCCCCACAAAGTTGTCAGTGTATACAAATTATGTTTATTTGGTATAAATTTATTTTAAAATGAAGCAGCTTTATGTTTTACATTATAACATGTTTTAAGTTTACATTCTGATGTTTTAGAGAATAGTTGCAGTTAGTCTACTGCAGGGAAACTAAAGCCAACATCTTGTGTACAATAGAGTCTGGCAAGGTTGTGACACAGGTATTGGGACACTTCACAAGTACAGATTAAGAACTGTTCTTCTAAAGGCTTCAAATTCAATTCTCAGCACCTACGTGGTGGCTAACAACCATCTGTAACCCCAGTTCCAAAGGATCAGTTGCCCTCTTCTGGCCTTAGGAGGTCCCAGCCACGGATATGAGGTTCAGACCTGCATGCAGGCAAAACACCCATATGTATATAATAATTAAAATGAAAACAAGACTTGAGGAGCGCAAAGTTGATGCCTATTTTAAAGGTTTCAGACTTTAAAACGTTCTTCAGGCTCCTTCTGCCCTGGTTTAAGTAGTAACTGGGCTGGGAGAGTGCACAGTATTTGCTTTTGTGGCTAAGGGCTGATCCCATTGGATTCAGTGAGGTTGCACTGCATTTACAAACAAGTTAAAAAAGTATCCATGGTGGTTTAGAACACGCGTTTATTAGTCACATAAATAAACTGTTTACAGGCACCAGCAGCTACACGTTAGCTGTGGTCTTTGCCTCTGGCTGTGAGTCAGACTCAGGCCAGCCTCCCTTAGCTTTTTTTGAGAACCAGGTGATGAGGAGAGCCCTCAACCGAGACACAGTAGACAGAACACAAGCACAGGTGGAAGCAGAAAGCTGTGCTTTTCCATGTTTTGGGGCTGTATCCATGTGTGGTGTATGTGTCCCACAAACTCACATTCCACTGCCAAGCTGGATCAGCTGTGGGAAATGGGCAGCAAATCCTTTTATAAGGAAAGGAAGGGTGAAATTATTCAACCTCCCTCACCCCCCTACCCCCCCCCCCCCCGTGAGTATTTAAGAATAGTGACAAGCTATCCTTTATATGCCCAGGCAGGAAGTGAACCTGAGCTTATATCCTCACTTGAGGCATCAGAGAGGAGAACTTCAGGGTTGAAGTTGCCCAGTGAATACAAGCTTCCTCCATGTTTCCATCTTTTTTTTTTTTTTAGATCATATTTTATTTATTTATTTAATATATTTTATTAACGTATTCATATTACTTCTCAATTGTTATCCCATCCCTTGTATCCTCCCATTCCTCCCTCCCTCCCATTTTCCCCTTACTCCCTTCCCCTATGACTGTGACTGAAGGGGACTTCCTCCCCCTTATATGCTCATAGGGTATCAAGTCTCTTCTTGGTAGCCTGCTATCCTTCCTCTGAGTGCCACCAGGCCTCCCCATTCAGGGGATGTGGTCAAATATGGGGCACCAGAGTTCGTGTGAAAGTTAGATCCCACTCTCCACTCAACTGTGAAGAACGTCCTATCCATTGGCTAGATCTGGGTAGGGGTTCAAAGTTTACTTCCTGTATTGTCCTTGGCTGGTGCCATAGTTTGAGCAGGACCCCATGTTTCCATCTTTAACAAACATTTCTTCTGCTACAGGGGAGAGTAGGTTGGATGCTCACATTTGCTTTTCTTTCAGTGATTAACACTTGTAATTATTTATGGGGTTGATTATGTTTACTGGACTGAGTTCATTCATCCATTTGTCTACCACTTCTTTTCTCCTTCTCGTAAATCCAGTAGCACACCGAGGACAAACCCAGATGAGACTCAGAACCTACATTGCTTTCTGATTTTTATTTTTTTTATTTTTTCTTTTTTCTTTTTTCTTCTTTTTTTTTTATTTCTTTTTTATTTTTAATTAATTTATTCTTGTTACATCTCTATGGTTATCTCATCCCTTGTATCCTCCCATTCTCCCCTCCCTCCCATTTTCCCCTTATTCCCCTCCCCTATGACTGTTCCTCAGAGGGATTACCTCCCTCTGTATATGCTCATAGGGTATCAAGTCTCTTCTCAGTGACCTGTTGTCCTTCCTCTGAGTGCCACTAGGTCTCCCCCGCCAGGGGACATAGTCAGATGTGAGGCACCAGAGTACTTGAGAAAGTCAAATCCCTCTGTCCACTCAAGTGTGGAGACTGTCTTGTCCATGGGCTAGATCAGGGTAGGGGTTTAAATTTTTCCGCCCTGCATACTAGCCCAATGGACCTGTCCCATGAAAGCCTTCCCTTACCAGGAAACTGGGACCGAGGGGAGGACATCCTATTGGGACTCTAGATGAGAGAACAATGGGTGAATAGCAATGTAGAAGGATCCAGTGGGTTCTAGAAACCTACAAGTAGAACATTATGATAGGCAGATTTGGGTCATGGGGTCCTGCTTTCTGATTTTTAGTGTATTTTTATTCTTGAGAATTTCCCAAAACGTGTTTTGATCATCCTCATCCTCTACAGCTCCCGACTCCTAGGTCCAGTCTCACCCACCTAACCCCTGTATGTCATTTTCCTTCTTTAAGCCACCGAGTCCAGCTGTGCTGCCCATATGCTCATGGCTGTCAGGCCACGCATGAGAGTGTGGTCAACATATCAGACGTGAAACCCTTCAACATGGGAATCACCCTTCTCCAGACGCTATCAACTCTCAATGGCCCATCAGTTATGGGATCCCACCCCTAACTTGGGAGCCCTGGCTCCTCTGTGGTAGAGTGTTGACTGGCTTACTCTTATGCCAGTCCTATGAGGGTAACCGCAGAATCTGGAAATTTATAAGTGTAATGTGGCCCTGTTATGTCTAGATGACAACTTTCACTCTGGTCCTTCTCAATCTCTCACTATCACAACATTTCTGCCCCCTTCTCCATGATAGTCCTCTAGCCTTGGTGATGTAGATGTGCCATTTGTGACTGAGCACTTTATTCATACTTGGTCTCTGCACTTTGGTCAGCGGGGAGAATTTGTAGACCACAAGGGAAGAGAACAATTCCTGGTCAGTACCAACTTGATTTCTCCATCTCCTGTGACTAAAGTTTGTGGTTTTTCAGCAACAGTGCCTGTCTCGTCATTAACTTCTGGTGGGTAACCAAGAGCAATAGCAACAGCATGTTTTGTTTTGGTGGTCTCCATGACATCTCTGACTAAAAACTCAGAGGAGGTACCCCACTTCTGACACTAGGCTTTTGATTCGACAGCCTACAGTTTCTGAAAGCACAAACTCTAGAAACCCCTGTGTGTGTGTGTGTGTGTGTGTGTGTGTGTGTGTGTGTGTGTGTGT
>OU015747.1:94353715-94374980 GCA_907169655.1 Acomys percivali
TGTGTGTGTGTGTGTGTGTGTGTGTGTGTGTGTGTGTGTGTGTGTGTTTTATTGTTTGTTTTGTTTTGTTTTTAACTTTCTGCGTTCCACACCATTCTACTACAACAAGAGAGCCTCACCAGACAAGGCCCCGTCCCCCTCGCCCCCCGCCCCCCATCCTTAAGGAGCATCTCAACTCTAATCGTTTTCTCTGGATCACATGCTCAGTTATTGGCACAGGAAACAGAGAAGACACTGTCTAAGGAAGAAACACTGGGACATTCCATCAACACTATCTTCAGCCGTGACCTGGAAGGTCTCCGCTGTGCTCCTCCTGCACCCCTTTCTTCACAGTCTTGCATGTTTCTTCCTTTGCTAATACAATAACTCACTAATTGATTCACCTGATTACACAATCACTTCCCTCCACTTCCCAGGAAGAAGAGAGCTTACCATGGTGCCTTGTCTCCAGAGGCACAGGCAATCAAACACAGCAGGGCCTCTACTCACAGGCAACACTTCTCTTTAGCTGATTCAAAATTTATTCAATTGCACAATTAATCTAAAGAGGAAGACACCACCAGGTTAAAATTTCAACTGAGAAGGCAGGCATCCTGTGGTCCTGGAAGCATGCAAACATTTCTACTCTTCTGTTTTTTTTTTTTTTTTTTTTTTTTTTTTTTTTTTTTTTTTTTTTTTTTGTTGTTGTTGTTGTTGTTTTGTTTTTCTTTCTTGGAGGCTTGCAGCACTGTCTCAAGCTGCTTTGAAAGAAAGGCAGGTAAAAAGTTTACAGTTCATCTGTTTTATTCCTTGCATTCTGGAAATACTAGTGTGTTCGGGGAGAAGGGAACAATGATGTTTTATATTTCCATTTCCTAAGATTTTTTTCTCTGCTAGTTTGTATCTATAAAAATAGAAGGTGACAAGAAAGAAAGAAAGAAAGAAAGAAAAAAAAAAAGAAAGAAAGATCCTTTGCATGGTGGCATGACTTGTAAAATTAGAAAACTCAAGTGTACATTCCTTAGCTGCTAAACCATAATCTGGACCCAATACCTTTAAAATCTTCATTACAACTAAATTTGCTATAATTAAAAATTTAAAGGAAAAGTAGTTTAAGTAAGATATAGTATAAAAGGATATTTTTAAAAATTTTATGTCCATCAGTGTTTCCTTTGTGTGTATATCTATGCACCATGGGTCCAGTACCCATAGAGGCCCCAAGAGGGGCATTGGGTCCACTAAAACTAGAACTACAGACAGCTGTGTCCAACCATGTGGATGCTGGGAATTGAATCCAGGTTCTCTGGAAGAGCAGCCAGTGCTCTTAATCCCCGAGTCATCTCCCCAGCCCAAGGATATAATTTATGATGATAAACTGACTCTCAGAGGTATCTTCCTCAGTGCATGAAGTTCTGTGTTCTGGGAGACATAGACTTTGCTTTTCTGTTTTATTATAACTGTGAACAACAGTGTCTGATTTGCCCTTTAATACCAGCTGACTGAGTGATCATTACGTTTACAAGTATCCAGAACCAGCAGGAAATTTCGAATATTCTAAACTGTTAAAGCATTTTTTTTTTAAATTGGCCCATGATCTACTCTGTTAGTTGCACATTCTAACATGCTTCCCTATTGGAACTCAGCTCTTGCAAGGTGGAAGGAAATGTCTCAACCCAGGACCACAGGACAGGCCTGTGCTTTCCCCTCGCCTATGCTGTGTGTTCGTGCAGTTCTTCATTGATGTCCAACCTTTTCTAAAAATTGTTCTCAGCTATTATTTTGAATTCACTTAAAAATTTTCAGTTTGTAGTCTCTAGAACCCTTTTTGGTTTTTGCCCTTCAAAAAAAAAATCTATGTGGTTATGTGTGTTCTTTTGTTTGGAAACATTTCTGCCCTCCTGAAAATTTCCCCAAGTTTCTGGTGTCATGCCCAAAGAGCTATTTTGGTATGTTCACAGGTAATTCTTTCTATCTAAAAAAATTGAGTTAGTTTGAAGCAGGAATGATTCCTTTCTTCATTGTTATAATACATTGTGAATTCTGACTTCTTTTTAATGATACCATCAGACATTACCAGCCTGAAGGTAGACTGATGTTATAAGCATCAAAAGAAATCCAAAATGAACACAAACCGCCATCAAACACCCTCTCCAAGTGTTTCTGATCAGTTGGAATTTAAGATATCCGAACTATCCATTGTATTACAAGAAGCTTGATAATTTTTTTCTTCATGAAAACTTTGTGGCAATATTAGATGGCTCTAAGTTACATTTATAAGCATTGTAGCACATTTTTAAAATGTTTTTAAGCCTCAAATGCCTGATTTCCTCAGGTTTGTAACTAGATTTTCAAATACACAGCAATAACAGAAAGAGGGAAAGGTGTGGGATATACACTAATGAGTAATTTGTGATTCTTTCCCACCCACCTCCCACAATGAGAACCTGAGATTTATTTTTCTACATGCTTGCAAGAGGTGAGGGCAGGCTGGGGGTGAGGGTTCCCTTCCACTAGTTAGGAACTCTACATATTAAATTTAACCACCTCATCTTCTTGCTGCAGTTACTACATGATAGAGTTTCAACAGATTTTCTTTTCTCTCTCCTGCTCATTATGGAACAGATATTATAAGGGCTAAAAGGGGTCGTACATTAACTGGATGAGATCCAATTATGGGGAAAATCAGAGCAGTACTCCTGGGCAATCTGAAAGCTGCAAGGAAGTGCTCACATGACTGCACATTAAGAAGACTGAGTGTTCATTTTTTTTCAAGATAATTTAATATATATATATATATGTAAATGAGTAATGAGTATCTAACTCATTAGATATAAATACAAAGTGATTAGACTTAGTAGAAAAAAAGAAACAATTCCTGCCATTCAAAAAGCCATTTCCTAATGGCTATTTACTATTCTGTCCTCACTTAAATTGCTATCGAAATATGCAAGTGTGAAATGTAGAACTGAATTTATCTGAAAGCAAAGAATGCTTTTGACTTTTCACTTATGTCTAAAATATGTTTTTTATTTTTCAGTTACTTTTAGTAGAGTGATAAAACTGTGTTCGCACATACATTGCTCAACAACCTGAATTTTCAGCCTTCAAATATAAAACTCATGCATCCTTCCAAGAAATGTCTCTCTCTGAACATTAGTGACATTTCTCACTGCTGTGACCAAATACTTAAAGGAAGAAGAGGTTAGGGCTGGCAGTTTAAGAGGACTGCAGGCCATCCTGGGGTTAGGCGTGGTAGTAGGATTGTGAAGGAGTAGACCACGTTGCATTCTGCAGCCACAGAGCTGAGAAACCACAAGTATGGCCAGGCTTTCAGACTCAAGCTCTGCCTCACCTTCCTCCAGGAAGGTTCTACCTCCTAAAGCTTTGGCATATTTCAAGAAGCTGCCACCAGCTGCCCACTGAGTGTTGCAAGTCATGAGCCTAGAGGGTTCACATTCAAAGCACAAGTGTATGAAGGGATGTGACCCAAATAATACTCATGACAACAGGGGTTCACTTTGGGAAACAGAGTCTGACCATTGTTTAAGTTACACTTTTGAAAGTGAATATTATTTCAAGTATAAACTTTTGACATCAAATGGGACTCTACATAAATTTCAGGAAGTTATAAGTTATATCTGTATAATACTACTGGAGTCCCTTGGCTTTCTTTAACATTTCAGAGGGATTTTTTTCCTCTAGAGCTTCATATTCAGATGGATAAAACAGTTACAAGTAGATATTCACTGGAAGTTAAATAGAACCTTACATAAGTACCGATTTTGTTATAAATTAGAGTAACATAGTAATCCCGACTATCACAAAGCTCTCCTCCAATTTATTTCCCTTGTTAGTATTTTCACACTGAAGTATTTTATCACAGTTCCAAATGTCTTACAAATAATATGATAAGCAAAACTTCAGAGCCAGGGCTAGTAAGCAACAAGAATGCGGTACACTTTTAACATGGATAGAATTGGCAAACTCCCCCTCACACTGAGGAATCTAACGCTAGATGTGACTCTAGTAGACATGCAGATAAACTCATATTCACCACACACCCCGACCCTGGTAGTAAGAAAGGTCAATGCACATGCTTACAAATGAAAACAAGTTTGGTTATGCATCCAGTTATGCCCACCAATGCTTCAGAAACTCCTAACCCTAAGGACCTGTAGCCGACTAAAATGGTCTGCGGCATCCAGTATTCTGCTGAGTACAGCCAAAGTCAAAGATAGCATCTGTTCCACAGTAAAAGAGGTCTATCTATGATTGATTAGCTGAAATAAATTGGGGAACAATGAGAAAGTAAGATGGCACCTGCCGATATATGCATTACTAGCCAAATCAGCTCTGATGATCTATAGCCAGATTGCCCTCATTTTGGCTAAAATTAAACATATAACCAGCCAGAGAATATCATAGCATGGTTGTCCCTCTCCTCATATTTATTAAGGTATATCTGACAGAAAATTACACAAATTTAAAGTATAAACATGATATTAGTATAAGTAAATACTGTGAAATAAAAAAGTCAAGGTAACCTATAACCTCAGATAGCCTGTGAGTGTCTGTATGTTGGTGTGTGTGTGTGTGTGTGTGTGTGTGTATAGTCAGAATACTAAATCTTTACTCTTTTTGGAAAATTTAATTTTGTAACATTATATAATTATATAATAACACAAATAAGTTATATATATATAATATATAAAATTTATATGATAAATGTAAAATTATAAAATTTATAATATTAAATACATTATCTGTGGAACTTATCTGTACTAGAAGCTCTTCTCATTTGTCCACACCCAGCTCTTTATAGTTACTCTTTCATTTTGTTTCTATGACTTTAGTTTGTGGAATCTTTATCTAAGTAATGCTAAGCCAGATTCATCTTCCTGTATCTACCTTACTTTACTTGACATAATTCTTTCTGGTTATAACCATGTCTGTGTTAGGGTTCTATTGCCATGACAAAACACCGCTTGGGAAGGAAAGGGTTTATTTCAAGCTTTCAATTCTACCTCACAATGCATCATTGAAGGAAGCCAGGCCAGGAACCTGGAAGCAGCTGCTGACGCAGAGGCTGTAGAGGAGAGCTGTTTACTGGCTTGTACCCTGTGGCTTGCTCAGCATTCTCTCCCTTCTCATAAGGGTATTTAAAAAATATTTATTAACTTTACATCCTGATCGTAGCTCGCTCTCTCCTCTCTTCTTGGTCTCACCTACTTACCTAGTCATCAAGTCCCATAAGAACTGAGCACATCCTCTTCCCCTGTGGCCTGGTGAGGCATCTTCACCAGGGGGAGTGATCAAAAAACAGGCAACAGAGTCTTGTCAGAGACAGCTGCCCCCCGCCCCCTGCACTCTTACTAGAGGACCCACATGAAGCCTGAGCTGCCCATCTCCTACATCTGTGTAGGCCTAGGACCAGTCTATTCATGGTCCTTGGTTGGTGCTTTAGACTTCACAGGCCTCTCTGGGCCCCAGTTAGTTGGCTCTGTTGGCCTTCTTATAGAGCTCCTGTCACATCCAGGTCTTTCTGTCCTTCCCCTCTACTTTTGTTCAAGACTCCCTATTCTTTACCCAGTGTTTGGCTGTGAAACTCAGTATCTATTTAAATCTGCTGCTGGATGGAGCCTATCAGAGGACAATTATGCTAGGCTCTGGTCTATGAGCAGAGCAGAATATCATTAATGTCAGGGGTTGACTCTCTTCCATGGGTGGGTCTTGGGCTGGGCCAGGCATTGGTTGGACATTCCCTCAATCTCTGCTCTATCTTTATTCTTGCACATCTTATAGGCAGGGTAAATTTTGGGTTGAAGTTTTTCTGTGTGGGTTGGTGTTCCCCTCCCTCCACTAGGAGTCTTGTCTAGTTAGAGGGTGTCCTCTTCAGTCTTCATGAGCCCTCCTACTAGGGGTCTCAGCTAGAGTCACCCCCATATCCTCCCAGAAGCCTACCCTGACATATATCTCCAGCTGGTCACAGAGATGCCCCACTCATGGTTTCTCTTTTCTCTGTCGGCCCTCTGTCCTCCAGCCCCCCATTCTCCACAGGTCTGCTCTCCACCCTCATTACTCTTTGCTCCCTCTCCTATCTTGTTCCTTCTCTTCAACCACTTCCAGGATGGCAGCGCCAAGTATATACTGTATCATCCTGCTTTCTTATAACACCCCAGGATCACAAGGCCAAGGGTAGCTCATAGTGAGCTGTACACTGACATGTCAATTGAGAAAAATCACAAGAGGCTTGCCTACAGGACACTCTAGTGGGAGTGTCTTTCTCAATTGAGGTTACTTTTTCCCAAAGAACTCCAGCTTGTTGATATAAAACAAACCAGTACAATATCCTTGCAAATGTCAGGATAATATATGTCTTGAATATGCTGTTGTGAGCAGTGATTTAATGAACACGAGGTTAAATATATAAAAAATACTAATTTCATTATGGTACATGGATATATAGATCCAGAAGAATGGTTGTTGCTCTATTATTAATTTTAAGGGAACTGCCATCTTCCTTTCTACAACTGAGCTATCAACCTGGCATTCCCTTCAGTGATACCCTAGGGTTCCACTGTCACACAATCTCATACTGCCAGTAGTGACTTGATATCTCTTTGTGATTTGCATTTCTCCAACACTCAGTGGCAGTGAATGTCTTTGGAGGAATGGGTGTCTATGTTCTTAAGCAATTTTAAAATTATTTGTCTTTTGTTGTTGAGTTTTACAAGTTAACTATATATTTTGCATACTGACCGCTTATTAAATAAATGCTTTCAAATACCTAATGCTGTGTTTTCACTTTGCTGGTTGTTTCATTTGCTGTTTGGAAAGTTAAAAAATAAATAATGTGCTATTTTTCTTATGTGTGTATGTGTTTGGTGTGTATATGTGGGCTTGTGCCATGACAAGCATGTGAAGGCCACAGGACAACTTAGTTGAGTCACTTCTCTACTTCCACCTTTGTGTTATTCCCAGGGATCCAACTTAGGTCACCAGGCTTGCAGTGAATGTGAATTTATGTGCTGGTCTGTTGGAAAACTTTTTTAGCTTGTCTGGTGCCATTTGCCACTCATGTTTCTTCTATCCAAGACATCTTGGCCAAGATCTGGGTAAAGCGGTGTCTCCTTTTTTTGTGTTCTAGGAGTTTCCCAGTTTCAAATCTTACGTTTGGGTCTCCAGTCCTCTAGGCTGTTGTATTTGCCCATGGTTTAAGGTAAGAATCCAGTGAAAATGTGGGAAATGAAATTTTCCTCTTACTGTACACCAACACATAGCCCTTTTACCCTGCTGTCATCTTAGGGCTCTTGCCCAGAATTAGTCTCAGTATATTTGAGTTTATTTCTGAACTTTCTGCTTTATTCCATTGGTCTGTATGTCAGTTTCTAAGGTAAAATCATAGGGCATTGATTATAATGACTTTGTTACATAATTTGAGATATAGTGTGTTATGCCTGCAGGAATGCCTTTTCTAAAATTATCTTGGCTATGATGTAGGTGTATTCCCTATTTATTTTATGATTGATTTTACCATTATTGCAAAACCATCAATAGAGTTTTGATGGGAAAGGCCCTGACTGTTGCTCACTGTGGCCCAGGATTTGACATCAGTCCTTGACATTCTGTTCAGGAGCGTACTGTTTAAAACTTGAACTTCTTCCATAAGCATTTCACTATTTTCATCTCTCCAATCTTTTACCTTTCAACTTAAACATTTTTTCTAAGTGCTTTTATAAAAGCACCATCATACCAGATTTTTTTAAAGTGTAGGATACTTTGTTAGTGTGAAATATGTCATTGGTTTTTACTTTTAAATGCTGATTATGGAACCAGTAAGTTTACTAACTTTTTTTTCATCATTTTGGGTGGACTTATATATATATATTTGAGATATCATTCCCTAATGTGAATAAGTTCCATAGTTGATGAAATATATAGCTTAATATACATTTACTCTCATATGTTCAGACAAGAAGTTCAAAATCAGTATCACTGGGCCAAGGGCCAGCTTCTTTAAAGTCTTGAAGAGACTTCCTGCTGCTGCTTTGGCAGCTGATGGTGAGCCTTAACTTGTCATCACTTCACTCCAGCCTCCATCTGCCTGCACGTTGCCCTACCTTTGTGTGTATATTCTCTTTGTTGATTTCAAATACTCATTTGATCCTCCTTGATATGGACACATGATTACATTTGGACCCACCAGAATAATCAGGATTGTCTTCTCATCTCAAAATCCTACATTGTGCCTTTTACTACCTAATGATACGGTCATGGCTTCCAGGTGCTATTCCTCAACATCAGCACAATACATCACCCATCACCTTTAACAGACACCTAAATATTTGCTGAATCTACTAAGGAAACCTAGACATTTCACTCATCTTCCATGAGTCACCTGGTATTGCTAAGCAACACTCAGAAGCAGCCACAGCGAAGTTTAAAGCAGCCGTCTTAATAACATTATGGATCACTTTGCTTAGCTTTGAATTGCACTTTATGTTTCCATCATTTTAAAGTTTGGTATATACAAAATGCCTACTCTTTTCAAAAATATGGTATAATATCTGTTTATTTTTTTAAGAACTGGGCTATTCCCTCACAGAGCCTATTTTTTTCAATGCCCACTGTGAGTTAAGGGCTTTCAAAATTTCACCTTAATATTTTATAACACGTGTTCCTAATTACATACATTTTCATAACTTCTAGTAAAAATGAATCAAATCGATTTACCCAAATTCCTTATAGCTATGGCTTGAATTAGCACATCCTGGCAAAAATGTTTTATAGAATGCTAAGTATGTCCTTAGTGCTTTACCATATTCTTTGAAAATAGAAAGCATAAACTATTGTCAAGGAATCACGGAGCTTTAAGGAAACAGGAAAGCGATGTGGTTTGAACAGACACTGAGTCTCAGCCAGCACAGCAGGCTTAAAGCGATGCGTGTGCTCATGTGGTTCACATTATTGCATCCCGACTGCATTTCATTTCATTTCATACATGGAATTTAACATTCAGTGGAGAAATTACCCTTATGAAGCGTGGTGTTTCCTAGAGTGAGTGAACACAGGGCCCTGCATCCTGCAGCCATTGGTTGCTTTCATGACTCTAGCATATGTGTAAGTGAACAGGTCATTTGCTTTCCATATTGCTGCAAATCAGGCCTAGATACAGTAAAGCTCTAAGTATGTAAAAGCTATAAGTAATACTTACAACTCAAGAAAATAAAAACAAAGACTAAGCTATGTGGTTAGAGTAGAGGCTATGCCTGCCCGTGTGTACAAGACATTTTTAAAGGTAATAAAGGCCATGTTGGAGACACTTAGAGAGGAAGTTAGAAAGATGGCCTTTGGCCTTTAAGAAATGAAGAAACAACATTGAGTAGAAAAGCCAACATACATAGAGTGTGTACGCGCACACAGTAGACAAGGATGGGCAAGAGGAAGAACAAGGCCAAGTTACAGTGAGTGAGACTAGCATGATATGTGTGTGTAATTGTGAGTGACAGTTCTGGTTACATGAAACTAGAAACTGTTGTGTGATTACAGGAGGGACACAGAACTGTAGACATTAAAAAATCAAATGAAATGGTTAAGTTTGATATGACAAGAGATAGGAAACCACTGGAGATCTTGGAGCAGAAGAATTGGCATGATGGTGACAGATGATAATTTGCATACACAGCAAAAGGATTTAAAAGAATACTAATCAAACAAAATTGGAAACTGAGAAAACCGTACCTTCTGAGGTAGACAATCTAATGGAAAATCATGAGAGTATCCAAACAAATAACATAACGGAGGAGGAAAAAGGCTTTGCAGGATATTGATTGAAAATGTCACTTAAGCAAAAGGATATCTCAAATGTGCATTGTGCATGCTCTAGTTCTCTGTACCTTCAATAGCTTATCTATTTACCTCCGTCCACAGAACAGACACAGTTCTGCGTGAATTGTTTGCTCATGATGTATAGACTTGAGCAGTATGATAAACTGTCTCTCAAAGGAATGTGGCACTTGGAGAAGTTACTCCTTCTTTAATGTACATGGCTTAGAATATCATGAATAAAAATGACTAAAATTAAACTCAGACCAGCAGTAGATAACTGCCATCATCATCATTTGTTGAAAACTTACTGCTGCCAAAGAAATCACTTCAATATGCACAAAAGTTTGTAAATTGCAATTTGACCCCATTGTATAAATTTCAATAGTCATCTGAAACATTGAAAGAACCCATTCAAAATAATTATGTGGATTCTAAATTGTGCACCAAAAAGCTGTGTTCAGACAGTCTTGGCATAGGACAAGAATATATGCCATAAAAACAAGAAAAGTTGAAGGTAGTTATCAAGAAAACTGTTAATTTTAAGATATAGGTAAATAAATTTAAAGGGAGTAAAAATATTTTAAAGACAAAAGTGGTGTAATCATATCTATATATTAGGTATAAAATTAGACTTCAGTGCATGGCAGCTGAGTAGAATTCTTTTAGGATAGAGAAATAAATGTCACTCCCCATTAAAACGAAGCAAATGCCTTATTTGGGCAAGACAGCATAAATAATTTAATTAGATGCCCTAATATTCTGGAAAGTGGCATGAAAGGGCTGCTTAGATATGGGTAGCAGTCTGAGTTTCAGAGGCATTCTAGCTAAATCGTATCTCAGTCTCCTTACTTCAACATGGCTATAACGTCTGAGAAAATTTCTATTCCTTTAACTCTACAAAACACTAACGCCCAGGAGCAACTGTATGTGAAAGCTGGGAGGCTGAGAGCAAGCTCAGTGAGCTTCCTATTAGTGATCTGAGCACAGCAAGGTCTGCCATGATCTGAGGATGTTAAGGGCTGCCAAGGCTGTGGCTGTGGGACATTGGGATGGAAAGGGAAGAGTCCTTCTAATTAAGATTTTCCATTGAGATGAGATGTTTGTTCTCAGTTTTCATTTCATGGATGTTAGCAAATAAGAGTGGCCTCTCATTCTTTGCTAAGCTCTGGATACTTGTGCAAAGCCCCTTTTTTTAAAAAGCGGGAGTCAGAATCAACTGAAGAACATGAGTTGCCCTCTCTTCTTAGGGGGACATGGTATGACCTTAAAATCAAGGAGACAACCTGGATGTGAAATGATAAATGGCATAGACAGTAAAAGTACTGATTGAGATGCTGATCTAGGGACCAAAATCAACATCAGACAATTCATAAGCACTAGAGAAAATGAAACATCAAAGGGGCACAGTCATAAGACATTTGCTCTGAGCAATAGTCTACGCAGCTGGGGTATTAATGCTGAATAGATTTGTTTTCCTAAATGTGAGAGATTATTTCCTTTATTATAGCCTTATGTTCATAGTATATATAGAGAGTAATTATATATGTTGTGTTTGTGTGTGTGTGTGTATGTGTGTATACATGTAATCTAATATAGTAAAGCCCTGGAATTAATGCTGTTTGTAATTTTACATACATTGTTTCAGTGTGTTTAGTCTCATCTTCTTATCTCTTCTTAGAACATAAAAAAGAACATTGTTTTCATTTTTTGTTTTCTGTAGTGATGACACTAGTAAATAGTACATCCTCAAAAACTGCTTCTTGACTGGTTCAGTCTTCCCATGCATATTACAAATAAAAATTATTTACAAGTCATATGGCATCCTTGAAAAATATTAGACAGCATGTATCAGTTTTTTCAAGAGGCTTGATTGACACTAAAGAAATAGATTGTATTTGGATATTAAAGTTTCACACATTAACTATTCCAGGGAGTCAGTGAGAGACATTTAGAAATTGATCGAGAATCCAAGTAGTCTGGATGTCTGTTTCTGTATCTAGCAAGTATTAAGTCTCAGATTTTCGTACTGGTGTCTTTTCAGCTGTCAGGACATACAAGATCCAAAACATAACTTGCCATTAACCGAAATCTAATGATATCACTGTAGAAAAAGAGAGTTACCACAGTCACACGTCTGAACTCTGCATTACTTCCTTTTGGCTGGAGACCGACAGAACTCTTACTCTGTGTTCTTATTGAACACATGTGGATGTCCCTTCCTCTCCAGTCTGCACCCGTAGTTATAAGGTGCCATTCCTAACACAGAAATTGGATTAACTGACTTTCGGCCAAGGCTCAAAGTTAGAGCATGGAGGGCTGTTAGATATCCGTGAGAAGTCTTGCTAAGGCATCTCCTAGAAGACGCATCTAGAAGGATCCACTCCAGGAGGTCCATCGTGTCTATGAGCTGATCACATGAGGAGGGACTCAGCTGAGGTGGAATATGCAACCTTCCAGGAGGACTGAGATGTTGTTCTTGCTGCAGTGAAAGGAACTTCCCAGTTGCCCTTCACTGCCTTAAAGGATGGAGCTTTCTTTGGTCATCCATTTTAACCTAAAGGATACTGCTGTGGCCTTAGCACTCAGATTTTAGATCATCCCATGTTTCTTTTGACGTAAGTCTCAGCTTCTTGGTATACTTCACACTGGTTTGTTTGTGCCGTCCAAGGTCCCTTCCATAGTTTTCCATCATCTGGGCCCCTCAACAGTGACTAAGCAGGAGCTTCTCAACAGAGCAATCATCTCCCATGTAGCCAATAAACGGGAAGAGTCTCCATTTTCCCTCCCCTCTACTACTTTTAAACACAGTTTAACTTTTTAAGAAATGGCGAAGATACAATGGGGTGGGGGCACTATTTTTTTTTTTTTTTTTTTTTTGTATGTGGAGGGTCAGGGGACTGATTCTAATGTTTTAAACCTTTGAGTCAAGGTTTTCATTTCCTCCCTTAGCAAGGATTTCCCCTGCTTTTAAGACAAATGCTAAAATACTACACATTTTCTCTCTGCTATTTGTGCTGCTTATCCTAAAGCTTAAAAATTTTAAGCTTCACTGGTAGAACTTTCTACTTAAATTATTAATCCAATTTAGTTTAAATTTTCATAAGTTATTAAAGTAGATTCCACGTGAATAGCTGGTTTTCAGATTTGGCAAGTCCTAATTCAAGGCAGTGCTAATGTGCAGCCTCTGGGCCTTAACTTTCCTTAAGTAATGGATAGAATAATTTCTCTCATCCAAGACGGAATGTGGATTGCAGATGCTTTTCCTGGGGTTTAGTTAATTATCTTAACATTAGACCACCCAAGAGCTGGAACTGAAGTTAGAGTTGACTATATAGTAGAGCTCAGAAGTGTGGTGCTGTCTGCTAAGTTGAACACTTTTCATACTGGAAACTTTGATAGCTACTTCCTGTGTCCACGATAACCTGGATTTATCCAATTTAAGAAGTTCGAGACTCAGATTAAAATATTGTTCCTTATGTCTTCTGTTCTGTTTCATTTTTTTCCCAGAGTCAGTAGCTAATTTCTTAAAGCTAGTTGACTATTAGATGCTAGCTACTATTAAACAAAATGTCAAGTCAGTTGTTGTCATAACATCAGGAATATTTTTGAAGACAAATAAGAAATATAAAAGAAACCTTTGTCAAATAAAAACTCTAAAAGTCTAAAACTATTCTGAAGAACTTCCCATAAGCATACCCAACTCCCAAGTAGTGGTTAAAGTATCGTAGCCTTGTCAAGTTGTTGTCACAAATACATGGGCATTTTAGACACCTAAAATCTGGACCATCCTAGTTAACCTTACCTGTGGTGTCCTAAGAAGCACAAATACCCAGTGCAGAAGGAGGAAAAGAGGTATTTCATGCTTTTAACTTGAGGATTATAAAATGATTTTACTCATCAGTTTTTTTGTTTTTCTCTCCAACTGTCACATTACCTTTTATTTTCTCTC
Source organism: Acomys percivali (assembly GCA_907169655.1). Lineage (NCBI taxonomy): Eukaryota > Metazoa > Chordata > Mammalia > Rodentia > Muridae > Acomys > Acomys percivali. The sequence continues at coordinate 94,367,472 of OU015747.1, forward strand.
TGGCTACACAAATGAGTAAGATCTGTTGTCTAATCATACCTACCAATGGGGGTTCAGTACAGTAAGACAATGATCGTAGAAATTTTTTTTTTAATTTATTTATTAATTTATTCATATTACATCTCAATTGTTAGCCCATCCCTTGTATCCTCCCCTTCCTTCCTCCCTCCCGTTTCCCCCTCTACTCCCTTCCCCTATGTCTGTGACTGAGGGGGACCTCCTCCCCCTGTATATGCTCCGAGTCACCAAGAAATTTTTTATTAACCCAAAAAGTCCAGAAGAACACCACAAATGTTTCCGAAAATCAACAGGTTAATTTCAAATTCAGTTTTGGCAAAAAGAACAGTACCACACAACAGATTAAAAGCACCACACAAAGAAAGCCCAAAGTATCAGTTTTTGAGAAAGAATAAACAAATAACCCAAGAGATCAATAAATGTGACCACAGTTGAAATTGTAAATCGATACCAAGGAGGAGGACCTGGAATAGATAAATGGAGTAACCAGCAGGAACAGGGTACATGTTGTGGTTGTGTGGAGAGCCAGGCAGCTGAGTTTTTATAGATTCAGTTTGCTGCTCTGTGAAGGAGGAATGGGTGAGGCTCTCTGGGTCCTGTTCAAATGCATCCCTTCAAGTTCAGTGAGTGAATGAGATACGGTATGCTGTCCTTGGAGAGAAAGTTGTGGCACAGCAACATGAGAGGGCTACAGGTGGGAAAGAGGAAAGGGAAACAAACAAAGGCCGAAAGAAGTCTCTCCCTGGGATGACTGTCACGGCCTGCAAGGTGTTGGTTTTACTGTTATGTCCTAATCTAAGAACCAGGGCTTTGTGCCTGAGGCAAGCCAGTTGACCAGCGGCATCAGCAGCTCTCAGGACGTTTACTGAGAGGAGTCTAAGACCATACTTCAGAGCATCATAAAAAAATAGCCTTCATTGTAACGAGGCCTCAGGGTACAATGATCTGAAGCATTTCTGTATGTGACTATCCGCACATGGTGTATTCTCAAGTGAAAATCAAACTCATAAAATCATATTTTTGTCCAAAAATAAGTGTGTTATTAATCTGATAAAGCAATGATATCACTTTCTAGTATTCTAAACATAGAGGGTCTGTGTCCGTAGCTGCTTTTCTACATGAATAAAGGAAAACAGGAAATAAACTTTGCCTCTAAATCAGCTGAGGGTTTGGAATTGAAAGATTAACATACCAGTTGGTCAGATTGCTTATTTTCTCTTTTCTACCTGATGCCAAAACAGCCACATGAAAATGAAAAATCAAAATATTGAGTTATTGGTTTTGCCCTGCATAAGCCATGTGTATATTTGGCTACCTTGCATTGTCTAAATTATTTAACTTTTGCTTACTTGTAAGAAATGTAATCTTCATACTCTAGAGAAAAAATAAGCCAAGAAAATTAAAAGCATTATGGCCATTTCAGGATAAAAAAGTCTAAGTTTCCCAAAAGATTCATCTTTTAGCATTTAACAAAAATGAATAGGCTTTGCCTGTAGTGTGTTTGGCTCCCCTGTCTGTGATCTGGCCACACTTCCCAGTGTGTGCTTATTGTAAATTCAGAATAGCTGAGAAACTTCCTGTTCAGATAGCTCATTTTCATCTGATCCCAATTTTCCCACCAAAGGCTCAGACCACCCATGACAAATAAACAAAATTACCACCAAGAGCTAATTTTACAATAAAAACAATTCGAACATGAATGTGTGAAAGGCAGACACTTCTATGAATCTTTTTCTTTAAAATAAAAGTTTGGGGCCAGGATTCAATTCTTAATCAAGTAATTTGTTTGCATATGCAAGACACTGAATGTTCTGTCCTTACTATAGCCTTAAATGTTGGGGTTGCAGAGACAGAGCTGTTTCTATGTTGTGATTTCTAGAATTTTCCATGTTTCGAGTTTTTTAAAAAATTATTTTATAATGTATAAATTTATATTGTATACATTTATAATGTATAAATGTATATTTTATAATATGTAAATATAACATGAATGTTAAAGAGCCTTGAAACATGGTTGACTCCTGTATAAATATAGTATATTGTTATTGAAAAGTGTGTTTTAGCTGGGCGTGGTAGTGCACTCCTTTAATCCCAGCACTCAGGGAGGCAAAGGCAGGTGGATCACTGTGAGTTCGAGGCTAGCCAGGTCTACAAAGCAAGTCCAGGACAACCAGGACTACACAGAGAAACACTGTCTTGAAAACAAACAAAAACAAAACAAAACAAAACCCAAAAAACAAAAACAAAAACAAAAGAAAGAAAAATGTTTTCTTGGAGACATTTTAGGATTTATAACATGCTCTGTATCTGGGCATGTAACATAATATGTCCAATTCTGCCATCAATAACTTTCATTTTCCAGTAGACTTTTTTTTTTTTTGACTGTTGAAAGCAGAAATTACTGCCTGTAACACAAATATTTTTATAGGATTAAGACTCTTTGAAAAGCTTATCTGAGTACATTTAAAAAGCAGCACATCCATACAACTTTGTAAATTTGAGAAAAGTACATCATCATTAAATGAATTTATTGGTGTTATTTCAGTTTTATCGCTAGCAAGAGAAAAGGGAGTGGAGTTGCACAAGGTTGAGGACAAGAGAAGATGTAATCCTAACTAAAATACATAATTTAGAACACTCCCCTGGAGCAGGACAGAGCAAAGCAAGAGAAGCGGGAGGTGTGCTAGTCATCTAGGTATGAAAGTCTCTAGAGAAGAGCCAGACTTGCTCCCATGTCACCTTTGCTTTCTGGTAGACAGTGATACTCTTATTGAGATAGTGCACAATTTGGGGAAGAAACAGTGACACTGAGGTTGAAAATGTTGTGTGGAACGGACTGAGACATCCAAAGGAAAGGATGTTATATATCTACAAGATGTACAAGGTCGGCTTTCACCCTGTGTGGCAAACGGAAGCCAATCTTCAGTATCAAGTTGTCAGGGACAACACTGGGGCGAGTGGAAAACAGAGTTTTCCCTTTTCATTGTATGTCTGTCCTCAGCCTGCTATAATTCAGCATTCACAAGTGCAATCTGTTCAAATGCTAACATCTGGGAAATAAAAGTGAAGGCATATAGAGGACTACAAAGTCCATACCTGTAAAGAAACCAGAGGAAATAGGGTACATGAAATGAAAAAAATAATCTCTGGAAAAGCGAGAAGAAAATTAGGAATATAGGAGACTAAACAGAGGACCACTTCTGAGCTTCACAAACACTTCAGAGAAATTGACTTATTTGAAAGACTGAATTTTATAGGTGAGATTTAATGGCACAGGGGCATTTAAGAGAGCAAGGGGGAAGGGCGAGGCCCTGCATTTCCCCAAGCTGAGATGGACCTTTTGGCCCCTATTTTGAAAGGTTCTAGGACTTGTTGCCTTTGGTGCCAGAATGACACTCTAGAAAACTCGCAAGCTCCTGTGGCCATAAGCTACAGTGTGAACCTACAGTGGGTGTAAATATGGTTCCACAGCTGTCCCTATCCATCTCTCATGGGCCACATTACAGTCCAATCTGAATTTGAACCTAAAATATATTGTGCCAATAGTGAATACCCTATATTTATGCTTGGGTATTCCAGTATGTTACACCAGAAAGGAAATAAGCAGGGTAAATGAAGCTTATGGGCATCTCACAAGAATTCCTGTGTTGTCTCTGTGGAAGGACTGGAGCTTTATATGTAAATGAATGAGTACCCCAGGGCATCAGCTACCAGCTACAGGACCTCGAGTAGCCTGAAACTCATTTCCTCATCTATGAAATGTGGGTACCATCAACAGCTGACAACTTCTGGTCAACCAAAAGTCAGTTGTGTTTTTCTAAGGGTGTGGCTGTTCGCAGGTCTACTGTGCTCCAGTGGATGACCCCAACCAGTGAATAAATTGGACTAAGTGGGTTAGTTAAGAAGAGAAAAAAACAGAAGAGGATAAGAATGGGGAATGAAGGGGGCAGTAGACTTGTGAGTAGTTAGGTGGGGGACTAGAGGGTGGATACAATCAAACTACATTCTAAGAATTTCTCAAAGCATTAGTAAAATATATTACAAACAAACAAACAAACTTAGTTCCAGTTGTGAGGTTGGAATTAGGATGTGAAGCTTTGATACTTCCCTGGTATAAAGTAAGGTGTCCAGAAATAACCATAATTAATGGAGGGGTGAGCAATGGGTTAAGATCCAAAAGAGATAACATTATGAAATCCTGTGTCTCTCACTGAGAAATGAAAGTAATAGGACAGACTCCATGGGTCATTCTGAAGGCTGAATAGATGCAAGAGTGGCTGGCTCTTAGGAGGAACTGTCAGCAAGGGGCAGGGTGATAGTTTGGCAAGATTGCTTTCATTTGGCATAATTCTGCATGAGTGTTACAAGGCAGCCATTATTTGGCTGGCACACCCAGATCACCTTCAGTATTGGGAGGGTGGGATTTGATGATCGTTAAGGGACCTTAACAAATCTTTAAGTCTTGACAAATATCTCAGGTGGTTTAAAAAAACATGGTACATAAATATCCCCTCAATAACTGGAAAATACAGTCTGTCTCCAAGTTCTATGGACATTTTATGTTACTTCAAAAAGTAATTAAAAATGGGACTTGAGTGAGAAGAATGTATTTCCTCATTAACCCACTTAGTATGAGTCTCTGATTTTATTTCTTTAGCATTTTGATATTTTCCAGCATTTTACTTTGTCTTTTTTTCCAAAATGAAATAACGAAAACTTAATTCGGTTGCTGGTGTCACTAATGAATAATTTAGTATGTTGGTTTATAACTGTACTAAAGCTTTCTTAATTAAAAAAAAAAGGTAGGAAACCTATTATTGGAAGACCTTGGTTGTATGCTGCTCAACCTGAGGGATTCTGCAAAGGAATGCAATGATAATTTATTTCTGTCATCTCTGGAGCTGAGGGAAGAGCCACAGTAATAACGTTTTCCTTAAAGGTAAATCACACACAAAATTGCAGGTCAAGGGTATGAAAAGAAAAGAAAAGAAAATTTTGCAAAGACTGAGGTTTCCATTCCCTCCCACGGTTTCTGGGAGGGTGACTTCAGTGGCTCCCCACTGACTCTGTCACTGTAAAATCCTACAGTCATTCTTCCACACATAAAGGACAAATAGGCAGAAGAGGAGGACCTAGATGCTTTCAGTTTTAACTCTTCACCAATAGTGGAAAAGGCAGAATGCCTAAGCTCTGGCTCTGTGGCCAATAGGGTGGCTGTGTGCCGCTCACATGACTGCCTGCCCCTGCCTTTCTCATGGGCTCTAATTTAGTTCAATTCAGAACTGCAGATAGTACGGTTTCCACAGGAGCAGGCATGCCTGAGCACAAGTGGCCGAGTTTCCAGTGACTTTAGGAAACGCGTCTCCCCCTTCCTGGGCGTGCAGACAGGATTCTGCACCTGCACCGCAGTCAGTCTGGAGAGAAGCCTCTGCTTTGCCAGCAGGGACGAGCAACTAGAGCAAGAAGCAGCTTTTGGAGATGGTAAGTGTTCATTTCTTTCCACCAGGCGTGCTGATTAAAATAGTTTTCTGTCAGGAGCAGAAAATAATTCGAAGATTTGTCTTGGAATTCTTTTATGTGTAGTTTGAAAGGTAGCCAAGGGCAGGGGACTATTCTAGGGGCATTTGTTGCATGCTTTCTTGGGTGAAAGATGAAGAATTAAAAAGAAAAGTCAGGCTTTCTGGAGAGTAGCTGTAGGAGGCTACGCACTGGGACACTGCTCCAGCATGCCGCTTTGTTCATGGGAAAATGAAGGCACATACATATGTACTTAGTCCCTTCTTTTCGCTCTTTACGTCTAATCAGATTTGATTTGTCCTCAGGAAAAATAAAAGACAAACTTTGCTGACTCCACTGACTAGGGCACCCCACACTCTCCAGACATCTGACAGTTATTATAATTAGCCATGAAAGACTGCTAAAGACACTTGGAGGCAAATAGCTCTTAAATCTGAACAATGGCTTCAAGCCAGGGCTTTCTTTTGACTCATTTTTGAAGTGTTTTAAATTTTACAATAATGACAGAGACTGAGCTGGGTTTTGTGTTTTGTCCACAAAATGTGAAATGAAGTCCGAGCAAGAGTGACGGCAGCTGAAAGTGGCCAGTGTGGAGAAGATAGCCTTCTGTCTTAGGAGCCAGGCCTCCATAGAAAGATTTTTTTTTTTAATTCCTAATAGGGTGGGGTGAGGATGTGGGGGTGGGGAGGAAGCATGCCGGAGCTTCTTCATAGAAGAGCCCTCAAAGAATAAAATAATTTAGGATGTCTTCCTGCCAGAGGGGGCAAAGCAATAGCTAACATCTAAGTTGGATTTATGGAAAGATTTTTTTTTGATGGAGTTTTAAACAGAAGTGACATTCAAAGCAGTATTTTTTTTAATTTATACAATAATTGGAAACAAATGGTAGAAAAATTTCCTGTTACTGCTTTCTTTTCATATTCAGTGAGGGTGATCCAGCAGTGCATTATGGCTTTCCTTCTAGAATCATCTAGATCCTTAAAAAGTTGTGTTTAGTCTCATAAGAAATGAAACTGCAAACCAGATCACTGTGATTATGACCGATGAAGATTCTGAGCAACAAAGACTCCGACAGAAAGAGTTTGTCAGAACACACTGCCCTCCCCATTTTTAAAAGAGAATATTAACTCCATCAGTTATTGAAAGGAATTATTCAAAGGCTCCAGACATAACTAATTATGGCTTAGAGAGGTGCCAGAGCCGAGCCTGCGCTGTAATTATAAAAGTCCAAGACATCAGGAATCATTCTTTTTAAGGAGGCTTGGGCACGAATTTTCACATAATCTTTTTAAAATACACCAGTTTTTCTTTGTCTGCTCTCATGTTATCTACACCTCCCCCACCGCCGCCCACTGTGTGCTGAGACACCTGAAGGCTAGACATAATGATCAACAGAGCTCCAGCCTGTCTGGACTCCAGCCAGGTCCCCCCCCAACCCCCCTTCTACAATCAAGGAGCTTGCACGCAATGCATGCCGAGCCTATTCCACCGCTATGTGCAGATCCGGGATGGAAGTCGTACACATACTGCGGAAAGATTAAAGACAACAATATCCCCTTTCTCCTACCCTAGACAGACTCAATTTTTAACCCTTTCGTTACCTTTAAAACCAAGACGTCTCAAACACTCAAAGGCAGATCTCCAGGGACCCTGCAACTCCTGCACCATTTCATGTGGAAGCACACGCCTCATTTGGTGTGGAAATCCCATCTCCAAGGCTCCTGGCAGAATATTTGAGGATTCACAGTGTGTTAACTAAGCGAAACAGAATTCGCTTGTGCAAGGACTGCATTTTTGAACAAACTTAAGCTATATACGATAGAGGGGGAGAAGCTGGAGTTCTGTGGGAAGATTTTTGCAAGCATTGCAGAGGGCTTCTGGAGGTGCTGTTCTGTCAGCATCGTTCTGTTTGCCTGTGTCTTTTTCTCACACACACACACACACACACACACACACACACACACACACACACAC